>CM050221.1:37390000-37422500 GCA_027475355.1 Coilia nasus
AGAACCACCTGAATGCCAGGTCAGCCAATCACCACTCAGCACTTACAGGAAACATGTTCTTTGCACTTGACCAATCAGCACCTCGCATTCAACAAAACTGTCACTTCACATTCTCCACTGCATCCAACCAGTCATCGTTCCGCATTGGAATAGCTGGCATTCAATGTCTCCTCAACAATGAGGAACTGAGAGATTTTGTCTGACTTTTTTTTAAAGAAAAAGAAAAATTCACACAAAATCTCTGTGAGGGTGAGAAGAGAGACAAGAAGGACGGTAGGCTTTGAGGCCAGGCACAGTGCTACAGGCAGCATGGCGGTCCATCCTACAGAGGCTGTCACCAACACACACATTTATCTGCTTCCACACATAGCCTGAAACACACTTCCACACATAGCCTGAACCCCCCAATGAGGTGCTGTATTTGTGAAAGAAAACTGTCTGTTAAGTCCGCAAAAGTTGATTCCCAAAGGTGTTTCTTGCCAGAGCCACATTAAAAACTCTGGAAATGCTGCTAGTGGAGTCGTATGCAAAGAGCACCAGTCAAACTCTAGAAAAAGCAAGTTTAAGAGAGAGATAGGCGCCCAAATCTAGATTTTATTCTGTATTGTATGATCATCTGTCTTTGAAAAATATCTGGCCATGTGGCTCAAGTGAGAATGGTCAACTCTGACCACCAACTGGACTAATGTTCCAAACATTTTATGACATTTAGGTCTGAAAGCAGCTATAAAATTTGGAATTGTATGTCTGGACTTTTGACAATGTTGACTATTCATACCTAGGGTGCAAAGCAATTTTTTTTGTGAGGACAGATACATTCTAAACAGACAGAAAACAATTCTGTCTATGTTTTACCTGTCCTGTTGCGACCCTCGTCACATACAAAAAAATCTGCAGACTTGAGGACTTGAAAACAACTCCAAGGTTTCCTTTCACACATACAAATCCTCCTGAAAAAGGCAGGGAAATGTCAGGAGTTTAGGCTACGCCTGAAAGCAGCTACACACACACACACACACGCCTCAACATGGGCCTCACCCTTTTTAACAACGCACAACCTTTGGATTCCAAAAATGTCTGGTCAAAGGGAGAGAAATCCACAACGATTCCCCAAAAATGTACATCTTCCAAAATAAGGTTTTAGAAATATAACATTTTTGTACAACAGCTCTAGATCAAACAACTTAAAACACTACAGTTAAAATACTGCACTTTTGTAAAACTTTTACCTGCAACCCTGTTTTTTCTTAACATCAAACACATACAGCTGAAGCTGCTCAGTGAAAAGAAAAATCTTAATTCATCAACAGAGGACTGTTTTAAATCTTGGTGCATCGACTCCTGTACATCACTTTGTTAGTTGGTCGGTTGGTTGAATGCGCTGTAGACTCTCAACAGCCTACTTCTAGATCACAGCAATTGTGGCAAGTTTGTCATTATGAGAGCTCCCCCTAGTGGTTCTGAAAGGGGACTGCATGCATCAAGAGCACCCTGTGAGACTTTCCCATCCTCTCTTGTTTCCATCCCGCACATTCTTGCCCCTGTCAATGTCCTGGTTCCTTTTTTCATTTATGCAGGATTACTGGTCATCTCAGTTTTGCTTTTATGGTAGGTTTTAAGACAGGAACCCTCTCTTCAGTAAGCCAGGTATCATCCCGGGAGCACTGCTCTTCGACCAAAAAATAAAATTGAAGAAATCTGTTTAAAAGAAGAAAGATACCTTTAGGCAGGCGTCTGTGTACATGGAAAAGTTGGAAACATCTGATTTAACAGAAAAACAAAAACATAACACAAAAATATGAAAATGTATTTGTCTACTCAGATCATACCCTTGGCATAGACTCACTGAAGAAGTATCTAGCGTCCCCCGCTAGCATTCACCAGCCCATGGAAATCCTCCCAGGCCCTACCAAGGAAAAAAAAAAAATCAAACAAACATCAGTCAACACATCCAATCCTTGCCCTATATAATACACTAACAATGGACACCAGATTTTGATAAATGGTAAATATCAGTGTTGGCATGCTACTAGGTCTACTGGTTGCATTGCTATTGCAGTCTCATGTTAGACTAGTACTTGGTGCTAAGCTATAAATTGAAGTGTTGTAGCATAAAAAACAATTTGAGCTGTTAACTGCATTTGACTGTATATATAGCAATGAATGCACTAATTGATCTACCTCTGTGTGCATGAGCTCTTACTTGATGCTGTCGGTGTGTGTCTTGTACTCCATGATGGTGTTGGGGGGCAGGTTGAGAACTCGGCGTAAGGTGTCTCTGATGCGTGCGGTGGTGGCTTGGTCACTGGCCGTCTTATTCCATATGGAGATAATATCCTCCTAAACACATTTACCCACAAATCAGTAACAGGGGCTGAACAATCAGACCACTGCCTTGTAGAGTTATGTTAAATGTCATGTTGTTGATTTGCCTGATAGATATCTATATGAACTATGAAGCAAAGACTTAGCATAGGGTTGTTTCCCCTTAGGGCCTGTGTTGTGCATGTGCATGACAACTGCATAACCTGCTGGTTTTCGTTTGGGCAACCATGTTGAAAGGCTTGTTTCAAGTTTTGAACCAGCCACACATTACCTAGAGTTTTTTGGCCTGGCCTTTGTTATTCATGCATGAAGTGTGTGGTAAGTGGCAACTCAATGTAAAGAGATATGCAGCTGCTGGGTTAGTACCAATGCTGTAACGCTGCTGTGAAATCAATGCTGGCAGTGTGAGAGAGCACACACACAACAAAGCTGTCAGGCAACGCAGCGGTCCTGCACATACACTGCAGGCAGGGGAAGGTGCCAACCTGGGGGCCTAGCAGTTAAGGTATCCGACCTGTGACCACTGGATCGCAGGTTCGCCAGTAGCGCCACTGACGTACCCTAAACATGGTACCGTTCCGACGCACTGCTCCACGGGTGCCGCCGACATGGCTGCCCCCTGCTCACGTGTGTGCGATAGGTTAAATACATAAGTGAATTTCATTGTGTGCACTGTGTGCTGTGCTGTGCTGTGCCGTGTGATCACAATGACAAAATTGGACTTTCAAACTTTCAAACCTGAGGAGCAGCACACAGTAGCAGAGAAAGACATTAATCGACATTTGCTGCTCAGATAAAAGGGCAGCACATCAGCTTCGTTGTGAGGAACAATGAATGTGCTTCCTGAACTGCAATAATTAGATATCTGAGCCAGAAAATTGTGACTCATAACCTTGGGGTGCAGCACTGTCTTTTGACAATTCCCTCATAGCATGAACATCTCAAAATCAAAGGACTTTTAAACTTGGGGAAAACATCTCCTTATTTTAAAATCAAACACTTCTTCAAACCCATCTGAACAAGATGTATGTGACCAAAACACCTAAGATCATCGAAACAGAGTAAGTGACAACATCTGTGCTGAATCATTTTTTTATGCGCACAAGCTCTACAACACCCTACCTAGCAGACAGTAAAGTTGTCCGTTTTGTCATGTTTCGTCAAGTGACACCTCTCGCCTGGACTACTAATTGGTCTTTAATTTGCCCAACAGCAGTAGCAAAAGCAACAGCAGTAGCAACAGCAGCAGCGGCAGTGTGAGGTTGTGAGCAGTGACTGACAGCAGGTACCTGGAAGCGCACAGACACCACTGCCCCACAGATCTCCTCTCCGACCATGAACTGCTCCCCCAGCATGGCCAGGATGAGGTTCTCCCAGCAGCGTGACGCCAGGCCCTTGCGCAGACGAATAATCCACTTCCCCCCGCTCTTATTGGCATCATCCTGTGGCACAGGACCCACATGCACAGGCATTCATCACTACAACCCAGTTCCAGGCCAACACACACTAGGGTCCTAGACTTCGCATACTACGGCACAGTACATTACAACACTGTTATTGTCAGTGCATATGCGTACACTACAGAAAACAAGTCCAGTCATAGAAAACCTATGTTTAAAGCATGTACACAGCTTTGGGCTACATAAAAAAACAGCTCCATGCATCACATTGCTAACAAAATGTAGCTCTACTGTTTCATTTTATAGAACTTAAAAGATCACAAAATGGCTCTTGATGCTAAAGGTCAAGATCAATGCAGTCACACTGAAACATGATGGAAACATTCAGACAAGGTTAAGATACTGATAGACACTCTCCTATTCATCCCACTTCCAGAGGTGATGACATTACAATACATGAAAACGTCTGAAGAATCTCTGTGTTATGCTGAAAAGAGCTTTAAGTTAACTGTGATTAGACCACACAAACCTCCCACATGGGTTTGATGCCCTCCTTGAAGAGGTGGAAATCACTGTGGCCAGTCAGATCGCCCGGCCTGATCATGTGACTGTAAAATCTCCAGAACTGCTCCACCTGTACACACAAAAAAAGCAGTTTTCAAACTTCTAGTTGATCTCTTAATTAATCACTGATAATTAGTCAGTATTGTGCATATGCGGTTTTGTTTAACAGTTACACTGTGCATGAAGCAAGCTGATGGGTAGTTGTGTCCATCTGGCAGGTTGTACTCGTTCAATAACTAATTTACCTACACAACAATACCTTTTGTTAGACTTAGTCGTACAGCATAGTAATCAGGACACACTTTTGAAAGAAGTACATGTTGTTTTTATCAATCAGCTGTTGTGCACAAGGCACGTCGGTGTTACTATATTCAGACACTGGAGCGGCAAAGCAGGAATTTACTGCGTACCTAACAGGGTCCAGATGTTCCTCTGCCTCCTCACCAGAATGTACTGTAATACACGGCTCTACGGCACAGTACAACCTGCTTTTATGTGTGTGTATGTGTGTGTATGTGTGTGTGTGTGTGTGTGTGTGTGCTGTCACCGAGGCAAAGCTGCCGATCTGTTTGATGTTCTGCTCATAGCTCTGCGAGCTAGCGGGTCGACCCGGTGTGCGGCGAGAGTACCAGAAGGTGTAGTTGTACTGTAGAGGGTGTTCGCCTGCCCCGGGTACCACCGTCTGGAAATACACAAAGTACACAGATATTGCTGCTGAGACAAGATATCACTCTGCAAGTGCCCTTACCAACATCGATAATCAATGCCAGCTGCATTCTCCGATGAAGTAGGAATGCTTCCAATGTATACCCAACTTGTAGTAAAATACACTGACAGTAGAGACACAGTAAATGACCGGGTTAACCTTCATTAATAATCAGGTTCATAGTACATGACACATACACATACTTTTTTCTTGGCAGTGTTTGGATCCTTCTCCTCGTCTTCACTTTTTTCCTTTTCACAGTCTTTCGGTGAGACATTGTCTTGATCATGGTCGCCGCTGTCATCATCTTTAAGACTGCAAGGAACAGTTAGGTCCACTGTCAGGGGTACACTCGTGAACACTCGGCCTGCCGTGCTATTGTAACAGCATGGCAATAAAACATATTCTTGAAAATACCCCTGATGTACACTTAGCTACATCTGGTTAACGTCAATTTACCTCCAGATGCCACAGCTTTGACTGGGGCTAAAGCTAAATCAAACTTTTATAACTGCAGTGTTCTGCATGTCATTTCAGTCACATTGAACAGATCTTTGAAAAGGCTACACTGCCTATTTCGATCATTAAGTATTTTCCTAAAGTAATTCGAGTAACGTCGCGAGAGGGGTATTATGGGGATTTATGTAGCCGGCTTCAATCGCACCTGCCCCTGCCTTTCACACACTTGCAACCCGAGGATCCAGCTAGGGCCTAGAGGCCGTGGCCGCTTCCGCACTTTCGATCCCAACGATTAACAGTGTTTCTTAAATAAAACTGCAAGTGTTTTGCTGCACACGTTAAGATACGCGAACGACACAACTTACAGAAAAGTAGCCAGCATGACAGGCGCGGATCAGTAACCTCGGCTCCCAGTGCATGGAAGTCTATTAGACACACCTCTTTCTCAACACACCCAGTAGTAAAAGAATAACTGCATGCCATGGATTTTGCCCACACGCCGGGCACCACCACAACTCTCAGAACATGCAAAGTTATATTTGGTTACTCACGCGTCAAATTTGTTGTTCATTATTTTCTTGGTGGGCGTCTGTCTTCGGGAGTCCGACTACAGCCCCGCGAATGCACCGCCGTCACGCCAGCAGCCACGGATTATTTTATTTATTTATTTATTTGGTCACTGCTATTCGGAAGAATACGTTGCCTATTGACTTCAAGTCATTCCTGAATATCCTTTTTTTCCCCCAAACTGCTCTTGCTGGTGGTGCTAGCTGCCGGCAGAAATAATATTAATTTTGTGTTATTATATAATATTTCAATAATTCATGCCTAATGTACCATAGGCCTACCGTTGTTTTATTAATATTGGCTTAAAACTATCACCCCGTCTTAATCCTATGGCCAAATGTCATATGTCTACTCTTTATCCCAAACAAGCCCATAATGCACACAATGGTGCCAATAAAGTCTTTGGCAAATGACAAATAGGCTACCCAACTTCTGATGAGGGCCCTGACTTTTGCACCACCAACCCCACATAAACACGCACCCACTCTTTCTCTCTCTCTCAGTAACACATGCTTGCTTATACATGCAGACACCTATTCATAAATAGCGCAGATGCACGCAATACTACAGTTGTTCTTTTGGCCGCCGCTGCTAAATGTATGGTAAAACTGTGACTACAATACAAACATCACAGCAAAGCAGCGCACCAGATAGATTCAGAAATTACTTGAAGTCAAATCGTAATCTCATGAATAGCAGCGGCCAAAAAAAAAAAAAAAAAAAAAAATCCGTGGTTACTTGTTTGACGGCGGTGCCAATTCCACAGAAGCAGCAATGTGCTAATGGATTCGCGCAGCGTGCTTCGCCGAAGTGCACACTGTGCATATGTTTGCTAATCTGCCCATGTTTAGCGTCATATAACCATATTTTGGTGCTCATTCCGCTTCAGATCAAAGTAGGACACATGGGTACCTGGCTATTTTTGGGTTAGGGATATCGGATTTAAAAATAATAATACAAATAATATTAATTATAAAAAAATTGAGATCTTTTCGCATCTCACATCAAACATCACCATAGTTACATTTTTGTGGAATAATATGTTTTCTATTTAATTTTAAGTAAATTATTAGTAGATTTGTGTAGATTAGTAGAAAAAAAACAATAACACAAATCTTCAGGATATCATTTACTGGTGAACATCACAATGAGCTTTTAAACACAAAACAGGATTTACCACTCAACAGTCTCTCTCTCTCTCTCCTCTCTCTTTCTCTTTCTCACACACACACACACACACACACACACACACACACACACACACATACACACACACACACACAACGTGCTGGTGAGGCCACCATGCATTCATCCATTCGTGGGCCACGGCCTGTCACCCACAGGACATGAGGCAGCCATGCATGCTTCTTCTGTGGATGCTGCTGCGTGCCGAGTCAAAAACCAGGGCGGCTACTTCTAAAGGGTAGCCCACGACCGCCCCACCCCCCCATCCCCCCTTGCTCTACACCTACCGAGCTGCCCACTTCTCATTGCCCTCCCTTTCCACTTCAGGGGTCCCCCAATGGCGGCATCGTGCCACTGCACCCCCTCACTGTGCGTTGGTTTTCTCTCATCTGGTCAAATTCATGTCAACAGTATGCACCTGGCAAATAAAGCCTTGGATGCTCTGGTGGGTGCTGTGGGCAGAGGGGTATGGCGGGGTGATGATGCTCCCCTTTATCCTAACCTCCCTTCACCACCAAATGAGCCCCACCCCCCGGAAACTCGGCGTGCTCTCCTCCATGAGAGACATCTTTGTTTGTGAGTGGCGGACGAGCGGCTGTTTGTTTACACCCCGGAGTCGTGTCGTCTCCCATTAGCGAGCGGCCAGCGGACGCGCTGTGATGTTCTAATCGGCTGCTGGAGGCCTACTGGAGTGTATGGGGCCACAGGGGTCTGGGGGAGTCCGGTAGAAGAGGGGAAGAGGAATGGGGGGGGGGGGTTCGGGAGAGCAGTGAGCTGCTTTCATCTGTGTCCAGAGAGAGATGGATGCACGTCAGAACCTTGGGCAGCAACGAGGATCAGCAGCTAGCAGCGCATCACTGATATGTGAGAAACCTACCACAAGAGAGAGAGAAAGAGAGACAGAAAAAGAGAGACAGAGAGAGGGGAAGAAAAGAACAGTGAGGGAGATAGATGGAAAGACAGAAATAGAGATGGGGGAAGGGAATGGAACAGGGTGGAAGAGAGTGAGAGATGGAGGGAGAAAGGAGTGAAGAGAGAGACAGGGATGGAGAGAAGAGGGAGGGAAACAGAATGAAGAGAGAAAGAATACAGACACGGATTCAAATCCATAAAGATTAAATGAGAACACAAGGAAGACTAACCACAATAAGAAGCTAAAAAACAGTATAGTGACTACAATCACTAGCCTGGTAAACCCGCCCCTTGTACTTCATTTCATTTTGTACAGAGGGTCTGGACCGGAATCTCTTGAGGGTCATTTAGTCGGCCCCATCAAGACCGATCCAATCAGCAAACAGAGGGTGTGTTCGTTAGCTGTGACGTTGACCTTGTGTGCTACATTTGAATTGTAGTCGTGTAGTCAATCGTTTCTGATGGCGTCTGTTCCAGACCCTCTGTACAAAATGAAATGAAGTATGAGGGGCTGGTTTACCAGGCTAACAATGATGATGACGACATCAACTCACCTCCTCTATGGCTCTCCCAAGGTTTTCCTGGCTCTGTACCACTTTCCTGGGTAGGGCATACAAAAAGCAAGACAGATATTGATCGATATGGAGCATACAGCGCAGATAACATTTATTACATAAGTAACAAGAGTAAGCAGCAGATTTAGCCAAGTGCAGGTCGGTTTTAAATGAAGACTGCCAATATTCTTTGAACTGCCATCTTCATCCTAATTTGTTCTAAATTCCTAAGGACTTTGAACCTTTCTTTCCTGATGACCCAATGCTCAGTTGCTTACAACGAGCCTCCAAAGGGCATGCACAGCGGAGAATCTGACCCTCGTATTAAGCACAGGCTTTGCTTTGGCAAATTAAGGTTATATTTCTACAGACAGGTTAAAGGCACCATGCCACGTAGCCCAGGTTCTTTTTTTCCAGGCTCACTCACCTGTGTATTCTGCGGGCCACTGTGAGGGTGAAGTGGCCCGTGAGGTCGGGTTGGTAGGTGGAGGGGATAATAACATAGGCTCCACCCCTTAGGCTGCAAGCCAGGCTCACTTCCTGTGCATAGCAGTGAGGCACACAGCTTGCTACCGGCTCCACGTCCAAAGGTGCGCCTGCCTCCTCACAGCCAAGTACCTGATGACGTGATAAACAGTGAGGTATGTGATAAACAGCAAACACCTTCCTTGTCATCCCCTTTGGTTAAATGATGTATGCTAGTAATTGCCTAATCATGAAGAGACCAAAACGTTGTGTGCAACATTACTATTCGCATATTTTAACAAAACAGCCAATGGTTTCATCTCTGAATCTTTCAATCTTACGAAGAAAACACCAATGTGAATAAACACATTGGGAAACACAATCAACAACTCAGAAAATACTATAACCCAAAATAATTTCTTTCTGCTGAAAATAAGTAAACAGGGTAAATGAGCCTCCCTTACCTTATAAATATGAAAGCCGATTGCCTGACAGGCTGATTCGGGGCAGTTCTGGTGCAGTGTAACCCTGACATTAGTTGTGCCAGGGTCATAGGTCACAGTGAGAGGGAAGTGGGGGTTCTGCCTGTGGGACGGAAAGTTCCGGCTGCCCCCCGCAGACAGGCCGGGCGCCCAGGAGCCCTGAAAGCTGCTGCTCTCCCACTCCCCCTCCGAGCTGGACGGCTGAGCAGGCTCTCGAAACTTCACAGCACTGCATTAACAAAACACACACGTGCACACACATAAACACACACACATGCAAAGTTTGGAGGCTGTTAGTTTGAATGTTTTTTTTTTCCTGTAGTGTGGTTTTAACATTTTTTTCACTCTATAATTGTAAATGTAAATTTCACATGCTCTGCACAATATTTTGCACTAAAGGGACCGACCTGAGAGAGGAGGGGCTGGAGGAGTAGACCCTGAGCAGAAAGCCTGCCTGCGCCCCCTGCTGGAAGGTGCTGGGAATGAGCAGGTGGAAGCCAGGGCTGAGCTGGGTCTGCACCACCACCTCACGCTCATACGCATGGGAATGTGTGCACGCACACGGGGGCTTGTTTAGGGTCCGCGACAGGTTAAAGTGCTTCTTCTCTATCTGGGGACACAACAGGCAAACACACACACAAAGTTAAAACAATACTTTTTGACACTTTAATTTTGGCATTTTAAAATTGGCATTTTAATGGTGCTTTTTGCGTCTTCATTTCCAGATGAGAATAGTTTCCTAATGACAGTCATTTGCAATACTGCTGTGTACTTGTGTACTATGAATCTTTTTCAGATTTATGTACAACCTTAAATGTTTCTGTTTACACATCTTCTACCTACAGTATAACCCAAACAGAAGAGTCCCAGTCTTTACAGACATTTTCTTTTCCTACCTTCCACATGTGGAGGCCAATGGCATGCTGGTGTCTGCGTTCCTGATCTCTGCCACCTGTCGGTGTGGTGTCCCTGCGTTTTGTCCCCTTAAAGCCAGGTGCAGTCCGCTCCTCAAGGTCGTACTGCAGCAGGCACACCAACACCTCCGCTGCCTCGCCAACCCTTAGCCAGAACTTGGGGTTGGAGCTGTAGCTGCTGCTGTTGCGACAGCCGCCAGCCGACTCCCCTTTCACCCAGCGGCCCCTCACCTGCTGCCTGTGTGTCAGGAGAGCTCCTGTGGGAGCAGAGTGGCTCTCGTCAGATCTCACATACACCACAGGGGAAGTAAGGAGTCCTGATGCAAAACAAACGTCTAAGTGCATCTGTGGTTTTTACAAATATTAAAGGAAAAAAAGTAATTGTGCATTCCAGGTAATATTCAGCAAATTGAAGTCTAGAGTAAAAATGACTATAATCGCAAACCAATTTACCTGAAATTACATGGAATGCATGAATATATCAATTAATAACATAACATATATTCTGTATCATTAAGATGTACAAGTTCTTTAATTATATTGCTATAATAATTTTCAATTCTATGTTGTCTATGAGGTACATGTTGAATATCCCGGTCATGATGGGATGATATAATAATGTAATCCATTTATCAATGAATGAATCAATTACTTGATTTATAGGAGTCATCCTTCTAAACAATCACTCCTAAATGTGAGACAGCAAATTACTGCATTCTTTTATGAAAAAAAAAACATTGCTGTACCAGTACCTGTATAAATACTTTGTAGAAGTCCTTCACTGCTGATTGGATAGCCTACTGTGACCTCATCAAATTTCTCCAGGAACTCTTTTTGGTTGACCCAGAATTCTCCAGGCTTGGTGCGGCTGAGGAGGTGCCTGGAGCAGGCTGATTCAAGGGTATTCCAGCCAGTACCACTGAAACAACACAGAACACATGTCAAGCATAGCTATGGATATTCTACTGGTTATGATGGTTGTATGTTTGCTGGTGTGAGGAAATGCAGAAACAGACAAACAGAAGTGTCCGTTTCTACATTTCTTCTACAAGTGTCTGTTTTTATACTAAAGTGAGTGTTTTTCTTTGGATTTATCACTTACTTCTCTGCCCAGTCCCCATTCCAGCACCGTCTCCCCCAGGGATTCCTGATTCTAAGCAAACATTCTGTTTCCCCAGAAACAGTCTGCACATCAGTACACTCCAACACACTCATTGCATGGTATTGCCACTGCTCGCTGACACCTGCATAAGAACAATGTAAACAGTGTAGAAGGACACAAACTTCTTATCAACAAAAGAAGACAAACAGGGGAAACTGCTCATGGATTTGCCCAGAATATATACAACATAGAACAGAAGCTCTTCCTACAAAGAATTTCCCAAGAGGAAGTGACACACTACTTCCTAAAGGGTTTCATATAAACTTCCAGTGGGCTCATCAGCCAGTTGGCTTTCTCCCCATGGTCACACAAGCCAGATACAGTGCATTTAGCACTTGGGAAAACTTTCTTACAGTCACATCATAATAACACCTAATATGCTGAAAGACAGCCACAACAGTATTTTTCCTGTATTACTTATCCTACTTGCACTGTCTCAAGTGATCCTCAGACTATTAAATGCGTCATTCAAAAAAATGAAATCTTGTTTGGTGTCTCCTACCAGTCTCTGCTCCCATGCCCCTGTGTAAGGAGCAGCTGATAGCACAGCCCTCCCTCATGGCCTCAGACAGCCTCAGCTCCTTCCTCTTCCTGGCAGCGGGTGGTGGGTCTCCTCTCTCCTCCTTCAACTCCTCTTCCTCCTCGGCCTCGCCTGAGGGTTGGAGACTCCAGCGCTCCGCTACTCCTCCACTCAGGTCCACCAGGGCCTCGCTCACCTGCCCCGCCCACAGGGCCTCATATGAGCCGTGCAGCCTGGACACAACGTGAAGGAACATTAGGGGCCGAACATCAAAGACGACTATATTGTGGTTCATAAATGCTCAATGCATTAATAGCTCACTGGAATATAGGGGATATAATTCTGATGAGGTGTGTGTGTGTGTCGGGGGGGGGGGGCGCCTTCTTCAGTGTTCAAACAAATAGGTACCCACTTACACATACCCCTGTTCACAATGTGACCACATGGCAAATACATTTCAGTAAACTGATATTATTGGTGTGTTTGTTCTGTCAAAGTCAAAGTACACTTTATTGTCAATTCACTATGTAAAAACCATTACACAGGGGATTGAAATTGCGTTTTACCACACACCAAATGTGCAATTTCAACTAAAACACACACACACACACACGCATACAACACACAGCTACAAACATGGACATGAAGTGTATACAGACATCAACAATAAATAGACATAAGACATATAGGTAGACATGTTCAGACAGTCTGGCATTTGAAGTCATATGAATTGCAAGAAGATTTAATTTACACTCAGGACACTGCTACCAATACTGGTGTCTGTTACTGGAAATAAACATATGAGGTCAGGATAAAGTAGCTCTATATAATATTAACAGCATTTCCCACTGTTAGCATTTAAAGTGGTCACAGAGAATGTGTTGCATAGCTGGCATTTGTGAGAACAATTAAAATTCAAGAAGCTTGTTATCCTTGACAAAGAAAAGAAAAATTGTGAAGCAAAAGTATTCTGTAACCTATAACTTTGTTGATTTCAAAAACTTCACAAAACAGAGAGAGCGAGTCTGGGACTGTGCAGCTGAATTCAGAGCAGCTTTAAATAAAGTACTCACTTAGCATAGGCCTTCTCCAACAGCGCAACCCAAAAGGCACTGGGACACAGGCACTGCGAGAAGCACAGCTTGCTGTCGATGCACGGCAGACGGTCATCTACCCGAACCTCCACCCACGCGCCCCTCTGCCAGAAGCGAAGCAGGAAGCTGCCCGTGTAGCCACGCTCCCCCCACTGAGGCTGGCCTGGGGGCAACACCTGAGGACAGGGAACAATAATAATAAGAACAATAATAATAATAATAATAATAAGAAGAAGAAGAAGAAGAAGAAGAAGAAGAAGAAGAAGAAGAAGAAGAAGAAGAAGAAGAAGAAGAAGAAGAAGAAGAAGAAGAAGAAGAAGAAGAAGAAGAAGAAGAAGAAGAAGAAGAAGAAGAAGAAGAAGAAGAACAACAACAACAACAACAACAACAACAACAACAACAACAACAACAACAACAACAACAACAACAACAATCTTTACTTGTATAGCACAATTTATACATACAAGATGCAGCTCAACGTGCTTTACAGTTTAGCAAGAACACTACAAGACAACATTTCTTGCAGTCCAGTGGCGCCAGAGCGGACGAACACAATAACGAAATGACGTAATGACGCAATGCCCCGTTAATGCAGGCTCACAACGACGCAAAGTCAGGAGTAAGGCCTCATTCACACCAACTTGACCGGGTACAGCACGTAACCGTGTACAATGTGTGTGACAGAATACGCTCAGATCACGGGTGCGGTGTGAATGGTCTAATTTGCTAACGTGCACTCTACATGAAAACGGACAGAAAACGGGTACTTGCTGCCTACATGCTGTATACAGAGAGTGTTTGGTGTGAATGAGCCGTAACACCAACAACACAACAGCTGCTGTCTCTGACCTAACCCATAACACAAAGTTGCAGATGTCAAATCACATGGATTAAAGCAAAAAAAGTCTTCTGGCTGAATCCCCAACTGTGAAGACCCAAACACACGACTTTGCAACTAAAGTCTTATCACACCAAAGATCATTTTTGTGGTTTCAAAACGTATTCTACATAAATTATGCTAAAACAGAACATTATTTATGTCACACAAATTGATATGACTGCTCAAGAATAAATATGACTTTAAAGTGCCTGTTTCATCTACTTTTTTCTGGTGTACTAACATATAATGCCTATCTACCGTTTTTACTCTCTTTACAGTGTGTCATCTGTTGAATTGAATCAGAAACCAATCGGTGTTACAGCATGGATGACAATGAAAACAACTAGATGTTTGTATTGTTGTTTTGATAGTGCTCTCTTCATTATGTCTTGCATTGCTCTTGAAAATGTAATACATATTTAGTTTGCATATTTTGCATTATACTTTTGCCATGCTGTATTTAGCCTCAAGCCCTGAGGTTAGACTTTATATAACAAACACTCCTGTGCCTCTGTTTTGATCTGTGGTTTTGGTAGTGTCAACAATTACCATATCAACAAAATGTGAATCAATACACAGTGTGTTGGTATATGGGGATTAATCGTTTTCTATATAGTTCTGGGGATTTTCTCATGCTTACCTGGTCCATCAAGTGCTTGCTCTTCAACAACATAGTGCAAGCACATAGTAACCAGCAATCTCCCAGAATGCCTTGCTTGGCGTGAGCCTTGGTTAGGTCCAGGGGAAAGAGTCGAGGAGACTGACAGATATCCTAAAAATAATACAAAACCACTAATAAGTGTCAACCCATTAGAGAATGCTGTGGATTCTATGACAACAGTGACCATACGTACTTATCACTGAAGCCAACATAAAGTACTGGGTTTTTTTTTTTCAAACCTCTGTAAACAAATGCACCCTTCTAACCACCTGTCAGTTACCTGAGGGCGGAGCCAGCAGATGCCTCCTTGTAGTTTGAAGATGGGCGTGACATCTGAGGAGACCAGGGAGGAGACTTTTGCAGGGAAGTCAGGATCCTCAAACAAGTACTCACGCTCTTTCTGTGGCTCCATTAAACATGTAAACTCCCAGATCCCTCTTTCTCAATCCCCCATGCTTAGTGTTACTGTTATTCTGAATATATCTCTATTAAAATATCTATCTATCTATCTATCTATCTATCTATCTATCTATCTATCTATCTATCTATCTATCTATCTATCTATCTCTATCAATCAATCTACATTTTTCAATATATCCACATTTCAGACAAGGCAGAAATTTCGGAATTCATGACAGGCAGCCCGACATGCCTGAAGAGCGAATGCATAACGTTACATGTAATAGTTTATTGCTAGACAGGAATCCCTGTTACACGAGTTTCGGGGCAACAGGCGGTATGTGGGCTATCGCAAAAAAACATAACTTTAAGTTTCAAATTTTTTTTTCGGGGAAAGCGATTCAACAAACCAGTCCTACTGAGTCGCATCCCCACCACCCACTCGGCATCTTCATCCAAGTTACCCCCGTTTTCTAACGTTACAAACCTCCGCGATACCAATCTAAAGCATGGTTCAGCTCCAAAATCGGTATTTACATAGCTGATCTAGTACACATTTGAAATCACTGTGGTCATTTATGCTATCTTGTCCAAATTTGCATGGCAAACTGGGGAACAATAAACCGTCAAGCCTCAGACAGCTACATATCCGACGATGCACCCGCCCAACTTCCGGCCCGGAAAGAAGTCACAGTGACCAACGGAGCTGTCATTCAAAATGTATGAGGTTGCCAGATGCAGTCCACAACAACTACCGAACCTGTCCGAATGTCTGGTTAGAATAGATTACACCCGATGCTCTGTTTTTCATAGCAACTATTGAACTGCTTAAAAACAGAAAGCGTCTGACTGGGTATGTTACCCATCGCTTAAAATGACATGCCAAACTAGGCAAGTCTTACAACCCAACAGTAGCATTTTTTTGTATTTCATTCATTCAAAAATTCTACCGCACCCAATTTATTATGCGAGACCAATCGACAAATCGTTTGTATTTCATTAAAATAATGTTCCCTTTACATTTTGCGAATATTCTCGGAAAACGTCGTATGGGGAATCGTTGGCCTGTCTGGCAACCTTGTTAGGATGATTAGTGCGCCACTCACTGGCGTGTTGCAGAATTAAAACTTACACGATTCTCGTAGAGGGGCTGCTGTATGAGTTTCTGACTGATTTATAGGCCCTACTTTAATTTCTAAGTACAGTTGGGTCTTTTATTTGTATAGACTACTCATAGTTTTTTTGTGGATACAATGCTGTATCATGTTTCTCATGTCTATTTCGGACCCAGCTTGTAGAGGCTTTTGTGAATATTTATTTCATGGTTTTGTGTCTGGTAAAAAAACCGACGTGAATGGCCTAGTTTGATATGGAAGATCAAAAATAATGTGTTACTCATAACAAGTTAAATTCTCATGTAGCTATAAGCAACACATTACTTTTATAATTATGGAACTGTAATAGAGATAATAATAATTATATTTATTATTATATAATACACCTGTTAAAAGTGTAAAAACTCTGTTCTGTATGTCAGTAAAGCTTTGTTCCCTTTACATCATGTTCCTTTTCAGGCATGTAATGGCCAGTTATGTCCAACAGGGGGAGTCTAAGTCTCAGAACTGAGAGGCCAGTGTAGACGCATCAAAAAACCCAAAGATTCATTCTGAAACTTACGGGCAGACACGTGAAACATTGGTCCAGACACACTGGGGCACACTTTCAGTGAACTGCTTTTGTTTCATTGCAGAGACAAGAAATACATTTTGATACATTTTGACCTACAGATTTGTGCAGCACACAAATATTTAGTTCATACACGCAAAAGAGAACGAGGACATAAATCACCAATCATTTGTATGATCCCATATGCAAATGCAGGATAACAGGATTGGTTAGGTTGGATAGGTTGTTGTTTCTGTTTGTTGCTGTTGTTCAATTAATCGTAGAAGTTGTCCAACAGAAAATGTTTCAGCAATCTTTTGAGTTGAAAACCAAATACGTTTGTTGGAATAGTACAATATGCATATTTGGATCACCAGCAAAGTGCCTCAATAAGCAAAATTGAATTTCATCTAATATTTTTTATGTGTTTGCCCGAATCTTGCTAATAATTTTTATGTGTTTGCTTTTGGTACTATTAAAGGAGGCCAAGGTCAGACACTACACAAGACCATGTCACACTAACTGATATGCCAACAATCTTTGCAATGTGAGCCAACAAATGCTTCGGGCCAAAGAAAAATATATATTGATTGGATTTTAACGTTTTCTGTCGCAGTTAATGAGTCTTCACTGTGCATGCTGTGTTACGGCCAGCTCGTTCCACACCGCAACATAAAGAGGGACACAACAACAAGGTTGTAGGTTTAAACCAAAGCTGCAGTTTATTAAGAATGGTTAACCAAAGTCTAGGGGATAGTGAATGTATGGGTGCAATGTTAAGCGTCAGTATGTTAGAGAGAGAGGAAGAGAGAGTGAAGACAAAGAGAGGAGAACCAACAAGAGGGTGCCTAAACAAATAAAGAGAAGTGCCTAATGAGAGGGAGAAGGGAACCCCTTTTGTAGCCCCACGCCAAAGACAGGTGCACTCAATGATTGCATTAGACAACCAGGCCCAGCTCTGCCCGTGCACTGGCAGAGAAGACCTGAAGGGGGCACAGGGGGTCGTCACAGCTGTTAGACAGGAAGTGAGCTACCATAGCCAGTCTTTGCAAATATTAAGATTTGACATAAAGACTGCTGAGTGTCCAGCAACCCTGCCCCTGATATGTTGAGATTGCAGGGGTGCTTTTAACCCTGCCGCTGACATAGTGAGATTTTCATATGAATTTACCTTTATGGGTTCCCTGCATGGACCGCCATCTTCATCTTGTCTTGCAGCTATATTCTTTATTCAGATTTTATTTGCTGCAAAAACCAGTAAATATACTGATGTTTAGACCTGATGTTTTCCTAATTACATAGACCTTGGAAATATGGTAAATTATTCCATCAACACACTAAACTAAGTTTATAATTAATATATTTTAATAATGCATTGAACAGTCAGCCAGTCAGTCAAACAGGCAGTCAAAAAAACATGAAGCTAAAAGAGCAGCTTGTGAGCTACAAAGCATGCTGTCATGGTCATTGTGCTGAAACATACAGATATATCAGATAAATCAATTTTCTGTCCATCTACACACACACACACACACACACACACATTCACAATCACACTCACGCTCACACATACACACATACACACACACACACACACATGCACACACGCTCGCACGTACGCACGCACACACACACAAACACACACACACACACACACACACACACACACCTGGTGCATTAATGGAACACTACAGTAAGGCAAGATGTTCTAAGTGTCAGTACTGCAAAAAGGCATACATACTGTAGTGATTTTATTTTGTGTGTGTGTGTGTGTGTGTGTGTGTGTGTGTGTGTGTGTGTGTGTGTGTGTGTGTGTGTGTGTGTGTGTGTGTGTGTGTGTGTGTGTGTGAGGATAACTTGACATTTAGCTCTGTGGCTCTGAATAAAGGGGAGAGAAGCTGCAGAGAGAGGCCCAGACCAGGCTAGTCATCATAGTATCTATATCTGTCCTTCTTTTCTCCTACCTGTGTAAAGTTTTACATGCTGGTAAATAAGGGCTTCAGTTTTAATGTGACATATGGACTACATTTCCGCTGACCAGAGCAATCAAGGCACTTTCAGTGGCACAAGGCTGCCATGCAGGAGAAGCCAGCACAACCTCAGCGTTGCGATGGTGAAGCAACTCCATAGCCACTGTCAAATGTGGCAAAATATGCTTCCCTACAAAGGCAAAGTGCAGTAACTACATGAAAATTGAAACTGAGAAAAATGCCTTCAAAGTTGTCATAATGCCCAGTCAAGCATGTTGTATGTATAATAGTGGTGATGATTTTATGCACTTTCTTAAGAAGTAGGAAGAAGTAAGAGATTTAGTCACAAGACATTAGAGGTGTTACAAAGTCCATTTCCAGTCTAAACTCAGTTTTGACAAGATATGTAGTTACGGTTTTTTGGCTTTGTAGGGCTGTAGGACAGTGTAGGACACTGTTGTTGTGCCACATATTGTCATGAGCTCTCATATAGATTTTTTGTTTTAGTTTAAAGATGTATGTAGTTATCTTCATAGAGTGTTTTTTTTGCTAAACACCACTACACACACACACACACACACACACACACACACACACACACACACACACACACACACACACACACACACACACACACACACACACACACACACACACACACACACACACACACACACACACACACACACACACACTTCTGTTTGCTTTGTTGTGCTGTTTGTGTATTCTGGTAGTGTGTCATTAAGAGCAAGCCCCCACGAAGAAAATTACCCAGCTGGTTCCTTCATTTGTAAGTAATACCACACACTTCTCCAATCCAAGTCCACTGTTGTGGGAAACGTCTTGTGCTATGGTTGATGACAGTAAGACGTAAAGAGGAAGAGGCCTATCTACCTTCAACACTGTGGTGGAGGAACAGGAAGTGATATGTCATTTGCAGAGTCTTGCTTAAACCAGCATGTGTCTCGTTTTAATTGGGCTTGGAGTACTCCTGCTCATCCCAGGTAAGAAAGTCTTCTTTTGTCTTATTTAATGAACTTAAAATGTACACATTTTACATACGTTATACTTAAATTGTTTTTTTTTGGTAAATGTATGCCAATTGATTGCATTATGTGCTGAGCATCTAATCAACACAAGTGCTGTGTGATTGTCAGATTAATAGAATGTTGAATGCTTATAATCAATGACAGAATGACTTGAATAATTTGTTGAATGAATAAATCAACAAATTAACCAACCAACTACTACTATTACTAAATCAATACATCAATAACAAATCAAAGAGGGGATCAATGTTTGTCTGTGGTTGCTCTTCAGCTCTGGAATGATATTCCAGAATATATAAAATGTTGTACAACTGTTAATAGTTTTAAGTGCAATTTATTAATTATTGTTGTCATTTATTTTTTATTACCTTTCTCTGATTGTATGTTTAGTTTTTCATTTAAAATGTAATTTGTTTTAAATACTCTTCATTTAGTTTTCTTTTCTTTTTACAAATATATATTTTTTCTATTTATGCACTTTAGTCAGCTCCTGTTGTATAATGTGCTATATAAATAAACTGAACTTGAACTTGAACTTGAACTTGAACTTGAACTTGAATTTGAACTTAAACTTGAACTTGAATCAATCAATTAACGAATGAATGAATCAATCAATCAATCAAGCTTTATTAATATAGCACATTTTACAGCACTGACATTCAAGGTGCTTTCCAAAACAAACAGAGATAACAAACAAAAATGGAGTTAAGCAGAAGACTCCTCATCTCCACCCTGACCTGGACAAACAGTTCAAACTACAGACCAAGATCCTTTTTGTAGTCATTGCCTCCTTTCTCCCTAGCTGATATAGGTGCTCATGGTATCAGGACATTGGGCAAAGTGACCTTAAATCCACAGTCGTCGATCACTATACCCTGCATCTATGATGAAGTGTATCGAGATCATCGCAAGTACCTGTGCCAAGGGTTTGAGTGGCTCTTGTGCAACACTGTGGCATACACTGGTGACTCAAAGGAGGATGTGGAGGTCACTGATTTCCCACTCCAAAACATGTTCACTGTGACCATGAGAAACATGCCACCTGGCGGAGCTCACTATTGGTGCGCTGTGGAGATTGGTGGTGCTACAGATGACAAAGCGCACTTTAAGCTGTCAGTGACAGAAGGTACAGAACACGTCACAAGCATACATCCTTCCTTGTCTTATCATGGCACCAGGAACCTCATATTAGTGCAGTGTTATAGTTTCATTTTACACACTTTCAAACCTGTTTTATTCCACTTTCTTAGAATTCTTAACGCAGTGCACTTTACAACATACACCTGAGTACATCGGTTACCTATGAAGTACCTTGTTTTGCATTTTTCACACTATATTGTAATGCCAAACAGTATACAGCATATTGTAATGCCATATGATTAATGACTGCTATACCATAGAACAACAAAATGTGTGCCGGCACTTTTCTATCCAAGTTCAGCCAGTAAAATATTTATGTTGGCTACTGTCTACTGTAGCTGTAATGCTGATTTATTGCGCCATCTGACATTAGTTTCATGTTTTTTCACGTT
This sequence comes from Coilia nasus, assembly GCA_027475355.1. Classification (NCBI taxonomy): domain Eukaryota; kingdom Metazoa; phylum Chordata; class Actinopteri; order Clupeiformes; family Engraulidae; genus Coilia; species Coilia nasus. Next base: position 37,411,466 of record CM050221.1, read on the forward strand.
TTTTTACATTTTCATCAGTACAACACCCTCCCTTCTGTTTGATGTTTTGAATTCTCAGCATACCTCACTATTCTAAGGCAACAGATATGTTTGATCTGTTTTGCCTGCTGAAGTGCCGTAGACTTTTGCCCGCCTTTGCTCGCTTTTGCCCCTCATTCTGTGCTTGTTTGATGCTGAAAAACTTCACTTTAAATGAAGGGGGAGTAACTAATTAACCCATCTATCAGGCTGTGGAGTTGTGCTGACCAGAATTAGCTGGTGGAGCGAATAGATGAAAGAAAAATGTGGTAGTGCATATTCCTTTTTTAGGCTGGTATGCCCACCTCTGTCAGAAATACTATAGATATTGTACATTTACTTATTGTACACATCTTGAGTATGTATGTATGTATGTATGGTGTGTATGTATGTATGTATATATATGTATGCATGTACTGTATGTGTGTGTGTATGTATGTGTGTATGTATGTATGTATGTATGTATGTATGTATGTATGTATGTATGTATGTATGTATGTATGTGTGTATGTATGTATGTATGTATGTATGTATGTATGTATGTATGTATGTATGTATATGTATGCATGTATGTATGTATGTATGTATGTATGTATGTATGTATGTATGTATGTATGTATGTATGTATGTATATGTATGCATGTACTGTATGTGTGTGTGTATGTATGTGTGTATGTGTGTATGTATGTACAGTATGCATGTTTCTATGCAGTAATCATAATGGATGCAGGACTGCAGGAATGCAGGACTATTCATTGCAGATTTAATTATATATATATATATATATATATATATATATATATATATATATATATATATATATATATATATATATATATATATATATATATATATATATATATATACAGTAATGTGCAAAAGTTTTAGGCAGGTGTGAAAAAAATGCTGTCAAATTGATTTATGTTCATCAATTAACAAAATGTAGCGAAAGAGAAACCTAAATCAAATCAATATTTGGTTCGACCACCCTTTGCCTTCAAAAGAGCATCAATTCTTCTAGGTATACTTGCATAGAGTTTTTGAAGGAACTTGGCTAATAGCTTGCACCACACATCTTGAAGAACCAACCACAGATCCTCTGTGGATGTAAGCTTCCTGACATATACAACCATTTTGGTGTAATTGGTTGATCATACACCTGACTATAATCCTGCAAAATCCCTGACTTTGTGTGTACCCCTGTGTGTGTACACTTTATGTGCACCTGCCTAAAACTTATCAAAAAACAAATGCCCATCAAGTCCTTTCAGCCTGATGGGTGAAAGTTATTATTATTGTTATTAAACATGTGGATGGCTAAAAAGATACAGTACTGTGCAAAGATTTAGGCAGGTGCCTTCAAACCAGCATCAAGTCACGCAAAGGGGTACACACAAAGTCAGGGATTTTGCAGGATTATAGTCAGGTGTATGATCAACCAATTACTCAAAATTGGTTGTATATGTCAGGAAGTCTACATCCGCAGAGGATCTGTGGTTAGGGCTAGATATTTGGCGCAAGCTACCAGCCAATTTCAAGACCTCTATGCAAGTATACCTAGAAGAATTGATGCTCTTTTGAAGGCAAAGGGTGGACACATCAAATATTGATTTTATTTAGGTTTCTCTTTTGTTCAGTCACTGCATTTTGTTGATTGATGAACATAAATGATTAACACTTCCATTTTTGAAGCCATTCCTAGTTGATTTTTTTCACACCTGCCATTCCTAGTCCATTTTTTTTCACACCTGCCGAAAACTTTTGCATTGTATATATATGTGTGTATATATATATATATATATATATATATATATATATATATATATATATATATATATATAGCCTGTGATGTTTTGTGTGGAGAGTGTAGTGGGCCTTTCATGCATACTGCATAGCGCTACTGCATACTCATTAACCTTCTGGCTCTGTGTTTCTTCAGATCCCGATCTCTCTGTGGATGAAAGTGTAATATCAGGTGAGGTAGGAGGCAATGTGAGTGTCCAGTGTCATTACAGCCACCGGTACCAGAAGGAAAAGAAGCGTTGGTGCCGTTTTAGAGATGCTCTGTGTGTGTCAGTTGGAGGGTCAGACCCTCAGGTCATGGATAACGGGGCAGGAACTCTGAGTGTTGTGATGACAGGGTTGAATGAGGCCAACACAGGATGGTACTGGTGTGAAGTGGGAGATCTGCAGACACCTGTCTACCTAAACATCACCAGAGAGTCAACAAAGGGTAAGAGGTCACTTGAACGATTCCTCTGTTATGATATATGATACACTACCATTGACTGTATATAAGTCAATGTATACTCTCTCTCTCTCTCTCTCTCTTTCTCTCTTTATATATATATATATATATATATATATATAGAGAGAGAGAGAGAGAGAGAGAGAGAGAGAGTATATATATATATATATATATATATATATGTTTTTTTTTTTTTCCTAGTCAATACACTACTATAATTTTAGCCCAACTTTAATCACTTGTCTCTTGCCATCAATACAGAACCACTCACAACAACCAACAGCATTTCAACATTCAGAGCCACTACCCCAAGAACAGCCACCTCCTCAGACAGGGGGGAAGGAGGATGGACTGGCTACCTTACGTATGTTCTACAGTAGTCTAACTTATGTGTCTTCTAAATCATGTGACATGTCACATCTACATGTCTTAATGTGTGTATTTGTATTTGTGTCATATCTTAATATATAGAAGTGAGGCCACATGCACCCACATAGCTTCTACATGGGTATTTGTAACTGTACATACCAATGGAAAAAAGCATCTGTATGTGTTTCATATCTTAATGTAGAGCAGGGAGGCCACATGGAGCAACATAGCTCCAGACAAGCGCAATCAGAGATGGCAACCTGGTCTCCCATGTGGACGGACAGGGTCATTGCAATATGGGCAGACAGACACACACACACACATACACGGACAGACAGACAGACAGACAGACAGACAGACAGACAGACAGACAGACAGACAGACAGACAGACAGACAGACAGGCAGACACAGTGTCATTGCAATACCTGGTCAATCCCCTCCGGGTGACCAGGTAAAAAGCGTGTGTGAAATACTAAAAAGCAAAAGATGGCTTAGGTCTGCCTTTAGTATGAGAACAAAAGCTAATACACATTGATCACCTAAAATCCAAACCAATAACCTGGGTCAAAGATATGCTGTATGGTGTAATTTACATGCGTTATGCTGGAACACTGGGGAAGGCATACATCAGGACCTTTATGAGGGACCTTGCCAGAAATGCCAGTCACCTTTCCTAAGTAGCGTTCCTTGTGTAGGTTTTTGTGGTTACTGTAACGTTTTCCCGCTGAGATCTGTCTGTTCTAAAGCGTTGTTATTGCCATGCCAAAGGAAGGAGGCATCAGTCGTCATTGCTGTGGCGTTTGGACTGCTTTTCATACTGGCAGTAGGGAGTGCAATAGCATGGAGGGAGTCATACAAAACAAGTTAGTAATATTTCCCATTCTTGCTATTTATTTATTTATTTATTTATTTGTGTGTTTATTTATTTATTTATTTATTTATTTATTTATTTATTTATTTATTTATTTATTTATATGTCTGAAAGGCGACCTTGGTGCATTGAAAGGTGCAATGTAACAAATAAAATGTATTACTATTTATTTATTATTCTATCAAAAACGACCAATTCATTGAAAAATGAGTTTGCTTTGTCCCCCCTTGCAAGAGAGCTGTGGTGCGTACACTGTAAGACTTGGAGATCACGGTTCCTCTTTTCAGTGATTAGATTGTGCAGCCTGTGACTCATTTTAGCCCATCTGGTCTTCCTCTGTCCCTCTCAGGGGGAAGTGGCATAGGATCAGTGCAACAGGGCCAACAAGTAGAGGACCACAGAGTCAGTGCTGCGGTATGGTAGTCTATACATTCAGATGGACTGTTGAGGCTCACTCTCTCTCTCTTTCTCTCTCTCTCTCTTTCTCCCTCTCTCTGCCTCTCTCTCTCTTTTTCTGTCTTTCTCTCATTCTTTCTCTCTCTATTTCTTTTTCTCTCTCTCCCAGTTTGCTTTGGCAGGCCTATGTATACAACCACTGATCTGACTTTTTTTTTTTTACATGTAACCATTTTCTTTTGTATATGCATGTGTTGGCAGGGCAGTTCTGACGTTGAATACAATTCAGTTGTTTTCAAAAGAAGAAACAGTGAAAGTGGTCTGCACCAGGTTTAAGTCATGTTCTTTTCTTACAGAATAGTTTTATAGTAGCCTACTTTGATTGGTGTTATGGGATGTGAGAAGAGTTCACATCCTATCCAGTCTTTAACTTTATTCTTATTATGCATACAACTTGTACATGAGTAATTTTTATTTGTTTATTTCACAGCCCCCTTGTGGTCCAGTAAAAGACAGTGAAGTGATATACAGCTCAGTCGTGAGATCATGAAATAAGTAAGAGTTCTTGTGTGCACCTGCAACACACTTTTAACTTCTTCAGGGAACTGAAAAATCAGTGGTTTAAATATAGTGAAATTAAAGAACACGTTTGTAAATGTATGTTTTTGATATGTCTAAGTGTGGTTTCAACAGTTTTGCTGATGTCTGCTACACATATTCTGTCCATAGTTCATCCCAGAAAAAAGTGAGGAAGATGATGATGACGGACACCAACACGCAGTAATCAAAAAGGTGGACATGTGTGACTCTTGTCAGTTTGAGGCGAGAGCTGTGACCATCTGCTTTCCGTATATACGTTCAACGCCATCTATAGAAAACATTAAAAGAGCTTGGTGTGTTCAATATTGTGATGTTGGTGTTTTGGTATATTTGGTATATTTTGTTATATTTATATAATACACACACAGACACACACGCAGACACACATACATACACACCTTTATCTACATAACAAGGACCTAGATTTTTTCAGGAAATGGATTGCATTTACAATCGTTCAAAGAGCTACACAAAACAGTTAATGTGAAACATACATTAGTGATGAGTAGAAAGTGTACACGCACACGTGATCCATGTTCCATAACAGGTAATACTGGTTATTGTATTGGCTTTCTGCTTTCTCAGCTTTCCTCCTATCATCCTTGTCTATCTACACGAGTAGACACATTAGTTCCATATGTTTACTGACACAGATGCTTCAATGCATATCAGAAGCTTATTTGTGCATACTCTAGAATGTGAAAATTGGCTAATTTTCATTAAATGTCAAATGAAATGGTAGATATGCATAGCAGATGTTCAAGACAGACAGAGAGAGAGAGAGAGAGAGAGAGAGAGAGGAAGAGAGAGAGAGAGAGAGGAAGAGAGACATAGCGTGTGTGATAAGACACAGGATTATGATTCAGTAGCTGTTGAAGTACTTTGCATTTGTATGGTACGAAGCAATTTAAATTCATACTATTGTTATTATTGTCATACATTTATGACAAAAATATACAATAGATGTATAACTTCATAATCTGTCTAAAAAAGATGCAAATACTTTGCTTTTGTGTATGCATGTGGCCTACATTTTAGCATTCAAATGCTGCAGTAATATTCTGTACATAATGACGTTTTAGGTGTTTAGGTTATACAGAAAAATCCAATGTCATACCACACATGGCAATGTTGAAAAGAAGTCATACTGAATTTGCAGTATCTCTCTGAAACCCTGGTAGTTTTAGAGGTGCTGAAAGAGACTCAATCCAGAGGATTACAGTGATATGAAAAATACAATGTATGTAATAAATATGACAATACAATTCAATCCCCATTATGATATCCAATTCCACATTGTAATAAACGACAATACAATTCTGGATGTCCTCCTATGTGCTGAATGTGTACAGCGGGCTGCAGCGCCACTGCTATTGTTTACATAGGGGAGCAGCTTAGATTACCCATTTCACCACATTAACAATGACAAGAGAAGCCCTCGAGTCCAATCCTCCTCTGCCGCCTCTGTCTGCAATCCACCCACAACAAACCCCTTTCTATTCCACTGGGTCTTCTCCAGTTTCTTCATCGAACATTCACAAGCACGCACACACTCTCGCTCACACTCTCTCACACACACGCACACTCTCTCACACACACGCGCGCACACACGCACACACACACACACACACACACACACACACACACACATACACACACACACACACACACACACACACAAACACACACACACACACACACACACAATGCAGAAACAAGAATGCAAATGAAGAAATGCTCATTCTACGGAGGTGCAATTCTTATTTTTGCCTGCTTCAACTGTCTTTTTAGTGCAGCAAGATTGACAGGCCTATTGCAGAGGGATATTTTGGGTTTATGTGGGGTCCAGTGCAATTTATTGATATGCCCTCATTAACTGGCTGCATGTTGTGTCAAAATGCTTTGCTGAGCCTTAGGCTCATACCTCAGCCCCCAGCAAGAGGCAGATGGAGGGACACTCACACAGGAGCTTTGGCTGGGAGGGCTTTTCTTAGGCAAGCCATCAAGAGTCAGGGGAGGCGACATGGGCCTACTTTATGTGCCTGGCACTGGTTTCTACCATCGCTGAGCATACTTACATCCACCCGCTACATACACACACACACAAACACAGATACACACACACACACACACACACACACACACACACACACACACACACACAGATGTACATCCAACTGACTTGCAAACACACACACACCAACTCACATGCAAACACGCATACAATCCTGTGTGAATTCATCTGTATTTTAATAGGATAAAATAGAGGACAGGTAATTGCGAGACATAGACAGGGGGTATGTTCTAACATAAATAAATTGTAAAAATAACAATCAACGTAGCATTGAAATGTCCACGTGCTTACACAGCTTGCCCTGAAGTGACTTGGCACTTGTTTTTATTTATTTATTTATTTTTTTGTTCAACTCTGCACAATGCTGGTGAGCACGCAAAAAAATAGAAACTGAAGACCAAGACTGATGGTCCTCCTCAAGAGCAACAGAAAGGGATATTTAAGGAAAAAAAAGAACTTTACTACAGCTACAACGGTCACATTATGGCAGCATACAGAGATGTGGAAGATACAGGGGACATATCTGAGCTTCGTTCAACAACACAGTCATTACTCACAGTGCTTTTTGGACATCAAAAAAAGCAAGGGAAGAGAGACTATGCTCTCTGATGATGATGCACACATTGACAGAAACACACACACACACAATCACACACTGTGTGTCTCTTGCTTTCACTCCCTCTTATACACTCTCTGTCTTTGATACACACACACACACAGACACACACACACACACACACACACACACACACACACACACACACACACGCAAACACACACACACACACACACACACACTCCAAAATGTGTAGTTAAAATCGCAATATTTAGAGAAGAGATCAATAATAGATTGCAAAAAAAAAGTCAACTCACATAGTAGGAGTAGTAAAATAGGCCATTGAAAAAAGAACACAGTCATCAGAGAATGATGTCTCAATCCGTTTCATCCTGTCCGTCTGCATTCATAATTTATTCTGACGTGCGCACAGCTTAGAAAACCTTAACCACTTCATACCACTCCCCGCCCGCCCTCCCTCCTGTCTTCCCTCTCTCTGACATTCTACCAGCATTCAATGCATTCACGTCTCAACAGTCTTCAGTTAAAAGCTTTGGCTTTTGACCCGGCAGTCTTTTGGTTCATTAGTTCTCTTCATCAGTCTGTTCTGTTCGTTAGCCGCTGCAGATTGAGGTAACTGAAAGTTCAGCTGCATGACAAATGGGTTTGAGAAGAAGACATGAGAGAGAAAGCGGTGCAGATAGATTAACGTCAGCTTCAACAGCGGACTGTCTATAGGTCTGTTTAATTCTTGGGTTTGTTCTTGTTTAATTCCAGGGGCTTTTCTTTTCTTCATCTCTTTCTTTCCTGTCTCTCTCTTCCTTTCTTTCTCTCTCCCTCTCTTTTGCTCTTTCTCTCCCCCTGTCTCTCTCTCTCTCTGTCTTTCCACCTCTCACACACGCCCATATGTACATACATACATACACGCTTACATACAGACACACATACACGCACAAACATGTTACCACACATATTACAGGCGCACACTTACATACAGTACATGCATGCTAATGCACACACACACACACACACACACACCTACACACGCACACCCACACACACACACACGCACATTCTATATCTCATACACTCTCTCCTCAGCAGTGGATCTCATAGGCGATCTGTGTGTCAAACAGCAGACTCTGGTTGATGAAAAGCCCCTCGGGATCAGGAGGTGGGCCCTCCCCTCCCTCCGCAGGGGCCCTCCGGGGACCCGGACCCCCCACCACCACACCCCGCCCCGGGGTGAGCGTGCCGCTTCCTCCGCCCTGGGACAGCGCGTCGGCCGGCGGCAACGGAGGGGACAGCGCCACCTGCTGGCCACAGGCGGGTGCGGGCGGCAGCACAGGCTTGGCGCGGTTGAGCACGTACATCTCGTGGCCGCGCTCATCGCGGTACTCTTCGAGCTGGGCGAAGGTGGTGGGCCCGTCGGAGTAGTCGTTCACGTAGAGGATGCTCTCCTCCTTGCTGCTGCCGTAGCCCCCGTAGCCTCCACCTCCCTCCTCTTTTTGGCGTTGCCGATGGCGGCTGTAGATCATGAAGAGCAGCAGCAGTGCGGTGAGCGCCAGCAGCGAGATACCCACAGCGATGGCGGTCTGCGTGGCCGGGCCCAGCGCGTTGAAGTCCATACTCTCCAGCTCGTACAGCGGCTCCTGGCTCACGTCCACTGAGGAGGGGTGGTAGTAGGAGGAGGAGGAGGAAGAGGAGGAGGAGGAGTGGAGTCGGGGCCAGAGGGCAGAATGGGAGGAGGAAGACGACATGTTGACGGAGAGGTGAAAGGTCACACGCGCCACGCCACCAGGGTTCCAGGCCTCACACTCGTACCGCCCTGCGTGCGCCACCGTCACATTACTCAGGAACAGCATCCCGCTGCCCGTGTCCGGGTCAAAGTCCCCGTCAATGCCGCCATTGCCACCTCCGTCTTCAGCCCCGTTGCGCGTCGAGCTCCGTCCCCCCGACGCCCCCTTGCCCCCTGGCCGTGCTGTCACCACCCTGCCCCCAGCCCTGCCATCGCCCTCTGCGCCCACCTCTTGCACCAGCCCGCGGGGGGACAGCTGGGCCTTGCCGTGCGACGCCTTCCTCCAGGTGACCTGTGGCTGCGGGTACCCGGAGGCCTGGCAGGAGACGCGCAGGCTCTCGCCCAGCCTCACGGTCAGGTGGCTGGGCTCCAGCTGCACCACGGGCGGGATGCACACCAGACTGTTGGCCGGCACCTCCACCAGGCTGAGGTGGGAGAGGCGCGGGGGCTCAGCGCACAGCAGGCGGCGCTCTGCCGAGCTCAGCAGGCGCTGGCCCTCCTCGTTGATCCAGCTGCGCAGCCAGTGCAGAGCACAGTCACAGCGCCATGGGTTATCTGAGGGAGGGAGGAGAAGGAGAGAGTGAGTGAGTGAGTGAGGGAAGGAGAAGGAGAGAGAAGGAGAGAGAGTGAGTGGGTGAGTGAGTGAGTGAGTGAGTGAGTGAGTGAGTGAGTGAGTGAGTGAGTGAGTGAGTGAGTGAGTGAGTGAGTGAGTGAGTGAGTGAGTGAAGGAGAAGGAAAGAGAAAGAGAGTGGGTGAGTGAGTGAGTGAGTGAGTGGTGGTCTTGGGAGGAACGGAGGGGTTTAAAAGTATTTACATGGGTTTAAAAATTGATCTCCTCAAATTAAAAACATCCACACCACTGGGAGAAGGCATCAAGTGCACGCGCTTAGTTGCAAAGCAGGGGGTGACCTGCTATAACAGACTGCCAGCACTGCAACTCATAATTATGGTGCATTACCATAGCTCACACTCACATCAATCACAGGACTGTAAATTCTGCCGTGAATTCTGCTGTGAATTCGCCAGACTTGTCTGGGACCATGTTGACAGGCAGATCTACAGTGGGTGTATGTGTATGTGTAAGTGTTTACAAGAACTCTGTTACAGGATAATTACCTAGCTCTGATTGAGATAGATGCTTTTGCATTGCTTGTTGTCTGTCTGTTCTTGTGGTGAAGTTGTCATTGTCCTACTTTTTATTGTCATTAATTATATATTTAGTGTAGATCATATGTACAGTATATTTACAGTGAAAATGAGTTATTTTTCTCATACCAAGAAAGCTCTAGCAGATATTATATAATTTGAGGGAGAGTGAGGAAGGGAAAAAGAGAGAGAGACAGTGATTGATTTCTATTTTTCCTTTTTCTCTACTGATGAAGACTCCCACAACTTATTTGCTTAGGCAATGCTGTTAGGACATTATAAGCATGTCACTCAAGCTTCAGAGTTTGAATAACAGAGAGACAGAGTGAAAGAGAGGAGGAGGAACTAGAGAGTGAGTTTCAACACAGGATGAAAGAGAGTTTCAACACTTGTTTTCAAACAGAAATTAGTCATTAGATATTAGTCATTAGTTATGTTTTATACATATGTACATATCACCCTCTTACAATCACACAACATCTTCAGAGAGAGAGCAGAAAAAGAAGAAGAAGAAGAAGAAGAAGAAGACGAAGAAAAGAGATGGAGAAAGATGTGTATTTAATATGCAATAAAATTCATATGCTTAATGAACACACTGTCATTCCCTCTCACACTTTAAATGAGAAGATGAAAAAGAGATGAAAAGAGAGAGGAAACTGGGGGGAAAAGTCTGTGACAATGGAGAGAAAAGTACTGGCAAAGACAGTGTTTAGGATAGATAGCTGATGGCAAGATAGATAGGAGATGGAGAGATAGAGTGTGTGGAAGGCAGTGAGAAAGAGAGGGGAAGAGGATGAGGGGATCAGAGAGGGTGAGATGGTAAATGAAGCAAGGCAGGGTGCAGAGAGAGAAGGGACAGCCAAAAATAATGTGGAGGAATGAAGGGGAAAAGACTGCAAACCCTCTCCCTGGCCATCCATCACACTGACACGCCTTGTTACCTCTCAGCTGACGTGCT
>CM050221.1:37425000-37427500 GCA_027475355.1 Coilia nasus
CACCTGTGACTCTCAGCACCTGCAGGCTGACCAGCGGCCTGAGTGTCGCCGGTCCGAGGGTGCGCAGGTTGTTCCTGCTCAGGTCCAGCAGCGCCAGAGAGGACAGGCCGACCAGAGCCTGCTCCCCCAACACCTCCACACTGTTCTCTGGCAGGTGCAGCTCCTGCAGACGCTGCACAGGACACAGACAGACAGGGGCAAGGACAGAAACAAGGACAGAGACAAGGGTAGACAGGGACAGAACGGACAGAGAGAGACATGATGAAGGACAGACAGGGGCAAGGACAGAGACAAGGACAGACAATTACAAGGACAGAGACAAGGACAGAGACAAGGACAGAGACAAGGGTAGACAGGGACAGAACGGACAGAGAGAGACATGATGAAGGACAGACAGGGGCAAGGACAGAGACAAGGACAGACAGGGACAAGGACAGACAGGGACAAGGACAGAAACAAGGACAGAGACAAGGACAGAGACAAGGACAGAGACAAGGGTAGACAGGGACAGAACGGACAGAGAGAGACATGATGAAGGACAGACAGGGGCAAGGACAGAGACAAGGACAGACAGGGGCAAGGACAGACAGGGACAAGGACAGAAACAAGGACAGAGACAAGGACAGAGACAAGGACAGAGACAAGGACAGAGAGAAGGACAGAGAGAAGGGTAGACAGGGACAGAAAGGAGAGAGAGAGAGACAGGGGCAAGGACAGACAGGGACAGGTACAGAGAAAGATGCAGAGACAGGCAGAGAAAAAGACAGAGAAAGAGGCAGAGACAGGGGGACCATGGACACAACATCAGTACCACCATCATTACTCTGATATATTTTGGTTTTATTATTACATATTTTTATTTGTTTGCTATTTATTGCTGTATTAACAATCCTACAGGTGGAAGTTGGATCTCCACCCCTAAGGAAAAAGGTCCTCTAGTGTTAACTGTATCCCTAAAGATAAAGGTCCTCTAGGAATCCTAAAAGATGTCTGGAGTATGTATAATAGTTATATAATCCCTCTATGATGATCTATAGTACTGCTACCATCCCTGTATCATACTTCTAGAATTGCTGTCCTCCCTATAGTGCTCCAGTGGTACAATCTTATATTGCTATAGTAAAATATGCCAAAATATACTATAAGATTCTATAGTATCTGTAGTATTGCTAGAATATTTCTATACTGAAATATCCCAAAATACTATATGATTTTTATAGTACTCTATAATATTTTTCTTAAGGAACCTGTGTTTGTGATATCACACAAAGGGCAGTGAGGACACACTCACTCACACTCACACTCACACAGAGCACAGAGCACAGAGCACAGAGCAGAGAGCAAAGAATTCACTTCAGCCAGACTGTTGTTCCAGAGCATTGAGAGAGGACACTGACGGAAATGCTGAGAGAATGAAATGAAGTAGCTCACCAAAAGAAAAAAAAGGAAAAAAAAACCCTTAACCTTACTTTTTAACCTACTTTCTCCACCCAAGGAGTGACTGGGTGAGAATGTGTTTAGTTTGTAGGTGGTCACAAGGACACAGCATCTGTTTGCATTTATGTTTAAGGTCCACACTCTCTGCCTGTGAGCCATGTGCAGTTACAGAGAGATGGCCGGATTCCTATATCTCTCCCTATGTCCTGTGTCTCTTGACAAAAGGCATTTTTTTAGCAGACTGTCTGATGTTTCTGATGATGTTTGTTCCAAAATATATTACATCTGTCAACTGGTGACAGTTGTTTCTGGCTTTCTGTCAGAACCTGTTTGTATAGAATCCAAAACAATTTAATTCATTTACTGTGTAACCAGGCAGCAGTGCTAGTAAAACTGGCTCTCTGCAACGTCTGTTTTTAGATGCAGAAGTATAAAGGACATACAGGGCATTTAAAGACAACTTAAGATGTTATTCGTCACTAACAATGCCATAATTACCTTTTGACGTTAACACCTCGAATGAGGAATTCACAGTCTAACTGGTCATAAATAATTTTGTGACAGAAAAACATAATTTCTAACCTTTTCTTATGGTCACTGAAAGTCATATTTAAACAGAACTCATTTGCAGGAATCTGAATCTCCTTCAGTAACTTTAATCTTTCATGTTCTATCAATCATTTTCTATTAAAGTTTTGGCTTAACTGAAACTGTAGCACCACCTGTAGGCAATGTTTACTTCGTACAAAAAAATAACTATTTAACCTATTTAACTTCATTTTAATTTTTATTTCAATCATGATAACATCCTAAAGTTTATTTTCTAACATCATAAAACCCCAAGTATACCTGCAGGCCGCGGAAAGTGTAGTCCTGTAGGCGAGTGATCTGGTTGCTGGCCAGGTAGAGGATACGCAGGTGGTCCAGGCCACGGAACACGTCGGCACTGATCAGGTGGATGCGGTTGCCATTGAGGGCCAGCTCTAGCAGATGGCCCTGATTTTGGAAGGCGCCAGGCTCCAGCGCTGAGATGCTGTTGTTCTGAAGGTAGAGGTAGTGCAGC
>CM050221.1:37435000-37440000 GCA_027475355.1 Coilia nasus
GACGCACACACACGGGGTGTGAAGTACACCCTGCAGCTATTGCTGAAGCGATCTGAGCCACCCAAGGGTAATAATATCTCCTTCATCGCCGCTCTCTGGACTTTTGATCTGTTATGTAACTCACTCGTTCTCTCTCTGTCTCCATCTTCCCACCCAGCCACCTCTGTATTTGAAGACAGCCACTGTGATGGTAACTGTTTGGTCATAAACAAAGACCAGTCACCTCCTGCATTTTAATGAGACAATTCTCTGCACGTCAATGGGCTGTGCGTGTCTGTGTATGTGTGTGTGTGTGTGTGTGTTTGTGTGTGTGGATGGAACATGGATGGGGGAGTGAAGTTACTAGTGTGCACTTCTATTATCCATATGAATGTCAATATTTGAGTGTTTGCATAACTGTACTCTCATATACGAGTTCGTGTGTGTAGGAGACACATTTGATTAAATCCACGTCCATTTGGTATTGTATGAATTATATGCGTAGGCATTGGCATCCTGCAAATAACAAGCTGTGAGCTCTCTCTCTCTCTCTCTCTCTCTCTCTCTCTCTCTCTCTCTGTGTGTCCTCGTCTGGAGCTAACAAGAAGACACATGGGAGAGAAACCGGACCGCTAGGCTTAAGGACCCTGCGACAAACACCAATTAACAGTTGCCTTCTTCCTCGCATTTGAACGGCCCCTAGAGAAGATTGAACCACATACACTTGCTCCTCCACCGCTACTTCCACAGTTTCACTGCTGGCCAGCGATCAATTCTGCGACCTGTAGCTCGTCCGCATCTGCGCCAAAGTGAGATGCGATTTTTTTCACTGTAGCGGCAGACACCAATGGTCGAGCACAAACGAAACTAGCGGTCAACGTACGTGTGGGTGCTGCCAATCGATTGGCTCGTTTTTCCATCACGGCCATGTCCAGCTGTGGCTTGCGCGATTGATTTAGGCTACACGAGGAAGCTGAGCGCGACTTCAGGTCTACGTGTGCGGCCCAGGGCAGGCAGTATGTCAACAGCTCTCGCATACAAGTTCACCAGCCTGGTGTGACAATGGATGTGAACTCAATTAGACGGAGAGTGAGCCTTCTCAAAGCGACCATATGTATGCTACGAGTCATTAATCATATGATTAATCACTGAACGACTTGCGGATGTGTTTTCTACACACACTGTCTTTCACACACACACACTGGACAGTACACAGGTATATGTCCTCAGTACAACGCTATTACGTTACATATACTCGCCCCCCCCCCCCCCCCCCCCCCCCCACACACACACACACACAAAAAACACATTTGCGTTCATGAACTCACAGCCTCTAAAACAAACCACATTTTATTATTCAAGGCCACAGACATGCACGCGCGCCAGCACACACGCACACCATCTCTCAAAATCATTCTCGTCTTACACGGACAAGGACAAGATCGATACACATTCTCTGTATGTCTCTCAATAAGCAAGCCTTTCCTCATCCTCTTCTCACTCACTCAACTCTTTCTTGGGACCAAATAAAAGATAGGTACAGCGGCCTTCGTCCACTTCACCTTACACACGACCCCACGCACAAACGTTTTTTGTTTCTCTCTCTAGCTCTCTCTCAGTCTGACTCCCACTAGTGCTTTCACACACAATTATGTTTCTGTAAATCAGAAGCACAAACCAAAACGCTCAACCTCTCCTACGCCCCCACAAGCACACACTCACATACACTGTTGGGCGCTGGACCGTGACATCATCAGCACCCCAGGCTAGCAGGGCATGGATTCACAGCCAGGGCAGAGTTGGCCTCACTGCCTTGCATCGATCCGCGATCTGCCATGCGCAGCACGTCGCCCCCCTTTCCACACCACACCCCCAGCCATGATGGCCTGGAAAGGCCGCTTCCTGGGGGCACTGGACGCAGCCCTGTAGTCTGGCTCGGCTTCCTGGCAATCCAACACGTGTGTGAGGGGGAAACGAATGGTAATTCATGCTGCATTGACCAGGCCCGTCTGTGCTGCTGAGAGGGTGGTTGGGGCGACTGTGAGCTTTACGATAAAACACTGTTAGAATGGATTTGACATCCTGGGATTTTATAAAGATATTGTGTACACTAATGTGGTGTATTTTTATGACTAATAGGTGTCATTCGGCGTTCTATACAGCTTGAGCAACTTCAGTGCGTTTCCACCCATGTAGCCGTTTCCAACCTTTTGCAACAATTCACAGTGGCTCTCTCGCGAAGAAACACGCAGATTTTTTTATAGGCTTACATTTGTCTTAGTTTGTTTTTGTTGTCCATGCATTTTTTCCTGTGAAGTTTGCTCTGTGTTTAAGTTGGGTTTGCTGTACTTGTGTCCCATGATTAACATTTCCCTTTCATATCCACTGATAGAGTTGCTGTTTCTCGAACAACCTGCGATTTATGATTAAATATTCACTGGCAAAGCCCAGAATAACGAACCAGCGTGAGCCCGAGAAAGCAACCAGTGAGGGGTCCTCGTCTTGACTAACCGGAGGGATCCTGCCAGGGCTAAATGCCTGTCACTCAATCCTTACGGAGGAGAAGGCAGCTGTGTACAAAGCAAACTGTCAACATGATCTCTCTCCCTCTCTTTTGGACACACGCACACGCACACACACACAGAGAGAGAGAGAGAGAGAGAGAGAGAGAGAGAGAGAGAGAGAGAGAGAGAGAGAGAGAGAGAGATGCTCCATTATGTGCACAAACTGACTGTATTTGTTCACCAAAAATTATTTACAAATCCAAGCAGCGTGCTATCCTAGCTACACTTTCATGACATGTGCACCGCACTAATTACTGCTCGAAAGAGAGGGCATGTTGTGATAAGCCAAACATGTGACTGTTGTGAACATTGCTATGCCATCCACTGTTGTAATTCCGCAAAGTTAAGATCTGATAAACAATTAAAACACATTTAATGTTTCATCACAGGCATTCGCACAGGCACTAGCACTGATAACGTAGAGCTAAACGTAGACACTTCTGCATGGACCATATATGTGCTTAAAGCGTTAGTAAGCATGAGCACTAGTGCACTGAAACGATAATCACACAACACGAAAACGCATCGCTAAATTCCAGTTGTTTGTACACCAAACCAAAATAATCGTTAAATAAAACACGTTGTAATCTCTTTAGACGGACACCTATATTGGTTATTGAACGTTACCAACCTGATACAGAGCAAATGGACAGTGTAGTCTTCCAGCTGATTCGATGCTGCAGAGTTGATTTTGGTCAGCCGATAATTCGGTAAATCTCCGCGAGCCTAATTGTGTCCTAGACACAACAGAAGCGCTAAAAGTGCAATCTGTAAATCCGGTCCGCTCCAGAGAAGCACCACGACATTTCACTTTGGTCCGAGCCCTAAAGGCCACCGTTCCACGCCTCCATCCTCACTGGCGGCATCAAATCCCACCCGTGCTCGGTAGCCACATCCGTTCCTTTATTATCGCGCCGATGCCAATAGCTTTTGTGTGCGCCGCGCGACCATCAAACCTCTAGAATCATTATCCTCGCTCTGTCCCTTGTGTCCTGGCAAGGAAACGCACTTTCTACCTATTCATACGAAACAACATTCAATCTCTCTCTCTCTCTCTCTCTCTCTCTCTCTCTCTCTCTCTCTCTCTCTCTCTCTCTCTCTCTGTCTCGCTCTTTTTCTTAATCGCTCACCCCTCCTTTCACCCAGAGCCATTGTTCATTCTGATAGGTAACGTAAGCCTCGCATCAACACGCCAGCCCCAATCACTGGAGATTCTTGCATGTTGGCGAACTTCCAATATGTAGGCTATTGTTTCCGTTCAATGTTCTGCTCTGTTCTGAAACCATATGCTGCCCATTACTTTTTCTCAAAATTCCAATCCTTTATGTAATCGCAACAAGAAATCAGTTTCTTAGCAGGTGCAACACATTCACACAATATCTAAGCTTGAAAAGTAGTCTAACCTGGGTATTCGAATTGATGGTGTTTCAAAAAACAGCAGCGAGGCAACACGGAGTTTGTATGACGCGGTGCGGATATCCTTCACATGGTACCTTTGAAAGGTGCTGCCAAGTGACATACGCGATTTCAGCACCAAGGAGAGCGACTTTTGTTCGAGTCTTGCATAGACTTGCTTATTACGCCAACAAAAGACAGCGACACTATAATGTTGTATTGCTGTTATATACTATTTACTATATTCACAAGGCCCCTATCCAACACGAAAGCTTTTAAAAATAGCTTTCCCTTTCAATGTCTAAATCTGTTACGCACACCCAGTGCCTTTTAAACCACTTGTCCAGACGAAATTACATATTTTCGACAAATTACCAGTAGTTCAATTTTGTAAAGTAATGCTAATATAGTAAGTGTGATTGTGGGCAGCTATGCCCTAATCATTGCGGTTTTGGGACCGGAGGGTCGCAGGTCAGATTTCAAAAAAAAAAAAAAAAATGTGTGTGGTGGAGTCAATAACCAGCCCTCTTCTGCGCCCTCATCCATGGCTGAGGTGCCCTTAATCAAGGAGTCTAACAGGGGGACTGTCTCTGTATCTAAGTCACTGTAAATGCAATGCAATGTAATGTAATACACTACAATGCAAAACCGCAACATAATAAAAGTGATGCAACAACTGAAACAAACAAGAATGTGTTCATGAAAATGGAACATTTTGTGGATGCTACAGCCTACATGTTTGCACGTTGACGTGCACACTGAAAGCATGAATAAATGAGTGTATATAATCTGACTACTGTAACTGAAGGATAAGCACCTTTTCAAACACAGAATGCTCAGAAACTAAATTAAACATGTCTCCATGGTGATACCATTCCAGGCTCAGGCCTCCCTCTTTCAGTATCCATAATGGTGAGCCCAGAGGTGGTTCATGGTTCGCAGAA
Source organism: Coilia nasus (assembly GCA_027475355.1). NCBI lineage: Eukaryota > Metazoa > Chordata > Actinopteri > Clupeiformes > Engraulidae > Coilia > Coilia nasus. The sequence continues at coordinate 37,439,883 of CM050221.1, forward strand.
AATCTGTGCCTGCTAAGCCTGATTGTCACTTTCCATGATTCCTTGATCCCTTTGGTTTCTCTCTGGTTTCTTTCTGGCAGGTCTGTTGTTTAGATCTGGGTCACATTAACCTCTCTAT
>CM050221.1:37442500-37480000 GCA_027475355.1 Coilia nasus
ACCTATATTTTCATTCTACCTAGCTATTCTTATCTATTTCTATTCTTATTCTTATATACTGTTTCTTCTTGTGCATTTGTGGGTTGTTCAAAATGACATCTCACTATACTTTATATAGTGGCAATAAAGATTTCTACTTCTAGTTTATAAAGCCATCACCTTTTGAATGATCACATCTCTTTCTTTGGATGAATGTTAGTGTAATTCACAAGCCTCATCTATTTTAATTAAATATATTTCTGTTGACAGATTTTACCTATACAAATGCAATCACTGAGGTCAGCTCATGGTGTACATAATAAATACATGTCAAAAGTAGATTTTACAAGATAAAAGGTTATGGACTGATGGTGATTATATGAATGTTGGCTGAGTGGTTCGTGTCTTCTTTTTCCTGCTTTCACCTCATCTAACTCACCTAGACAAACTCACTCAGGGACAGATACACACATGCACGTGTGTGCATGCACAGACACACACACACATACACACACACACGCACACACATCTTCTTGGGTGCTAACAGACACACACGTGTACCTGTGTAACCATGCACTGAGATACACACGTAGGCACACATAAAATAATGAATTAATGTCCTTTGTTAGGTGATTTCTCAATGTTTATCACTCTTGTTGAGATGCAGTGCTTGCCACAATCAATACATTCCCATCAGCATACTCCACAGACTGTCTTACCCTGTCTCTCAGCACATCTTGATTACCCCTCTCCCCCTCTTTCTCTCTCTGTCTGTCTGTCTGTCTCTTTCTCACTCACTCTATCTGTGTGTGTGTGTGTGTGTGTGTGTGTGTGTGTGTGTGTGTGTGTGTGTGTGTGTGTGTGTGTGTGTGTGTGTGTGTGTGTGTGTGTGTGAGAGAGAGAGAGAGAGAGAGAGAGAGAGAGAGAGAGAGAGAGAGAGAGAGAAGAGAGGCAGAATAACAGTAATCACCCACACTTCCCTACAGAAACAGAGGGATGGGCTGACATGTGTCTCACATTTGGAGAAAGGCCTACATCCATCGCTACAGCAAATCCCCATATGTTAATCTCTCTCCACCGCACTGGCCTCATCACTGTCTGACTGTAATTTATGCATTACAGTAAAATCGTCAATTGATTTGAATGTAATGGCACATTTAGCACATCTGGTGCTGCAGTGGCGTGTCATTTCCTCATTGCGTTTTGTTCTTTGGAATTGGACAGTGCTGTGAGTCATTGGCTTCATGAGGGATGAGAAAAATATTCATCCTTCTTAAAAAGTGTGACAATGTCCTGCTCTTTGTCACCATAATAAGCCATACAACTAAGATGTTAATGCCCCTTTCCAAGGACATTGATGAAGTATGTATGAGTAATGTCAAGCTGAAGCTGTAATGGCTACTTGAATAATGATGATGATGATGATGATGATGATGATGATGATGATGATGACTATTATTATTATTACATCTGAACATTTTTACCTTTGACCCAAGACTCACACAAACCAGCTGTAGCACTTAGACGTGTAGTACTTAGTAATTATTCTTAGAAACCTCAAGAAAGCCATGAATTGACAGCTAACATCTACAAAAACCCTATATTTGCTATCCTAAATAGGCCTGAGTATGAATCAGCTGGGACATTCTTCCCCCGGCCCAAAATAAAGTTGCCTGCCAATAATGGTTTGATGAATCATTTTGCATGTGCTCATTACATGGCAACAAATAGTGTACTGCTGTGCTAATTCAGAGGAGAGGCAGCCACACCTCTTGATGCAGTTTTAAAGAGTGTCCAAGCACCAAAATGTTTTCATAGACGTGATCACATTAGACCGACATGTGGCTTGTTTCTGTCTTGAAGGACACTCTCATCAGATACTGCTCTTGGTCGGCATAACTATGGGGCACAACTAAAATTTAATATGATAGCCTTGCATCTGTAAGGTGACATTATTGTAAGACAGAGGATGTATAACAACAAAAAAGTTTGTTTAACTTTTGAGATGTGGTTTGACATAACAGGTTCACAAGTTGTTTAAGGCTAGAAAGAATGCCACTGTTAGTTATGTCCCTTGATTAATTTTTGAAATGTTACTCGTGTGTGGGCATTTGTGTGATCAGACTCCTGCCAGACCATGCAAATTACACCTGATTTGTAAGTGTGTATTGTGGAACACTCCTTACACACAAGAGGGGCAGGAACAGAGGATTCAGAAACACACAGCAAGTCAGAGAGGAAAATATCTTACTATTCGACAGTGTGGGTGGAATGATGAGCTGGCACTGCATGGTTAGCCATGGTGTTTGCCCCTGTGAGACTCATAGCTGGAGAGTGGGAGGTTGAACTCAAGATGCGTCACCTGTGCAAGGGCAGGGAGCACGAGGACAGCCTCGGGGCTGTCGGGAAAATGTCTCGAGGAGTAGCATACTCATACATCATCAGCCCAGCTGTGTCACACACAACCCACATCACTGCAGGGTGAGAGGGAGAAAACAAACTGAGACCAAGATAGAATCAGAATATTTTAGGCTATATCTATCTATGTGCATATATCAGTTGACTGAAGGAGTAGCCTATTTTGGTTGTGCAAGATGCTGTCATGGCTAACCTATTAGTTTACTTTAACACTTAACACATACATTCAATATGGATTCTTTTTAATGCAGTTTTTAATGGATTTCACTTTTTTTCTCATGCAAATATGCTTTTGTGCGTACATGAGATGCCTATGGTTTTATAAATGAAATGCTTACATTTGTAAATTGATTTCACATAATTCATTTAATGGCTGATAGATAATATTTATGTTTCCATTATCAAATAATCCTAAGTTATTAAACAGCCAATATCCGACCTTAATTTTCTGTGGACCCAGGCACTTGAATGTTGTTCCTTTTCACCGGCGTTTTGACAGTTAAGTGTGTTGTGTTAAGTGTTCTGTTTATATGGCACAATATAGCAAATAGTGGCAGTATCATGATCATTGGAGCAAAACCAGGCAGTATCGTTTGACTTTCGATTTCAAAAAGACCGGTTTGTTCACTTTGCCGAGGGAACCAATGGGTGGTAAGTGCGTGCATTTTGCTTGACGATACGTCACAGGAATATGAGCTCAAAGGCTTCTTCGCTTGCTATGTTGAGTGCAGCTGACACACAGTAACTTGAGAGAAGAGGATTGAAGCGACACCGTGAGCACAATGTGAGTATTAGACTTCCTTTACTAAGCAACAGTGACACTTTGTAGAAACATGGCTTTGGTCAGTTGGTGACAGTTTGTAACACGGCCCCAGCATCGTAACTTAACTTTTGACAAATCACAGTCGAAACCACAAGTGTTCGTCGAGCTGCGCTGTCACTGTTGATAAGTGCAGTACAAAAAACATGGCTCGAAGTTGAATGTTTGGTCAACACATGACAACAGGTATCATCAGGTTAGGCCCATGCAGTCTAATTCTTTCAAGTTAAGGATTTACGTTGTACTGAAAGGTTAAGTTACTGCCTCGAAAGAACAATTTCAGCTGAGTTTCACGAATTCTTTGGCAACCCACCGAACCTGTTTTGCATGAAGCAACCATGCATTTCATACTCAGGCTCTCCACAGAATTTAAAAGGACAGCTGTGTATTACTATCTGCAGAACAAGATATGACATACGGAGGAGTTGGCTACTCTACTCTGAAACTCAAGGGAATAGATCTAAGGATGCACTCTCCAATTCATGCTGGGAGCTTGCATGCTCGTTTCTGCTCCCCAGAGTTTCTGCGCAGGGCTTCAGATTAATTACAGCTCCTCAACAAACACGTTATTTCCCTTTCAAGTGCGACTAATCCACCTGAGGAGGCAGAGAATACATTACTATGCAAATAACCAGGCAGAGGGAAGTGGGTTACATCAGTGCTGCGTTATATCACCCACTCCAGTTTAGTTGAAGACCACAACGCCTATTCTAGTAAGCAGTCTTTCGAGAGATCTGTGCAGCTGCCGCCCTATTTTAATTAGGCAACTGTGTGAATGCAGTGACATTTGGGAAGGACACCATTTACTTTACAATCAGCGCTTATACACAGAACAACACAACTTAAAAACTGTGCAGTGTTGAAAGTAAGAGCTTGGATGCAAAAATAATTCCAGCTCATTTGTACTTGAATTCACAAGTCGTGTTTTTTTTAGCCATGGATCCCATGTGACATTTATCAAACTTCATTTTGGTTGTTTAGATAAAGAAAAAAAAGAAAATGGCACACTCAAAACTGCATAGCTGCAGTTTGATTTATATTGGAATGGAATGCAATGTGTATAACAACAACAATGTATGTTGTTGTGGTGTTCTAATCGTTCTCGTTCTAATAACTCTTTGCATTGCTGTCGTAGGGACATATTGCTGTGGGCTCTGGCAGTGTTGTTGGCACTGTTCTGCAGCCTGGATGTGTGGTATTACCTGCGAGCGGCAGCTGTGCTGGTCAAAGCCTGGTGGCTGCCTCCAGTGTGGGATGTGCTGGCCGAGCAGACAATGGGAGGCCGCGTGCTGCCCCATGACATGGACCTGTGCCACATGAACAATGCACGCTACCTGCGGGAGTGTGACTTTGCCCGCCTCTCACTGTACATGCGCAATGGAGTCTTCAAGGCCCTCCGAGCTCTCGGTGGCACCATGGTCGTAGGGGCGACCACCATTCGCCTTCGCCAGGCCTTGTGCGTGGGCAAGGCCTTTCAGCTCTGCAGCCGTATTGTCACCTGGGACGAGAAGGCCTTCTTCCTGGAGCAGCGGTTCGTCTCGGGGAAGGATGCTCGTGTGTCGGCTGTAATGTACTGCAAGCAGAACATCATTGGCTGCAGCCCAGACAAGATACTGCAGTTTCTGTGCAAGAGGAAGGTGAGTAGGGAAGAAGGGTCAAATACATGAGCTGAATTTTTATCACTAATCTTCGTGAGAATGTTTTTTTAATAGCAATGAGGTTATGTTGGCATTCAGAACCACAAAAGACATAATCTGCAACAGGCTGTTTTTAATTAATCTGAAAGACACATTAGACCTAACATTACATGAATATGCATAGATGAGGAGATGGGTAGTAAACAGTTTTGTTATTGATCTCAGCATTGAGTGTAATAACATGAACAACAACCACAGCACCATGCAATTCTGATTCTGTGTATGTCTTTCAGGTGGAAGTTCCAGAGGTCCCGGAGGACCTTCAGCAGTGGATTAACTTTATTTCTGTTAACAGCCAGGCACTGAGGTCAGAGAGTGGACAGGATAAGAAGACCAAGTAAAAATGTGAAGACACAGCACCAATGGACAGACAATGGACAAAAAACAAGAGAATAAATACTGGCGTTATACGTCCATGTTTAAAGGCATCCAGTACCCGTAGTGGTGCATTCTGTAAATCTGTAAAGCCTCAAATAGGCTTATTTGCACATCAGTGTTGTGTGTTAGGCTACATGTTTTTGATGATTCTCCTATCAACCTTAAAAAGGAGAGAAATAAGGCTACTGCAGAATACTTTGTACATGAAAGGTTGTGGAGGCATAAGCTGTATAAGTACAAACGACCTATGTTGGTATCCACTAATGATTCTCGGTGGTGAAGATATTTTTCAGAATAAAAGCAAATTGCGCTTCATGAAATACCCTCCCTTTGCTTCACTAGTGTGTTCCGTTTAACTCGCGCGATATCTTTCTCAGCCAATGAAATTCTCGCACTGCCATTTCCAGGAAGCAGCGATTGTCAGATCCGTTTCATTCATATACCAAATGGTTTTCATTCTCAAACCGGCTTCCTCATTTTGCTTCTTACAATCACCCCTACGTAAGGTCTCCGTAACCGCGTTAAAATGTACGTATGAATTGTAAACGTTTCTTCATCAAGTGTGGTTTTAATTAACTGAATCCTGCAATGGGGAATGTTAGATTTGGCTTGTCAGCAATAGCATTCTGGTACAGCTAGCTGGTTAACTAGCGTTAGTCCGAGATCAGGCTGTTGTATAACACAGCTACGAGAAAAATACATAGGTGAGGACTGTAAGCTATAATATATTAAAAATACGATTTTGTTGCGAACCTTACTGTAAACCTGGTAGCCTTTTAGCTTACATGGTCTTTCCCACAATCTACAGCATTTGAATAAGGTGATTTGATATGTCTGAACTCCTGTGTCCACAAACTTACTTTACTCTGTTTTATTTCTCAGATGTTTATGTGGATACTCTCAGGTCTGCTCCTGCTTTTTGGCAGCCTGGATGTGTGGTATTTCCTGAGGGGCCTTTTAATGATTGTGACATCCATATTCCAGACCCCGTTAAAAGATATCACAGCTGAACATGTAATAGAAGGAAAAGTGCTCCCCCATGACATAGACTACATGGGCCACATGAATAACGCACGCTACCTGAGGGAGTGTGACTTTGCCAGGTTCTCCTATTACACCCGCAACGGGTTGTTCATGGCCTCCCGTGCATTGAAGGCCACGATGGTGGTTGGAGCCAGCACCATCCGCTACCGCAGATCCCTGGCCCTGGGAGAAGCCTTCGAGCTGAGGAGTCGCATCGTGACCTGGGATGAAAAGTCCTTCTTCTTGGAGCAGCGGTTCGTGTCCAAAAAGGATGGGTTCCTCTCCGCGGTCATGTTCTGCAGGCAGAACGTCGTCCACAGCAGCCCAGAGAAAATCTTGGAGCACTTATGCAAAAGGAAGGTAAGGTGAAGAGGTCAGAGATTGAAGTGGCGTTTCAAGTTGGCCCTATTACAGAATAACTCCATATTGTGCAGTCGGCAGCGATTACAAAACTACCAGATAGATGACTGTACAGGATGGAAGATGATGTTTCAGCTTTGGCCCAGTCCTGTGGTGCGGTTACATCTCTGCACATATAAATATTAAACATTACATTACATTACACTTGGCTGACATTACGCTCTTATCCAGAGCGACTTACAGATATTTGCAGGGTGTCAGTTACAGTCCCTGGAGCGGTGTGGGGTTAGATGCCTTGCTCATGGGCATCTCAACCATGGGTAGGGCGGGATTCGAACCGGCAACCTTTCGATTGCAAGACCACCTCCCTAACCACTACGCCACAGCTGCAAATATATAGCCTTTAAAAGTCAGATGAGAAAGCACCAGTTTATTACTTGGAGAAGTCTTTATTAAGGGGCAGTGGTTACCTGATGGTTAAGAAAGCAGACTTGTGAACAGAGTGTTTGAATCCACCAACTGCCAGAAGTGCCACTGAGTAAAATATCGTCCCCACACACTCATCCCCAGACACTGCTGTCGTAGCTGTACCCTGCTTACGTGTGTGATTGGGTTAAATGCAGGTCGCAATTGTATTGTGCGGTGGGATGTCTAATCACAATGACAAATAGGAATCATTCTCATTGGTTGTTTTGGCTCAGTGTTTAATCTGTTTGTCTTTCAGGTGGAATGTCCAGAGGTCCCAGAGGACCTCCAGCACTGGATCAACTTCATCTCTGCCAACAGCCAGGCACTGAGGGCTGAGAGTGGACTGGATGAGAAGACCAAGTGAGGGGATCAAGATGTGTTTAGCTGATGCTGAAAGTCTCTGTGTGCACCCACCTCAACCCACCATTCACCAACGCTTTATATTACATCCCATTCTCAAATTGATGGTGGACCAAGTATAGCAGTGTCTCCCCTCTAAAATAATTGTAGCCAGTAGAATTGCAAATATTATAAATACAAGATGAAAAGGAATGGCACTGACATGCAGATTGAATAAGGGGAAAACAGTGAGTATAACTGCAATGTGTAGGTTTTGCTATTAAAATTGCTTTTAGAGCTATAACTGTAGTGTAGTGTAAGTCTAAAGGGACAGTGGAAAGGTTGTTTGCTCGACAAAAATATGTGCATGTGTCTTGATTATTTATTTTGGGTAGTTGCTGTCGAAACAATTTTCCATATTTACAGAAAGCAATTGAAGGATTTTTCTCATTCCTTTAAATGATACCATAGCTATTGGTCTGGAAGGTGGGGCATGGTAGGGTGGGGATCTTTAACTGCAATAACTTCATTTGCACTTTTAAAAAGGAAGGTGGAAGCTGTTGCACTTAAAGAGGAACTCTGATGTGAAGACTGACCAAAGACTCGGAGCTCAGGGGACCAGAAAAGCACAGGATAAAATATGTTATCAACTACTGATCAGACACACATTCATAGGGATTCTCCATATCACATTATACTTGAATGTTGTTAATGTCTTTGGCTTCAGTTCTATGTTATTTGCACTGAGACTCAATGTAGTTATGACCCTATGAGTCCTGTATTTATTGTTAGCAATATGAGACTTGATGCTACTATTTGTTATTTGTGTACTGCAGTATTGCAAAATGGACATGGAATGTGTAAAATATTTATTCTTAGGAAATTAAGATTTTGATGTATTTAATATGAATAGTCAATCTTTAAATGAACTGTTTTATTTTATTTTCCTTGTTATGAGTTTGAGTTTTTTTAAAGTTAATTATGTATACCTTCTAAAATGTTTGGGATTCCACCAGTTTGCACAGAAGTAACATAGCCTATACTGTGTAGCTGTACTGTACATTGGTGAGAGGCTTGGAAATAGCATGCAGTTAAAATACTCTTTTGGACATGCCCATTGTGTTTTATTTCTCATAAGGTATCTAATAGTATGATTTCTTGCGAGGGAATAAAACCATATGAACCAGAGTGCGCATTTTATGTGTTTCTTTTAATATACATATATACCCTCTGGAAAGCAATTGCAGATCAAACTTGGCATCCGATTTGTGACATCTGTGCGGATGTTAAATCATATTGGTTCGGAGTTCGGACAAAAACAATCCCACTGTTCAACTATTCTAACGGCATTTCGGGAATTTACATCCGGATAAAACAAACGATATACTGTAGTTTTCCTTTTAAAAGTATGATGGTTTTCCAGAACATCCCAGTCTATTCTGCCCTCTAGTGGTTGAATGCTGCCTTTAGACAAGGCCGTCATTAAAGCTCTCGCAACTCCCCTCCCCCTCCTGTCAGGGACTTTCAAACCACTCCCTCGTGTCACATGACCACTTCCTGCAAAACAAAGCTGACTACACTCGTTCTCATGCGACGGTTTTAAATTAAATCACCAACTACAAGAGTCGCGAACACATTGGATTACTTAAGAATGGCACAGGCTGGCGTTTTTCTCGAACACGACCAATTTAACTGTTCAATATGCCTGGATGTGCTGAAGGATCCCGTAACTATACCGTGTGGCCATAGTTATTGTAAAGCCTGTATCTCGGGTTATTGGGACCAAGATGAATATATCTCACTGTACGGCTGCCCCCAGTGCAGGCAGACCTTTTCGCCCAGGCCTGTACTGGGCAGAAACACCATGCTGGCTGATGTCGTGGAGAAACTGAAGAGAACCGGGCTTCAGACCGTTCCGTCTGACGACTCGTTGGCCGAACCCGGAGATGTGGAATGCGACGTTTGCACAGGACGAAAAAACAAGGCTGTCAGATCCTGTTTGGTATGCCTGGCCTCCTACTGCGAGTCGCACGTCCAACCCCACTACGAGTCTCCGGCCTTCAAGCGGCACAATCTTGTCGCACCCTTCGGCACGATACAGGAGAAGCTGTGCTCTCGCCACGACAAGCTCCTGGAGGTGTTTTGTCGCACTGACCAGCGGTGTATATGCTCCTTATGCCTTACCGACGAACACAAAGGTCATGACGCTGTGCTGGCCGCAGGTGAAATCACCGAAAAGAAGGTGAGGGGACTGTCAGAGATTGGATCGTTTCCACTAGACTAAGAAAAGACTGCACTTGTTTATATTTTAATGCAGAAAATAACATGTGTTTTGGGTAATTTGCAGAATGAGGTAGGAGAGATACAAAGGAAATCTCAGCAAGTGATTCAGGAGAGGGAGAGAGAGTTGGAACAGCTGAAGCAGTCCATGACTTCCCTCACAGTAAGTAAAGTCCTCCACACGCCATTCTTTTGATCACTGCCAGTCACACCTTTTGATCAATCAAGGTTCTTGTATTGTGGTAGGCATGGCAAATCTCCACTATGCTGCTGATAGTCTAAAGCAGTTTGGAGCTTATTTGCCCATTGTGAATTCTTTCCCAATCAGCAGTCTGGCTGCCTTTGCTTCCCACACATCCTGATAGCTGGTGCTGAAGAGTTTCTAAAGGAATGTGAGATGCAGTCTCAGTTGACGGTGAACAAAAGCACAATCAGACATGCCATAGTCGTAGTCCTGTAAGGCTACTTTTGCAGCAGAGTGAAATTTCACAAGCGGGTTTCTGGATTTTCCAGACAGATGAATGAAAACCTGGTGAATGACACCTTTCAGACTTCGCTTTGATGGACAGCTGATCTACCCACGTTGTCCGTCATTCTCCACCATTTATCTCTGTGTTCTCTCCACGTGCAGCTGTCCTCCCAGGCTGCTCTGGTGGAGGGCGAGCGGATATTCACGGAGCTGTCCGCCTCCATCGCGAGGAGGCAGTCTGAGGTGAAAGAGCTCATACGGGCCCAGGAGAGGGCAGCCATGGGCCAGGCCGAGGGCTGCGTCAGGCAGCTGGAGCAGGAACTCAACCATTTAAAGAAGAGAGACGCGGACCTGCTTAGACTCCTGCAGACGGATGACCATGTCAGCTTCCTCCAGGTAACAAAGCACTTTGAAAGAAGTCATTAACCCATAAACTAACCCATTAAGGCACCTATTTAAAAAGGTTTTTGAAACATAAGCATCTCCTGAAAAATGCCTCCTAAAGAGTTTGCTTGACATTTTTACGCAATTTTACATAATTGTAAAATTAATATTCACTTAGTTCTTTATTTCTCAGCCCACAAGGCAGGTAGGCACAATAAATTAAAAAGCATGCAAAAGCCTACCTTTGGCTTTTGTTGTAAATTATAGTATTTGCTGTAATTTGTGATCAACATTTTCAAAGCATTTAGGAAATGATGTGTTAAAACTGATGAAAGATCCTCAGGTCTGATTTGTGTCTCTAAAGAAAGAAACTCTTGGACATCCCAGCTAGTCGTAAAGAGAGAAGCACACATAAGGTTCACCTGGCCCTAATGGGTACAGTGGAAGTAGGATTGTTTGCCCCATGTTGGTTGTCACAACAGTTCTTCTTGCGAAGTTTCTGAGTTCCCAGAAATGTATTTTTTATCACTGCTGGAATGGACATTCTTTGCACTGATTTGAAAAACAGGAGAGTGGTATTGACAAGTCGGTGTATTCTATGAAAGATTGTTCTATCCAAACCTAGACCACTTCATACACATGCTGGCCCAGATTAGAGACAGTTTGGCTTGGGTCTGATATAACACGACTTACTCCTGTATTTTAAGCGTTACGCAATCGCATTGCTTGATACTAATCCATCAAACATGGAGAGAGAAATGTAGAGTGACTATACCTTATAGTCTTCAGGTAGCAACACTTCTCATCAGCTGTAGCCTTTTTGGGTACAAGTATGCTGCAGAGCTTGCAGTTAAAAATAATCCATCTCTAATTGTTTTTTTTTCTCTCCTTTTTTCCCTGGTCTGGTCCAGAGCTGTCAGTCTGTCAGTGCACAGCCTGAACGAGAATATGTGCCAAACATCAGAGGAGACCCAAACTTCGGTTGTGTCATCGCTGCTGTCTCGGAGTTTCAGGCACTGCTGGAAGATGTGTGCCAGGGCGGATTCTTCAACATCTCTGAAAAAGGTGAACTCCGACAGAATGTGCCCAGTGCCACAGAAACCTTCACACCCCCTCATTTCTGTTATTTATTTTTTACGGCAGATAGTATGGATAGGACTTATCTAGTCTGCAAACCAATCAGAAAACACATGTTTACGGTCACTGAGTTGTGCCCGCAGTTACGTTTCCTCATTGGACCCAACATGCAGTGTCCCTGATACCTGAAAAATGAAAATCAAAGTGTATTTATTATGTCAAATGTTTTCATGTGTTGCAGTTAATAGTGTCACAGTTCTTGAAGGTCCAAAGCCTAAGGCAGAACCCGAAGAAGCACCTGGTAAGTTCAACTTAAATCAGCACACGCTCATGACGTGCAGTAGTGATTGTTTTCCCTCATTTTTCCTAAATACACTGACAGTCAATGAAAACGCATCGACAGCGACGAGACGAGACAGGAAAAACACATGATTTTGTAACAGCTCATCACCAATTCACTGAAGCAGAAATTGTAAACATCCGAGTGGTCATCCCACTCTCTTATGACCAAACAAGTGCATTTGTACTCGTTTATATGGTTGGAATCGATTCTCTGTAAAATAGTACAAGAAAGTTGTCTGATGCGTTTTCATTGACTGTCAGTGTAGTAGTACTTCATGCATACAAGAAAATGGTACTAAACTATCAACATGTTTCGCAAAACCATGTGTGACATGTCACTCAATCCATGTCCCTTGCCCCGTCAGAACCAGCTGCACAAGCTCCATTTGGCCTCAACGTTCCGGCACCAAACGCATTTCGAGTTCCAGTGCGCTTTGTTGGCTTCGCCTCCCCAACATTTGGTAAGTTGTTGTTCATTGCTGCTACTGTCCACATCTGTAATGTAAACAACCTTTTCAACAGAGCCTTTATTTAGGGCTACATCTCACACGAAGCTGTCCCCTTGAGAAGTTTGAAAAAGATCTTGACGCCAAGCTGTGATGTCAAACAGGGAGTCTGTCGTCATCTTCGAAAAATCTGTTCTGTAAATTCAGAAACAAAAGACAACAAAATATTGTTCTGCACTATGTACATCTATAAAAAAACATGGTTTCATACTTCTGAAGTTGTTTCTATAGCCCCATATGTTTAATTTCACTCTCGTTTTTCCAGGTCCAAGGCCCTCAGAGTCCAGACTGCGAGTTCAACAGAGAAGGAGACGGAGGTAACCAGGACAGGCACACAACCGGATGGCTGCCAAACTGTATAATGTTATTAAGCCGCTAGGCCGGCTGCATGTTTACTTTAAATTAAAAAAAAAAAAACAAATAATAATAATAATAATAAGCATAACAAATTCCAGTATTTGTACACTGAGGTCAGATCATTATCAAGCATTATTTTAGCTTTTAAAGTGTTTTCCTTATCATATTTTTTGCACCATGTTATCTTTTATTAATTTAATGTTTAAAAAAAATATTGAAACACAGGAAGTGTTAAAATGCTAACATGGAGCTTTATGGACATTTATGTGATGTCCAACATGCCCTGCTTTGCACAATCATGATGAACAGATACATTGTTTAGTTCTGTAGAGTCATTGGTGCTGTTTGCGTTGCATTGCTGCTAGATAAGAAACTTGCATATGAAAAGATACAAAACATATAGTTTGCCTTTTTAAAAGAGCATTGAATTTTAGTTTTAATTTCCTAAAGGAAAGTGTTAAAGAGATAACATTTTTTGTGAAACAGAAGTTTGTTTTTAAATAATGAAAAGAAAAGTTTATTTTAAATAAACACTTAAGGATGTGAATACAGTGTGCATTTATTTTTACACACACACACCATTTCAGAGAGAGAGCGAGAGTGAATCCTGAATTGCCCCTAACATTTTGAGACACTCATGATTGAAGATAATTTAATATTACAGATAAGTGAAGACCTTGTCAGACAGTGATAGAAGAGTAAAGAAAATTATTCATGACGTATATAATATTCAAGACCTTTATAATATGTAGGCCACCATATTTATTACTTACAAAGATGAGCATAAAAAAGTGAAATCTTTATATAAAGACTTGCCCACATCCCTTACTGCTGCTCTACAAAGGCAACGTGCAGGAAGTACGCAAACATTAAAACTGAGAGAAATGCTTTCAAAGTTGTCATACAGCCCAGTCAAACATGTAGGCATGATGGTGGTGATGCTCAAATGCTTGATGATGCTTTCTTAATAGAGATTTTGTCACAAGACAAATGAGATTTGATCACAAGACAAAAGAGTTATAAAGTGTTATAAAGGTGTTACATTCCAGTTTAAAAAATATGTAGTTGCTGCCTTTTGGCTTCGTAGGGCAGCCTAGACAGAAAACAGACAGAGGTCTTAGGCAGACAGAGGGCAACAAATCAATAGTTCAACAACACGTTTGTGGCTTATCTAAGACGGAAGTGAAACTGTGATACCTGTTCACTGACCGTGACAGTCAGGATAACAGTCTCATCATGTCTCTGTACTACACTCCCACTCTGAAAACAAGTTCCATCCAACTAAAAAAACAGAGGTCACAGGAACTCCCATTTAATTTAATGTAATTTGAACACAATGGGGAGTGGCTAAAAAGACACACCAAAAAACACACCAATCAGCCTTTTGTTAGTGGATCACCAACTGCATTTTCAATGCCACAGCCTGGGCTGGCAGTAGCTCTGTTGACACTGTGGTATCTTCACAGGCAGAGGACACAAAGTTCTTTTTATTTTTTATTTTCCGTTTCCCAAGCCTGTGGCTTCTATTTGCATGAATGACCAATGTTTGTTGATAAATCTCTCCCTGCCCTACCTGTCTCCATGCTCAATGGTGATTGGCTCCCTGCAGTCACCCTGCACTGAAACCTGATCACGACCCACCTGTGCTACCGGCAACACACCTCTTTCCCACACAAACCAGCTTTTGTGTCCCTACCTGATGTTATCAAGTCACGCATGTGTGCGGGGAGAGGGACAGAGAGCAGGGATGGCGGCGACTAACATTTCGGTGGAAGAGGACCAGTTCTGTTGCCCGGTCTGCCTCGACGTTCTCAGGGACCCTGTGACCACTCCCTGTGGACACAGCTACTGTATGGAGTGCATCAAGAGCTACTGGAACAAGTGTGACCATAAGGGGGTGTACAATTGCCCTCAGTGCAGGGAGTCCTTCTCCCCGAGGCCCGTTCTCGGACGAAACAACATCCTCGCCGAGGTCGTGGAGAAGCTGAAAAAGGCTGGGCTTCAGACCGCTCGAGCCTCGCAGGCATACTCGAACGTGCTCGAGGACGTAGAATGCGACCTGTGCACCAAGAAGAAGAGCAGAGCGGTGGGGACATGTCTGGTGTGCCTGGCCTCGTACTGCGAGAGCCACCTCAAGGTTCACCAGGAGAACAAGCGCGGCAGCCACAAGGTCGTCGAGGCAACCAAACAGCCACAGAAACGTCTCTGTGCCCAGCACAGGAAGCCTCTGGAGGTGTTCTGTCGCACAGACCAAAAGTGCATCTGCTTTCAGTGTAAGGCGGAGGGACACAGGGGCCACAGTGTGGTCTCCGCAAGTGCCGAGCGAGCCGAGAAACAGGTAAACAGCCCATTTACCTCCACCATCTAATTCGTGTAATCCATCTTCAAATATTTTTATAGGTCAGGCTTACGTGCAAATTTATGATGGGGATAAAAACCCCACCTTTCAATGTGTTTTCGACAACCTTAGTGCAGTTCTATTCAATACATACTAATTTGTTGCCTTCCTGTTCTGTAGAAATATAGTCTTCGGCAGGGAAAAAAATGTCCATTCATCTTCCAACAATGATATGTAAACAAATGAACAATGGACTTATACAGGCTGGCAAAGTTGATCTTTAGTGTTTGTAGTACACCGGACATTGGGCAGGATAATGGTTTTTAAATATTTCATTTGCTAGTGATCTGTCAATGTGCCATTCGCTCATACAGTCATACCATTTTCACAGACAAAGTTTTGCCAATAAATCATGTTTCACTTGCTGTACAGTATGGATTTGTTCCCATAACTTATTTAGGTGCTCATAAGATATGACTGGTTAGACAATCTATTTCCTTCTCTAGTAACTACTCTCCCTATTCAATAAACCCCTCAAACAGAAACAACTGAAAGATGCTGGGAGGAGGTCAAGACAGGTGAACAAAGACAGGGAGAAAGAAATTAGACATGTGGTCAAATACTTGAAGGTATGAGGACACCATTCATTTTCAAATCCTTCTTCTCACTCACAACGTGTAATGTTTGTGCAATTGTACTGTGCATTATCTCATTATATGCAATCCACGCCTGTACTTAGGCTATGATATCATATTAAATATATGTATGTATAAATATAAAATGCTCTACACTGATGAATAATATCCCACACCAGCAATCTGCAGAGGCAGCCTTGGAGGACAGTGAGAGGATCTTTTGTAAGCTGGCGCGCACTATAGAGAGGAAACGAGTGGAGGTGAAAGAGCTTATCCGCACCCAGGAGAAGGAGGCACTGGCCCAGGCCGAGGCCATACTCCAGGCCCTGGACCAGCACATGACCCAGCTCAACATCCGAGACTGCCAGCTGGACCGCCTGTCACAGACGGATGACCATATTCACTTCCTACAGGTAAATAAATATGGGTGGGTGGGCTTTAACCTGGCACTGCGTAGTGAATTAGTCATGTGTGATGAGTTAGGGGCATCTGCTTTCAAATAACATTTTATTTTGGGTGTTTTTTGTTTGGGAAAAGTAAATATCAGCTAATGTGTCTACTGACACAGAAGCATGACGTGGTGTGCGACTCCCTTTGAGCCTGAGAATGCTAGCCAATACAGTATCAAGTAAAGGGGCTTTATTGTACAAAGTGCTGCAGGGCTCTGCTTTCAGAAGATAAAAAACAGGTTCATTGTTCTGAGTCTACATATTTTGTTCCTCGACAGAGAAGCAGGTCACTGGAGGGTGTCTCAGATGCCGGGGATGTCCCTAGCCTTGATGTACACCCGTTCTCATCTCTGATCATCATGAGAAAGTCTTTTGCTGAGCTGAAGGACCGCTTGGATGATGTATTTAAGAAAGAAATAGCCACCATCTCAGATATAAGTGAGAATGTTTTAAAAACATGACTGTGTGTTTGTTCAACAGTAGGATGGGCACTTTACATATATAATCAGGGTGCAAAACTGTGCTGTGTAGTAAAAATAATCAACATGCATAATTTAAGTGCTATTACTGTAGACAAGGTTTTTCGTACCAACAGAAATAAAGTCATTTACAGACTTAAATTGGGACAACCTCTGGATAACTATTCAATGCACTAAATGTATTTTCAGTTAATAAGGAAGAGAGCTCACTGTCCACATCCACATCCAAACCACCAACTTTAAGAAGAGGCGAATCAGGTGCGTGAGAATGCTGTGTTTTCTCTGTGACCGTCTCATTTGCCTAGTCGTAGCCAACCATTTACTGTCCTCCCTTTCCTGCGTCCGCATGCAGTGGAAGATCTGCTCGTGCAAAACACCACTTCCTCCGCGCAAAACACCACTTCCTCCAGGACCAGAGCAGAGCTCTTACAGTGTAAGTTGAGATCTACGCACTGCCACTTCAAACATACACACAGACGATATTAATACTGTAAGGCATTCATAATCAATAACTTACCATCTACCAAATCGTGGCACCGGAAAATGTCTTAAATGCACCATAGGTCTTCTGACTTATTAAAAAGGTTTTACAATAATCTTGCTCTATGCATAAACGTCACGTATTTTGGCTTAATAAAAGGGATTTTTAAATACAGGCTATTTATGTAAATCACTTGTAACAAAAAAAGTAGTGCTGGAACAATTTTTGTTTTAGAAGACTCCCCCTTCCCTTCATCTCCACACAGTCACCCTCATATTAAACAGACAAACCGTTCACTTACAGTTACCACTTAGACTTACAGCCCTGTGTGGTTACTTTCTAAAATACTTTTATTCCAGAGGAATGTGGCATTGATTATATACTCCCTCTCCCTAGTTTGTTGTGAGGTAACTCTGGACCCAAACACGGCCAACTCCTTCCTCAGTCTGCGCGAGGGGTTCAGGGAGGTGACGACGGGCAGGGAGCCCCTGCTGTACCCCGAGCACCCGGAGCGCTTCACCTGCTGGGCCCAACTGCTGTGCCGGGAGGGCCAGTCGGGTCGCTGCTACTGGGAGGTGGAGTGGAGAGGCGGGGGAGGCGTCTCGATAGGGGTCGCCTACAAAACCATCCGCCGCAACGTCAGCAGCACGGACGGCAAGCTGGGACACAACGCCAAATCCTGGAGCCTGGACTGCACGGACTCGGCCTACTATTTCCAGCACAACAAAACCCGGCTGGACCTGGTGATGCCGCGCTCGAACCGAGTGGGCGTATACTTGGACCACAGGGCGGGGGTCCTGGCGTTCTACAGCGTCTCGGAAACCCCGACCCTCCTGCACAGGGTGCAGACCACCTTCACCCAGCCACTGTACCCAGGCTTTTGGGTGGGACTGGGCTCCACACTAAAAATCTGCCCCTTTTTCAACTTCACGGCCTGAGATGCACGACTCCATGTAGGCCAGTGCCACTACTGACATAACCTTGTGTTTACACAATTGTAAACACAATTACTGTAAACCTCAAAAACTACAAACTTTTTAATTTTGTCAACACAAGAAGTTTTTTTTTCTGTTTTTGAACCTATACATTAGACACTCGCCTTTTTAATAAGCATCCCATTTTCATACTCATCTAACAAAACCAGAACAACATGCCTCTTTCTTTTTGAACCTACAGGCAAACTTTTTCAGTTTGTTTCTTTTTTCAGTTGTGTAATGTCTGACATGAAATTACAAGAAACATAAACACACACACACACACCAAGTATCACTTTCAGAAGCAATCTGATTTTATTTCTAAACCGTTCCAACTGAAAGCAGCATTAGCACACCAGCACATCACATCACACCAGACAAAACGGCTCAGATCTTGTTGAAAGCAGCAACGTCCACACTCTGGACCTGTAACAGCAAGAGACAGACAGACAAAAATCAGTTAAAGATGTGACATGATTCCCTGAGAGCAGGGATTATTTATAGTCCAGGTGATCAGGCACTCTCAACAGGAACCTGGCTAACAAACATTATACCACTGCAGGCTCACAAGTTACTGCCAAAAAATCAAATCGAACCATCTGTAGTTTCTGTGCCAACTTGTATGACAGTATAGCTAATGTCAGGTTTTTCACTGCATGTCATTACAATTCATCACAAAACACCGTAGACCACTGCAATTGCAATCCACTTAGAGCATGCAAAAACATCCCTTTGAAATGGTCTGATGCACTCTACAACATCCTAGCAGACAAAACAAATGTCTCTTTACATCATTTATGTTTAAGTGAATCTCGGGGCCTGGACTATAAACTTGCCACTACTGCGAACTCACACATCAATCGACATCATCAATGTCAGCACTGCTTTGGTTGCAGGATGGAATTTACATTAGGTTTTGTAAATGTAAATGTGCTTAGGACAAAGACTGCCGAGTTTTCACATGTAATTTCACTACAGGGAACACAAAGTCAAGCTACAGTTACTGGTTAAAGCTGACAACAGGTGTTTGCGTTGGTTAATTTATTTTCAATAGGTCATTCTTTACTTTCAACATGCAGGTCAACACACTTATTCAATTACTCCCAAGGCCACCTATTGGACAAATCATGCCACTGCATGTTTGGAAAGTGTTTCTACCAACAAAAGCAATTGTTTATTTTCCAGATAAACTTCAGGGCAGGATCAAGGTAATCCTTGTTACAGGTATTTAAACTCCTGATCACAAGCCATAATTCTAAATCCAAACCTCTAGCCACCCATTCAATTCCAGCAACAAACATTAAAGACTCAAATCTGCAAAGTTGTATTGTAAAATTCACAATAAAAATAACACATCCTAACAAATATACATTTTTAATCTCTCATCATTGAAAGACTACTGTGTCAACTAAATAAGCTGAAGTATATTTATCTCTGATTCGCCAATAAATTCCATCTTATGTACACATTCAATACATGTTTGCGTCCGACACCCCGAGCCAAGCTGAACCCTGTAGAAACCTGAAGCGGATGGTACTTACATAGTCCTCAAACTGGGTGATCTCCTCTTCCAGGTAGTCTGTGCCCACCTTGTCGTCCTCCACCACGCAGGCGATCTGCAGCTTCTTGATGCCGTAGCCCACGGGTACCAGCTTGGAGGCGCCCCACAGCAGCCCGTCTGTCTGGATGGAGCGCACAAGCTCCTCCATCTTTGCCATGTCTGTCTCGTCGTCCCACTGCATTTACAGACCACATACACACGTACGTTAGAAATGCTGCTTCACAACAGATGTCAGATGTGTAAAGTTCACAAACACACACACAGACACACACACTTGACTGGGTGCTTGAGGACAATACATAATGTATGAGAGAGATAATCCCCAAAGTTCAGATTCTCCAGCTTAGGGAAGCTCAGGAGGCAGCCAAATGCTTTGCAACTGTGGGAGAAGAAATTTGTTTGCCATCAAGCACACATACATACGTCAGCAACATCTTTCAGTGCTACTGTAACTCCATCAGTCAGGTCATTTGCCTTGCTTTAGTCACGCAGAATTTGATTATTGTAAGTAGCGAGAGAGTGAATGAGTAAAGAGTGAGAGAGAGAGAAATAAATAAAATCTCTTTATCCAAATGCAAACACATGAAATTAACCGTGCACATTATGGGGTTCAAGGATGACGTACAGGTTTGACGTCGAGCAGGATGGAGGATTTGGCAATGAGCACTGGCTTCTTGGATTTCTTGGCGTTGTACGCCTCCACCCTCTCTGCCTTGATGCGCTCTGCCTCTTCATCATCATCACTGCCGAACAGGTCGATGTCGTCATCTTCATCCTCCTCCTCGTCTTTGACCTCGACCTTCTTGGGCGGCTGGACAACCACAGTCTGTTCAAGGTGTTGACAAAGAGAACGTTTATTCACGTTGTTCTGTGCAGGATTTACACAACCATAAGAGAGTGGGCGTTTCAACCTTGCGCTAAATATTATCATTTTCATGAGGAATGGTCTGCTGTCTGAGCTAATTCTACATGTCATGAATACAGGTGCAAATGCAGTGTAAAACAAAGTTCAACATCAAAATGATGCAAATTGAGACATAAAATATGAAATGAGTTAACAAACCTTTTTAATTTTAACTGCAAAGCTTTTAAGTTTTAGCTTAAAACTCAAAGGAAAAGTCTCCAATAATTTTGTAAGGTCCTCTGCACTACTCCAAAGAGTTATGTATCCAAAAAAAAAAAAAAAAAAAAAAGTAAGAACCAATAGTGAAGGGTCAAACTGAGGGACACTAATCTGTTTGTCCTTGGCAGCTTCCACTACTTCTACTACTAAACACTCGGGGGTTGGATACTACTGGAAAAGTTTCTTCATCAAACACACACACACACACAGTGTGGTCGATGTGATGACTGTTCAGACTGCATTCCATATTCTGCATCTGAATCAACCTCCCACAGTGGGCCAAAGGTTGAATAGGAGCTCATTACGTGAGCGGAGCGGATCCTGGCTGCTGGCCCCGCGGGCGGCTTTAGCTAGTGTGGGTCCTGGCCCAGGAGACTCACCTTGGTGGCGGGAGTGGGGGCTGAGGCAGCAGCAGGCTTGGCCTTCTCAAGCACTGTGAGACGAGCTTCCAGCTTGGACATCATGGCTCTCAGGTCAGTCACCGCTGGACATCAGCACAGTCAGATAGATGGAGAGAGAGAGAGAGAGAGAGAGAGAGAGAGAGAGAGAGAGAGAGAGAGAGAGAGAGAGAGAGAGAGAGAGAGAGAGAGAGAGAGAGAGAGAGAGAGAGAGAGAGAGAGAGAGAGAGAGAGAGAGAGAGAGAGAGAGAGAGAGAGAGAGAGAGAGAGAGAGAGAGAGAGAGAGAGATGTGGGATGGTGGGAGATGAGACACTGGAACTGACCACTGAGGTTCTCACTGAACAAGCATTCAAGGCTGGATTTCTGGTTTTACAGCAACATTACATTTAACACGGCACCTTTCCCTGTCATAACACACCAGCCTTCAAATCTAACACATGAGTTGAGCACTGTGTACTGACAAGAATCTTATGTTCCACATAATGTGAGTTATATGTGATAAATTGATTGCAATTCAAGATATGATACACTGTTTTACAGTGCTATAGAAGACAACATAAGTATACAAATTTAAGCAAAAGGAATTTTTACTTTTATGTAAACAAACTCAACCTATGCAAGACAAACTATACTGTGGCATCCTGATTTCACCTCTATGCAACATTAATAATAAAACAATTGCTTTGATTGTGCCCCTTTACACCCCTACCTCTATGCAAGGTCTCACATGCACACCTACACCCCTACCTCTATGCAAGGTCTCACACATGCACACCTACACCCCTACCTCTATGCAAGGTCTCACACATGCACACCTACACCCCTACCTCTATGCAAGGTCTCACAAATGCACACCTACAACCTTACCTTCATGCAAGGTCTCACACACATGCACACCTACACCCCTACCTCTATGCAAGGTCTCACACACATGCACACCTACAACCTTACCTTTATGCAGGCTCTGGTTCTCCATCTCCAGGCTCTTCATGCGTGATACCAGCTCTGTCTGATCTCCGCCCCCAGTGCTGCTCGTGGAGGTCTATTGACAGACAAGACCAAATCTGAGCATTCAGTAAAAACAAACGCATGCCTGCATGCTCACACACACACACAGAGCAAGTATGCAAGGGGGAGGGGTGGGGTGTGGGGCATGGCTTGAAGTGCAAAATGGGCGAAAATGTGGGGCTAAATGGGAGGCAACAACAAGGGCTCCAAATGTTAATGGGATCTCTCAAGAGTGACAGTAGCATGATGAGAACACAAAGTGACATGCAAGACCGGACATGTGGTTCCAATGAACACCATGCTTCAGTGGCAATGGCCTATTTGAAATCAAGAGAAAGCCAGATTATGAAATGCATTACAGAATAAATAATAAAAAAAATACAAATGAACATGCATTTAAATAAAAAAATAATTAAATAAAATTACATTATCACTTACACGTTTACTCTTAGAGTAGGACTCAAGATAGCAATGAAAAGAGTACACAACAGTAAATAAATACTCAGTGTACAAGTTACAAAACACGTTGCCTCTTTCAAGAACAGTCTATTTGACTTTGGTTCAGAAGATTATAGCAGCAAATTCAGCTCGTAAACAACAGTTCACTTCAAAACACCGAATTGGCTATGGAACGCAACCAAAAAGAAGCCAAACTGCTTGCTTGTTTAAGTTATTCTGTAGAACTTAAAACAGGTCTGTACTGATAGGTATGTAGAAAATATATAGAAAACTACACGCTGTTCACGCTCATCTGCTGCTTGACATCTGAAAAAGTCTGACAGTCTCTCGCATGAGGCTCTGTGTTACTGGACATCACTGTATCACACAAACAATCATTAATCAGTTAACCACTTTACGTGTAACGCTGTACAAGGGACAACCATTAAAAGCACACAAATGTCAGTATGATATTAAAAGCCGTTCACATGTCTTGCTCCAAAATTCTCCACAAATTCTTTAGGGAGAGCATGCGGTCAGTCAGTCCACTCCATCCACCACCCCCGCCGCCTGTACCCTGGAGCAAGCAGAAAGGAGATGTCCTCCTCCTCCCTACACACCACAACCACCACCTCCACCCTCCACCGCCACCTCCTACAACCCCACTGACGCCTGCACAGTCAGGTGTGGCCAGCAGGGTGACATAACTGCACGGTCAGGTGCGGGCAGCGGTGTCACATGACTGCATGGTCAGGTGCGGGCAGCAGTGTCACACGAGCGAGTGGCTGTGAGCTCCAGGCAGGCAGTGGACTTTCACGAGGACACCGTCTGTCCACAGGCTGGCAAACACACACACAACCACACACACATGCAGTAGCAGCCCTCCTCCTCCACTTCATCCCTTTTTCCTTCGTCAGCGAGGAGAGGGGGGCTGGGCTAGTGAGCGGGGAGGACGACGACTTACGGTCCGAGGATGGCGCTGCTGCTTTTGGGGACGAGGCTGCCCCTTGCCTGGTTGCAGTGCTGTCTTCAGCTACGGTTCATTTACACAAAGCCATTGAACAGGACACATTTACAGGCATGACAACAGATGACAGATGCAGAGGACTGGATAAACAATGCGAAAGGGGCGCAAATGGATAGTAGAAGATGTAATGGGAGCTGAAAAAGGTAGCATTAAAAATACAGATTTATCACCTTAATAATCTGAAATGTATTTTAAAAATTGCAGTTCAAAATGAGTTACAATAGTGTACTGAAATGCAAAATACAAAGTCAAAACATTTGTTTCCCAAAAACAAAACTAAACACATCCCAGTCCCTCCCGACAGACACAAGGTTTAACAGGATGTAAACAACGTGATGTATGCCAGCTATACATACAGTCCTCTCACATAACACCACAATAACACATCACAGGACTGCACGTCACGTCACATCACACGCAGACAGCTGAGCGCAGTCACAGAGCAGAACAGACCTCCGACCAACTTACATACACACACATGTACACACACACACAGTCAGACATCACAAGCGTGCGATTGTGATGTGGGAACATGCAGCTACAGTGGTAGGCGCCTTGATGGAGCCGTGCCATGGAGCTGAGGAACCCTTCTACACCGAGTCATGCTACGGTTCCTCTGGGGCCACAGATTACTTACAGATGCAAGGTCCACTTGAGCACTCTGGTTTGGCAGGGAAGACTCTGTGTGTGTGTGTGTTGTATATATGGGAACGAAATTAAACTCTCCCTCTAGAGCTCATAGGATTTAACTGAATTATTGTATGTTGCCATTTAAGTACACATAGGCACAAACTAACATACTGTTCTTAAAAACATCTTCATTAATTGCCAAGGCATCATGAAATGCAAGGAGAGTGCAACTCTTACTGCATAATCTTGCCCATATATACACTTGCACTAGTGTGTGTGCGCGTGTGTGTATGACCAAAAGAGAACATAATATAAAGCTGTGTTCCAATTGCCTTTGTTTACACATGACCAAGCTGGATGGTCCATGGGCGGTATCGGGAGCTGATGGGCAATAAGCCTTTAGCATCAATTTCCACTTTGCTGCACCACAAAGTGTCATTGTGACCCAATTTTTTCACTAGTGAAATGTAAAAATCACATCCATGCTATTTACAGCAAGGGCATGTAATTTGTTCACTGAGACGACTGATGGATCAAGCAAAAAAGGCAATGGTTTACCAATAGCAGGCCAATTATGGTGAGGGTCTGGTAAAGTGAAAGGAAATAAAAACCCTGATGGATATATTTTTCAGTTTTTGAAAAATTAATGCCCCGTAATGTGGCCATGGACAGTCTATAGCGATCTAGATCACATAACTGCAGGTCCCATGACATGATTAGTAAGTATGTAAGTTTTGCTTTAGGAGTCGTTTACACCTCATGTCCTGAGGATGTTCCCTATGGCTTAAGAAGAGCACCAATGGCCCAGCCTTGCATCTGTTAGTACCTTGACCCAAAGGAACCAGACACAACCTACATACTGCAGGTTAAACAGGTGTTAGCAGTGTTAGACTTATAGTGGGGGGATACACAGGGATTTCTTTCAGTCTTTAAATCAAGTTGCAACATTCTCTTTAACAAATGTTGCTGAGGTTATAACTGTACCCATATCAAATACGGCCTAAGTTGTATTTACAACCCAACACGCAGGACAGGGGACGCAACAGATGAGGAGAGACCCACAGCCAGAGGGTTGCGCTACTGGGCTTTACGGCTGTGGGAGGGGTTGGTGGTGAACCTAAAGCGGGATTTTTTCGACTCGAGTTAGACAATCCTAGCTGAGGCATTAAAACACAATAGGGTAAGGAAGTCTCAACACTGCTGTTTTTCAGAACTTAAATCCATTTGGAAAGGGTTCCAACACATATTAAACAAAAGATAAAAAAAATAAACTTAGCCTAAGACAACTTAAATGACTGATTAGGGTTTGTTTTTTTGTCTGTCTATGAAGGTAACAGTACTCACTCCGGCTAGAGATTTCTGGATATTCTGGCGGGCTTTAGCAATGTCCTGCAGGATGGCACTAGCTTCTCTCTCCTGAGGCTGAGAGGAGGGGGTACAGTGGAGAGGGGAGGAGGGTGGGGGGGGTAGAGATGGGGGCAGGGGGTCAAACAGGCAGGCAGAGCCAGATAGAAAGAGAGAGGTAGAGAGAGAGAGAGAGAGAGAAACGGCAGGCAAACAAATACACACACACGCGCTCACACACACTGACACATACATACATTTACCCACTCACACTCAAAGAGAGAACAAGAGTTGAGAAGCTTCCTGTGCATATTTCAGCTGTGATATATGCTGGCATTACTAGAAAGCAAAAGAGAAAGAAGAGAAGGGCGGAGGAGACTGGGGACCTACTGCTGCGTTAGGCTCCACGGCCTGTGATGGCCCATTGAAACTTAACTCGGAGCCTGTCTCACCATTACCCTTGGCAACACTGCTGGTCAAATTCCAGCAACTGCAACCCTTATTGTAGCAAAATACAGATCACCCCTAGTGGATTTACAGTTTTACTGCAGGCCAATATTTGACAACAACAATTTAAAGTGTTAATACTTTCTGTTTTTCCATATGCTCACACTTGGTTACTGTAGTTCAATGGTTCCAAGTTCTGCGTCTGGGGCCTCACCCAACTCTGTTCATGTCTCCCACCTGCGTCTGCTAAAACCACACCTGATTGGTTGGCACCTGTGCAATCAAGGGGGTCTCGGTAAGCCCAGTCACTTGGATCAGGTGAGAAGTTCGGTCAGGCTTGCAAAGCAGGGGAGATGGGAGACATGTGGAGAATGTGACAGGTGTGCCCCATAGGCAGAACTGGGAGCCACTGATATCACCCAGTTGGTGGCTAAATAAAAAGCAGTGGTGCAGTGGAGGGTAATAAAACACACAAAGGCATTTTAACAGACTTTTTCAAAATTTACAAAAGAGTATTTCCTCGCCTTTTTTTTGATGGCTAAAGCAAAGGATATGACTACCCATGTTTTAACCAATGTGCATATAGTTTACCCACCTTTTTGGTTACCACTACACCACTGAATAAAGGTGATGTTAAAAATTTGGAGTTGTTACCCCCGCCCGCCACCCATCACCACCCACAACAGCAACAACATTTACGACGACAGGTACTTTCTTACAAAAAGCCAAAGACATCCATTCATATGCCTCTGAACGCGTGACGTGTGATCAGTAGGAAGCTAGCAAATACAGCAGGCGTGTGACTCCTCCCCCTCTGGCGAAGGGAAGAGCAGAGAGGCGTGCAGTGCGGAGCAGAACACAGTGGAGTGGAGTGGAGTGAGAGCGAGACAGGGAGGAGGGGCTAGAGTCGTACCGGCTGTGGGGACGAGTGGGTGATGCCGTTCATGCCCTCGTAGAAGCGGCGCTCTGCCTCGTCGTACCTGGGCTTGTCGAACCAGATACCATCATGCATCAGGCACTGAAGTCCACTCATGGCGACGGGTCTAGAGATACACACACACAGGGACAAAAAAAAAAAACACACAAAAAATATTTTAAATGAGCATCAAACTCAATAGAACTCACCAACCTTGAATAAAATGGATAAATGAAAATACAGAAACACTCAAAAGATGCAGGACACGGATGCAGTCATGGACAGCTACAAATGAGAACTCCACAGTACAAAACCTTACAAACTGCAAGTCCCCCTTTCACCACTTGCTTACAAATGGTTTTCTCCAAATATTCTTAAAAATGAAGTAACACACCAAAGGGAGGTCATGTTTGAAGAGGGGAAAAATAAAAACATGACATCAAGCAACCAATGAATAAGTGAATAGAAAGGATTTCATTCATTTATCAACTAGTACGACTTATAACATCAACACACAGCTACCGATAGCTGGTAACACACTACTTCAAATTTGCACTGTAACATTTCAAAAAAAAAAAAATAGTACAGTTATTTTTATCTTAAAGTTTATTAAGACCAACAACATCAGGGTTATGTCCAAGTCCAATGTCCATGTTCATTTTGCTGTACACCACTCTACTTTCTTTAACTCTTAATTGTTACAACATATGAAAAAGAAAACTGGTGACAAACACTGATTAGACAAACTACTTCACAACAATTAAGCAAGAGCTCCAACGCATGACATCACGGCAAAATCAACAGGCATAGCAGGGGGAAAAAAGGCGACAAGTTACACAAAAACACCCAAATAGTCAAACAGAAATAGTCTCTCCATGCGCAGGGGTGTGGCGTACTTTGCAGAGGTTCTTTGAGGAGTGCGCTCGGTCTCAGAGTACCCTCTTCTACGGACTCCGCGGCCCACCCCGCCTCCTCCACCTCCACCTCCTCCTCCTCCTCCTTCAGCCACCCTCGCCCGCTTCGGCTCCGAGGACGAGCGGTAGTGAGTGCGGTTGGTGAACTGGCGGCCTCGGGTGCTGTGGGTTCCGCCTCCTCTGCGCCCACCTGGGTGATGGTGGTACTCCTCGTCCTGGTTGCCATGGTAGCCCGCCGCACCGGCGCTGTAGGTGGGGTTCCTTCTGGACCGGAAAACCAGGGCCCGGGGCACGCGCTCTCTCGGGGACGAGGCCATCGGGGGGGACCCCGACATCCAGGTCTGGAAGGAGCTGTCGGCCTGCTCGTACAGACTACGGTTCACCCACACGCCGCCTCCGCCCGAGGGCGAGGAAGGACTGAAGGGGGCGGCCTCGGCCCTCAGCCCGCCCCTCTCGGGCTCCTCCGCCGCCTGACTCTCTGAATGGGTGCGGCGCCTATGCCCCAGATGCAGATCGTCTCCATTCAGGTTTACTTTGAAGAACGTGGGGCCATTTCCTGGGCGATACCCTCCCCCTCTGGGCCCGTTGGTGCCGGTGCCACCACCGCCGCCCCTCTGCCAAAAATTGGGCGGGGGCAGGTCCCTCTGGGCGCACATCTGGTGTGTAGCGCCAACCCCCAACCCCCCCCAAAAAAAAGGGAAGTGAAGGGAAGGAGCGAGAGCTAGGAGAACCTAACAAGTCAGCCTTATAATCAAGTTCCAACACAAACGTTTTGAAAGAGAACAGCCAGGAGGATGGGGCACAGTTAGGGGTTGCCTTGGCCAAGCAATGCAGCACACTGATGCAAGCCCCCACACAGATTGCAATCACTGTCTTAAGAGGCAGACTACAACCTGAGAACAAAGTCAAACCCATAGAAAGCCAATACACTGAAAGCATGTCATTTAAACAAATGGCAAGCTAAAAAACTAGGCATCTTCACACACAAAGTCAGTCAAAGAACATCTAAAAAAATGCAAAGTCCCAAAAAAAGGACAAACAAGCATCCTAAAACCAAAGCACTCAAGTTAAAATGTTTTTATTTTGAAACCGGTATATTCTACAAAGTCTAGGCTAGTTAAATGCCCACACGGCATGTGTCTTAGATCTGTTTTACTGCACAGACAATGACCAAACACATAGTAACCAAATGTGGCATAATATACAAAAACTCAACCACCAGGAAGGTCTGCTAGCACCACAACATCACTTGTCACTTAGGTCTGAGACCGCCTAATCACTTATTAGGCTACTTTCTTTTACACCTGTATGTTTCATTGTCTGTGCAGTACACCTGAAAAAAGTCCAGTTTATAATGTCCTGAAAACGACACACATGCTACACACAGTCTGAGTCAAATAACATGTTAAAATTCCATATAACATCACATTCCAGTAATTCATGTGAATGGCATTCTCCCAAGTTAGGCTGTCAACAAACTCCAATTTTAGTGGGGGGAAAATCACAGCAGGTTAGAACTATTAAAACCAAACCAATTTATTCAGTTTGATGGGGGTTTATCTTTTCCTATTAGCATCCTCTCATTCACTGAGAACACCACAATCCAAGCAAAAAGCTGCAGCATCAAACGTGAAACTGTTTTTCACTTCTATAGGTGACAAAATGCAGGCAAATACAATATGACTGTAAATCTTACAGCATGACACTAAAGCTCTGCAAGCACAGCAAGGACCACTACAGCAGATCAAAATGGAAGAAATACATCACGCCAAATGTGGCCCAATTTAATTCCCACAACAGGCCTAAAGCACAACACACCACATGAGCAGCGCCACAATTCATCACTAACCTTGCAAGGTGTAGCCTATACAGTGACAATGATGCAGACAAGGTGCTCTGCGGCTTCCCTTGAACTTTAAATTATCAGCAATAAAAAAACAAAAACGAGGAGCTTATTGTTGAAAACTGGAG
Organism: Coilia nasus; assembly: GCA_027475355.1. Classification (NCBI taxonomy): domain Eukaryota; kingdom Metazoa; phylum Chordata; class Actinopteri; order Clupeiformes; family Engraulidae; genus Coilia; species Coilia nasus. The sequence goes on from CM050221.1 coordinate 37,472,532, forward strand.
GAACATGTCATTTGAAGGCAACTCGTAATGACTGCAAACGCCTGTGCGCGCATCGGTTATTAATGTATGTAATATCACGCCAGATGAGGCTATTGAACAGTTACTCGTTTGATACTAGCCTAATATCAGTGACAACAGAACAACAGGATTATACAAAGAATTACCCACAGGAGCACTATAGTTTGAACAAGGCTTCCAAATGTGATGATGTAGTAGTTAGCAATACTAAATGCTGACGTGAGGTGAAACTGTGGAATGCTAAGTGTCAATTTGATAGGAGTTCTGATTTTCACTAACAATGCTACTTCTCTTGTTCAAGCAGAATCACGGTAATACAAAGTTGCCAACAATTCACCGACGTAAACCACAAGGCTCCGAAGCAAGTTAGTCGTACTCCTGCGACTCAAGCGGACAAACTAACTTAGCAGCATCATGCCTAAATTTCATAAGGTTGTTCAGGATAGTTAGCTAGCAACTGTCAGTGACAGCACCATGCTAGATAGTTGAAAGTAGACTTCTAAACTATGCGCCTTCTTATAATCGTTCTAGTTCTGTCATATGGTCTGTTTGCCGATTTAATAGACAGAAATTGGGTTGAAACGTTCGGATATTCATGCAAATATTTAATACCAAGGAACTGACGCATGGTGTATTTATAGCTTGCTAACAACTGGCTAACAGAGGGACTAGCATAGCTCGACTGAAGTTATGGACAGAGAAAGTGTTGCCTCTCGGCCACGTGGAGCTGGAACAGTCACACCGAAGGAGATACAAAAAGCACATCAGACAAATAAGGTTAGATGATTTCCACTCGTCATGAAAAATATGAAGTCTCTTTTCACTCACTTTTTAAAACTGCGATTACAAAGGCCGGTGTTTCGAGTGCAACCTCACGACAGCACTTCGCTGGTCCGAAAGAGACAGACGACAACGAGTCGGGCACAGTTATTTAGGAGGAGGGGTGATCAGATAAATCAATTATCCATATTCATCAATTTTTACCCTTGCAAATGTTTCATGAGCAATGAATAAACGCAGCTTACTATTATCTGTATATTTACGGAGGACGTAAGGCCAAAGTTAATGGCACAATTTCTTATCCGTATAAACTTGACAATGAAATGGTACGCCCCACATTTCACCAATCAAGGCATTTGCAGAGCTTGATACCCTCCCATAACGTAGAGAAGACCAATCATTGTAAATCAGTTGAGTTTACTCTTGAAATATATCTTCAAAGGCTGAAAGACTTCATTTTTAGAAAAGTTTGGTTAGTGGGATTCAAATACTGGTGTTGTTCACACACGAACGTCAAACAGAGGCCTGGAATGCAAACAATTAGTGAGGATAGATGACGATGTCAAATGTATGTCAAGTTTGATCAACTGACCCTATACGGCCATGCACTAGGCTGGAACCGGTTTTACTGTATTTCTAACATATATGAGGCTAAGCCAATGCCATGGTTAGGCAACATTATGGTGTTATTCTTAGACTGTTGTATTTTTTCCCACTGAATTCCTGCTTTGCACTTTCTAAACCACTGGAGTAGACTGTAAAATAGAGAAGGAATAGACAGGATGTTTCCTCTTACCTCATAAAAACGAAACTAACCAGACAACCTCCAGGTCCTTATGAGCCAAAACGACCACAGATTGCAGCTGTCTGTGGAACTCAGTGGCTATCTAGAATGGCCAAGCCAACCAGGATGCAAAGAACACGGTTTGACATATAGGTTTTATATACAGCTTGTGTAAGACATTTGAGATGAGACTAAACAAAAGACATATAGGAACAAACACTGTAAACAAAAGACCTCCAGTATCTGGCAAATGCTGGCCAAAATGCTTCCTGGTGGATATGAGATACTGCCCGTTTTATGACGATTACATGACTACTGTTATCTTATTGAGTTTTGTCTGGCTGTGCTTTTTAATACAGACATTTGTTTGAAATACTGAGAACTTTATCATCCCCGACGTCTTCTTCAGTCGCTGGAATGTATAGGTGATAACATGCAGGCAAGACTTTAGTTTTGAGTTCTGCAACCTTAAAACCAGTACAAATGTATATTTTGGAAATGTGAAATATTCCTTAGATTAAAAATGAAAAGAAAATCTGAAGTGTCAGACTGTTAGCTTTAAAGACAATAAGCTTTCGACTCTCAGCTGAGAATGATGGCCCCCTGGCACACCGGAGTAATTATGCAAACTTATTAAGTTGTTGCCAATCCAAACACAAGTCTGCTAAAATTAATGGAATCTGGCCAAATAGATATAGAATCAAACAATTGAAGGTATGGACAGCTTTTAACTAGTCAGGTCTACAGATTTTAGCCTACACTTCAGGTTTACAGAGGTGCTACCAATTAATTACTTTAGGTAAGTGTAGAACATTTGTCTGTACCATGCATATGCATGCAGTTAAATCTCTCTCTACCAGTATGCATAGTCATCTGTATGTTATCTCCATGCAAGCTTTAAGTAAAGTTCTGAATAAGGAATCCCGGACTGAGTTCGGACCCAGTTCATCATTCCACAGTAAAGAAATGAATTACAACACACATGTTTTAAGTATAATCTCTAATGCTGCATTCCATCAGGACCTGGGCTACTGGTTTGCTTAAGCATACACTTTCAGCCCTCTTCTTATTCTCTAATATATAGATGAAAAAATAAATATGCTTAAAATGACAGGTAAATATACATGCATGCCTAAGGGATCCACATTTGGTTTACAAAAAAACACGAATGCATATTACAAAGATATTAAAATACCAAAAGTACATCTGTATACACATGTGTTTCGTGTTGTGACAAGCTGACCTACCTACCTGCAGTGCAGGAAGAGGCTTGCTACAAAATGTTGGTGTTTTATTGTGCCCATAAGAGGGATGAGGTGCAGTGCCAGATGGTGGATATATGTGCTCATCTGTCTCCTTTGCCCCGTGCTTCTTGTGGAGATGGCCAAGAGATGCTTTACTGTCCGCTGTCAGCTTGGTTAATGATGTGGCCGGACGCGGCAATTGGCGATGGAAAACTGACAAAGTGCTGTAACTTATTCGTCCACACCCCCGCCTAAAGGTCACACTCCATTAATTAAAACGATTTCATTTACCATCAGCGTAAACTGGACCACTGTCCATTAAAAAAGTTAGTTTGTCAAACTCTTTCTGCTATTTATTGAGCACAACTTTATGAGACACTTTCAAAATTGTGAATTTAATGTGTTGTAAAATATATGCACCAGACATTTTGCCATGCTGCTAGTCAATATGGAGTTCATCTTGCATCGTTCAATTTGCAACAAAAATGAGTACACAAAATTCATCAGTCTTATTATCCTGACAATATAGGCACCAACACATTAACTTCCCCATTACCCAATGACTTTGTAATTCACAGGCTGACATGAACTTACATGAAAACTTCCCCCCAATAGTTCTGAATTGAACAGCTTAGTTACAAATCAGGAGTCCACAGTAAAAACGGGCATAATCACAAAATCATATTTTTCAAGTTACTCCCCCTATTGGTAGTTGCACTGAAACCACAGCTTTTTCAAAAGCAATTTTGTGAATAAACGAGTATAGTCTTGAGCATTTTAAAATAGCATTTACTGATAAAATCAAATCAAAAATCAAACGTTTGAGCTACTTTTTCTCAATTTCTGCTTGTTGTTGCATGCCCGTTCTTTCCGTTTTCCTGTCATATCAAAGTGTATGCCATCACCATTTTGTCACAGCTATAGTTCTATAAGAGCACTGAGCACATACAGAATTTATACTGTATCAATAAACTATAGGTTGTGCCAATTTCGATGTCAGTCTCTAATTAATCTATGGCCCTCTGTGTTGGTGTACCTCTTATGACTATCTCAATGTCAGGGCAGTTTATTAAAGTACACCTCTCTCCTGCCCATCTCCCATCCTCAACCTGATTTTGAAAAATAGCTCTCATGTATGTTGACACCTCACGTAAAACAGTAGGCATCAGGTTGAAGAGATAATCTGAAATTATAAAGTACACTTTTCTTTACATTTCTTTGCCATTTTCTTCCTCTCCAGTCTCCCTTGACGTGGCGTTGTATGTGATGTGATGGGTATATATATATATATATATATATATATATATATATATATATATATATATATATATATATATATATATATATATATATATATATATATATATATATATATATATATATATGTGATGTGGGGAAGGTGGGTGTTGATGAGGGCAGGGTCATCCGTGTGTGTCGTGCCTGAAAGAAGATTTTCACCATCAGTGTCCTCTGTCCTTGGTGTGCTCTCTTCCAGGAACAGGGTTCTTCAACATGCCTCAGTCATCTAGCAGTGGTGTGAAGTGAACAGCAGATATGGCTGTTGAAACTAATTATGGAGCCATGGAATGATGAAATGGTCAAGAAGGCAATTCCTTTAATCACCCATGTGTGCTGTGTGTTGATGTTAGATGACATCCTTTGACAGCAGAGGATATGAGGAGAGGGCAGCAGTTTAACACTGCCAAGGAAAGGCTTTTCTCACGACAGACGTTATCCCAGGTGACCAGGCATACAGAAAGCCTCCTATGATGTATTATAAATGAGATGATAACCAGGAATAAATTAGTCACACAAAAAAATGCTCAATACTTTTACAGGTAAGACATGGGGCAAACTAGAGGCCTACCAATGAAAGTGAATTTTAAAGTAAATAAATGACAAATTCAGTATTCAAATTCAGTACGGTTGAAATGGAATCACAGGCAAAATGACCAAATAAAGTTTAGATTTTCTCATCCTAAATAGTTTAGCTCTTCACATCGGTTTACCATATATGTGAAAAGTATTTCATTAATGTGGGTAACTGGACATTTAATTAAGCTTGGTTTTATGTTTGTGGAGGATAATTGTATTTTTAAAACCTTTCATAGAAGTAATACGCTTTAAATTCCTACCAATGGGGTATTATGAGAAAGCTGTTGTCACATTTGTATAATTTTTCCTGTGCATCCTTTTTAAAACCTTGTCTTGCAGCCTTGTGCTTACGTAAGATACTGCCTCTGGGATGAGAAGGGGGACTGTTCATTTTGAAAATCAAGAGAAAGGCACGAGCAGCTTGGCTTGGCGCGGAGTGTTGGTGCGATCTCTGTGCAGATGTTGGCACTCATTATTGGGGTAAATAATTTTGTAGATCTCTGCCACTGCGTGTCGACATTTTACCACGCAGTTTTTCTAATTGCTTAGAAGTGATGAGTGACTTCATTTGGTTTCAGCATCAAGAAGATACAGTGACATCAAAAGACTCGTGATTGGTACACGTCGGTCTTTGATGGAAACTATAGTTTATCATCTTCAATTTTGTAGAAGAAAACGTTGTTTTTCTGCCGTGTCTTAAACAATATGTAACCTGTCTCAGTGAACCTTGGAGGTGACTTGTTCGCGCTTTCTGAACATTTGATTATGGATGCCTTTTTGCTATGGATATTGATAACTTTCTGCGGAACGGTGAGTTGGTATTGTCACTAATTTTCAGTTTAGCTCCGGCACAAACTTACAATAAGAATCGCCTTATTTATTTTACTGAAATGTGCACTCACTCGTGGAAAGGATAACTTGTGGATATAAGCATATTCATTTAAAGCGCTCAGGGTTATGTCCACTTCAGCATTAGGATCAATGTTTTATGTGGAATTTTGTTCGAATTTTGTTTTTATTTATACATTGTCCACAGTGTCATTCATTAATTAATGCGTCTTTTAGTAAGACACCCAGACGTCGATGTTCGCTGTCAGTGGTAGTTAAAGTATTAACAACATATATTAACATATTGAAAGGACAGATGACACAAATTGCACACAGACAAATGCGCACACACACATGCTCTAATGAGGACATGGCATGCTGGTAACATATGAGATAAAAAGAAGTCAATCTAGGTAGATGTGCTTGAGAGAATTAAACAACACACATGCACTCTGGAGCATGTAATATATGCCCACAGCTGTGAGTGTGCACACACAGTTGTACAGTGGGCTACATACATACAGCACTTGATACACTAAATCAGGCACACACAGCACAGACATACGGACAGTGGTGCACGAACACCCAGATACACGCACGCACGCACGCACACACACACACACACACACACACACACACACACACACACACACACACACACACTATCCCTGGTAAGAAAAAACAGACTTAAGACATATATAAGCAAGAATATTTATACACAAAACAAGGAAATCGCTGGTGCAGCAAAGCAAAATAATGGCAGAATAAGATTGACATACACACCCACCAGAAACAAAACTAACCCTAAGGGTTGTGAGCTGTGCCCTAATATGCTGTGTTTTTCCGGCACCTGCAGGTATGTTCCTCCCATCCAGAGTGTGCCATATTTTCCGAGCATATGAAAGCTCAGGATGCCTGCATCCAAATCCGTATGGCAGAACCACAAAATCAAAGTGAATGGATAGGTGAGTTTGGTGAATGGATGGGTGTTTCTGTGTCATAGGCATTGTTCACACAACACTTGCCAGAGCAGAGCATTGGATGCCTTGTTCGGGCACATACATTCTCGGGCAGCTGTATTGCTGTGTTTAGGACCCACGGTACACTTCCTCTAAACAAGTAACATTTTTGATAACATTCTGGAGGGTGGGGTGAGCTGTTTCACCATCACTATAAACATTTATTTTACTGAATGTTAGATAAGACTTGGTATAGTTATGGGGGTGCTCCATTGGAGAAGTTGAGAAAGTTAAAAAAAGGAAAAGGTTTTACCATTCTCTAGGCAAAGGTGATTAGAAGTGCTGGATTGGCTGCAAGACAGCAATAGAATAACATACTTCAGTGATTTACCTATGTTTGTGCTTGTGTAAATGTGCCCTCAAATGATGATTTGCTTCAGGGCCATGTTTCCTAATGCTGCGCAGGAGCTACTGAGAGCCTGCTCAGAGGAAAATCTCATTCGTGCTCAGTGTATGAACAGAGTTTATTGAATTTTGAAGCATCAGCCTACAGCAGTATGATTCTTCATTGGTCTAGTTAAAAGCCATGTTCATGCACCCAGGAAACCATTATGGTGAAAATGGCTTGATTGGTCAAGAATGAACGGATAAGTATTAATCAGCTTATGCAGCTTGTGATAAGAAATGTCCTTTTTTGTCTTTTTCTTGCCGTTTTTGCTTACTGCTGTGGAGGGAGGGTGACAAGGGAAACACTCATCAGGGGAGAAGGGGGGGGGGGGGGGTGATGGTGTCAGTTTGTAGTCACCACAAACAGCCCTCAGAGACAGGGGCCTTTCTAGAGCAGACATTCTCAATCTTTGAGGTAAATCAACGTAGCTGTAATTTTTAGTAGATCCCAGTAGACGACAGTCCTATGAATAGAAAGCTGTTAATGCAAGTGGATGTTTTTGCGGTCGAGGCAGAAACTGAAACTGAAAAACC
>CM050221.1:37482500-37487500 GCA_027475355.1 Coilia nasus
ATCAAATGGACTTTAAATGGTGGTAGCCTGTGACTAGCATAGCCGAGAACCTGTCATTCTCCCTGCTTCATCTCCTCCACCAACCTAGAACAGCCTGAAACAGGAGCACTAAAGCATTTTTTTTCTTCACTAAAACCATCTCACGGGACATTCACTAATACTAAAGAACAGCGCAAAATTAATGAAAAAAAATCAATGCAATGACCCCTTTAAGTAATATGTTTGTTTGTTAAAAGAAGTATGTGACGTACATAACCCCTGCTTGCTGTGCATCTGTCTGTCTGTGTCTGTCTGTGTGTCTGTCTGTCCAGGCTGCAGGACGTATTGGGATGACATCCAGTGCTGGCCCCGAGCAGAGCTAGGCCAGGTGGTCAATCTGTCTTGTGCCGACCTCCCCCCCTTCATTCTCCAGTTACTCACTCACACTCAAGGTCTGTTGCTATAAAACCCCCCTCCCACCCCACCCCCACTTCCTCACATTACTACCCGCATACTTCTAGATGCTTCTAGATGCTTCCTCATCTAGTACTAGTAGTTCTATTAGCACTATAGTATTACTATACCCTCCCCCTCCCTATTCTCCAGTTACTCACTCACATTCAAGGTGTGTTGCTATAACCCCCCCCCCCCCCCCCCATCTTTCAGATATGTCCTCACATTACTATAACCTTCCCCCTTCAATCTCCAGTTACGCACTCACACACTCAAGGTCTGCTGCTACAATGCTACACCCCCCCCCCCCCCCCCCCATCTTCTAGATGCTTCCTCATGTCCAGTGTATATTACTATACCCTCCCCCTCCTTATTCTCTAGTTACTCACTCACACTCACTCACACTGAAGGTCTGTTACTATGCCAACCCCCCCACCCCACACACTCTCTAATCACTGTCATCAAGATCCCCTCAGACACTTATGTTTTCTTTGTACACCCCCGCACTCGTGTCATCATGCTACAGACACACACAGACACAGACACACATACACACTACACCTGTTGATTTCCATTTAAGATGGAAGCCCCCCACCCCCACCCCCTGCCGCCCCCAACCCTCTCTCAACACTTATGTATCTTCAGCACTGGTACTTATACCGGTTACGGAAGGATAATTACACAGCTAGTTTACAATCTATGGCTCTAGTGCTCCCGTGCTGAGGGCAGTAGCCTGGTGTTGTTGCTGCACTCCATCATCAGAGTCTAAGTGTACTTTTATCTGAAGAAATGTTGAAGAGAATTGAATTGTAAAATGTTAGACTGCTTTCAAACTGTTCCCAAAAACATTTTATGTTAATTCACATGTAAATGTTGCACCCGTAGGCATATCTGGCTGCAGGAGACAAACCACCCATCGTCACTGCCAGCACAACTCATCCACAGCTCCCAGGGTTACTGGGGGTCTTAAAAAGCATTAAAAGTTCATTAACCAATTTAGCTAAATTCAAAGCCATTACGTTTGAATATTCTAAAAAGTCAAAAAGGGTTTTCTTACATCTTTGTAGTACTTGTTAGACTCTGCTTTGTAGGGAAGGTGCTTAGAATAACTAAAAACTATGACTCTCAGTGATATGAAATATTTTCTACATGACATCCTTCTGTCATAGCTGTGACAACGCTAAGTTAGTATTCAACTGGAGAGATGTCAGTTTTCTAGAAAGATTTCAGTGTTTTCGTGGTATTGACACAGTGTCTCATAGATGATTAAGAATTTATCACTGCAAAGTTAATACCAAATTTATTGGAAATGCATTTTATGGATGTGTAGAAGGTCTACACGGTTACAGCTGAAAGCGGTGCTGATATTTGAAAACCAATGGAAACGGTAGTAAATTTAATGTCACGATTCCTATAGAGACTCTGAACCCAGTCTTAAAGAGAAGCGGAGAAGAAGTTAATTAGGAGCTGTTCCATGATAGTTGTCATAATGAGAATGCTAAGCTCTAAGTCACCCTAGAAATGGCAGGGTTGTCGTTGTGACGAACATAGTCCCTCCGTCCGAAACCTTAGTAGGCACTGCGTTCCATGCAGTGCTTACCACTTGACCGTTACAGTAGTAGTTTCTATGTAGCAAACTAGCCAGTAGAAGGTACAATTCGGACGTACTACGACACCGCCATCTTGCCCGTCCTCTGACCCGGATGTTTACATTAACATCATGATTTTGCCAGCTTGTAGCAAATGGTTAGCTGCATTTATCAGATAACCTCAATGTTTATGTGCATTGGTGACGTATTTACTGAAGGGCACATTTGTACACTGTCAGACAAGCGACCGGTGTCTCTGCCATCTTGGTTACTTTTAATGAGCGGGATGTTTTGGGTTCTTCTTCTACGGTTTTCAACCTCCCGGTGACTTCTGGGATAGCATAGTGTAGTTCGTTTGCACACTGCAAAATACTACCAGAAATAGCAAGCCATCCGGGTACTTTTGGCCCGGCTTCGCCTACTACTGAAAGCCTACTAAGGCATTCAGATGTTCTAGATCGTGGCTTCCTCGTTTTTGCCTCCTATGCAGGCGGCTAGTAAGGGTATTCGGATGCAGCTAGTGTGTGTACATGGGTTGGGTGAGCTATGCTACTACACACCTCACCCCATGCTATGCTACCAACACCACTGGCACCCACCTCAAGAATGTTTGTCGGCCTGTGTGTGTGTATGTGTATGTGTGTGTATGTGTGTGTAGTAGTAGTAGGAGGAGGAGGAGTAGAGAGTAGAGAGTAGAGATACTTTATTAATCCCGGAGGAAAATAAGAAGTGTGTGTTTGTGTGTGTGTGTGTGTGTGTGTCTGTGTATGTGTGCAACCTTTTGTGGGGTTGATATCACTCTGAGCCAGAATGGAAATAATTTGCTCAGAGAAGGAGGTGCCGATTACTGTAACACAATTCTGGAATGCCAGAAAACATCCTTGTGTGTGTCTCAGGGTATGCTGAGTTGTTTTTTAGACACGATTTTCATGTCGCCAGAATTAGTAAAGCAGAAGACTAAAGTGTTGTGAATTTTCTCAGTGTCCTTTGCAGCAGGGTTCGGAAAGTGTAAAGGAGAGGTGGATTCAGGGGACAGAGTTCAGAGTTGAAGGGTGTCACTGTGTGTGTGTGTGTCTGTGTGTTGGGGGGGTGGTGGGGTAGGGTGGGGGTGGTGGGGGGGCAAGTCCAGGGGCTGTGTGTGTGTGTGTGTGTGTGTGTGTGTGTGTGAGAACTGGGCAGCCATGGGTTCTGATCCAAAGTGTCATGGTTTACATATTCTACGGGTCAGTTGTCTATGGGCTCTGTCTATGTGTGATACAGAGCCAGAGAGACGCAGAGACCCCAGAGGCTCAGCGAGGCAGTCAGCCTTGCCATTGCACTGGATTTGACCTGTTTTTCCCCTTTTATCATTGCCTTCAGATATGCCGGAACATAAAATTTAGCAAAAGAGTCTTTTTTTCTGCTAGCTGGCCTTTAGACAAGATAGCGCAGTTCACACATACATTTTCACTTTCAATCTTTTATGGCCCCGCCCCCATCCCCCTTAGCATGGCAAATGAAAACCATGAAAACCCCAAGAACAGCATTAAATGCCAAGATATCTGCTTATTTCCTTTTTTTTTAAAAAGTTTTCTCTTTGATTTCACATTTCCCTTCATATTTCTAGGTAAGCATTCCAGGGTGCCTTCCCTTGAAAAGCCCCTATGGAGCTTATCGAGGTCCAGCTCCTCGCTGATGGAAGATTAATGACCGATTCACAGACAGATGATCTGTGAGAGGACAGAGCATAGGCAACACAAACAAAAATAGAAACACATTATGTCCCTATTACCACATAAATGATGTTTGACCACAGAGTGTAAACACTGAATTGCTAAATCTGATTCTTTTTTTTTTTATATTTGAAAATCCAATTAGGAAATCCTTGTGATTACAGAGCTGCAGTTCCAGTAGCCAATGACGTTTTTCCCCCTCTTTCTGCACTCTTTCGGCAGATAAAAGAACTGTGTGTTTCCTGGGACAGACTTGTTTATCACCCATCTTTGATTACTTTTTTCTTCTCCAACCTCCTGAGACGTGGGATTAATGTATCGTTGCTTAAATCTAGGCTTTCTATTTCTGTCGTCACGGCCAAATCCATGGGAAAGCTCTAAACGCAGAAGTGAACATCTGACTGTGTGAGTGAGTCCAGAAACTAAGGTCATGTCTGGCATGTTATTTTCTGCATCAGCAGCGATCTTAAGACTTCATTCGCGGTCATCAGGTGGTTCTGTAGCAGCAGGAGTTCCAGACTGGGAGGGTGTAAAGAGCGAACAGCAGAGCTGGGGGACAGTCTCCCGTGGTGAACAGCTGTACAGTGTATCAGGGCTCCTTTGGTCTTGAGCCTCCTAATTCACGGTTGCAGACAACTGCTCGCTTGTGGGTTTTAAGGTACTGCCATTGTGTTACTCTGGGCAGAGGTTGCAAGGCAAGAGCTGGTGTTTGTGTGGTTCAAGAAAAATGCACTTCAGGACAACTCAGGTGTGAGAGAGGTCTTTACATGCTGCAGATATTGCAAGCAACTAGCTTAGTCTCAAAAACATTAGGTCTCCTACTTATATACCCCATAACCATTGCATCTGTAACCAGTTACAATGGTGTGTGTCCATGTGTCTGTGTGTGTGTGTGTGCATGTGTGTGTTTGTGTGTGTGTGTGTGTGTGTGTGTGTGTAAGTGTGTGTGTGTGTGTGCGTGTGTGTTTGTGTGAGTGTGTGTGTGCTGATAATCCTTTTCTGTTTTCTATAGGCTATGTGTACAGAAACTGTACGAAGGATGGCTGGAGTACTGCATATAATGTGTCATGTGACTTTGGGGAGGAGCCTGAATATGAGGTAGTCCATCCACTGAGCGTCGTCGTCATCATCATCATAATTATTATTGTTTTCATTTTTATTATAGAGGGGTGGAAGCTGCAGCCTGGTGGTTAGGGAGTTGATTTCAGAGGGATCAGAGGGTCGCAGGTTCGATGCCCATACCAGTAGGAAAGAATGTGGGTGGAGT
>CM050221.1:37492500-37495000 GCA_027475355.1 Coilia nasus
ATAACGCTGTCCCTGCTAGTAAGTCATTTATGTTTTTTTAACAGGCAAAACACTGGCTTTTGTATGTGGCTCACAATTAGTTCAGTGTCACCATAGACATTAAAGCCATGGAAACACATGTGTTGTGGATGCAAGGTATCATACAAAAGATTAACATTGCTTCTGTGAAGAATTAATGAATCCCATCAATTATGGATGGTGCACTGCTGTACATATGCATTTCCCATTGACTGCAAACCCAGTGTGGTTTAGTTCTTCATAGTGCAGATACAGAGGTACATAGGCTACTTAAAAAAAGACTGCTCCAGAGGTGTGTTGTCACAGCATAGAAGGATATATGAATAGGGTTCAATTCTACATGTCATACTGTGTGTGAAACAGCTGATGCAGTCGCCTTTCTCACTATTCTTATGCCTAGGTGAACTTCCTTATCTTTGTGAATGTGATCCGGATCCTGGTGCAGAAGGTCAGGTCCCCAGCAGTCAGGGGCAGTGACATGGGGAACTTCATGTAAGTTGTCATGGAAACCATGGTGCTCCACGCGCTGCTTGCTAAGCTAGGTGCCGGTGTCTGTGTTCCCCCTTGGCATTCCGATGATTAGATTAGTGGATGTTCTAACTTTGTTCAGATAGACCATTTTATTGATGGGTGGGAGTTGGGTTCTAGCACAGAAGATTAAACTCACATTTATAAACCTAACTATATGTTGAGAAAAGCTCTTATATGCATGTCATCCTTTCACACTTTTAATTAAAACTGCTAGGCGTGGCGTTACAACAAATAAATGAAATAGGACCATGGGAAGATAAACAAGTGACTTGAAAGTTAAACTTATACTCTGTCTTATTTAACTCACCATGGTGTACAGGCAGATGGAAGTTTTACCGCCTACTTATGTCAATCATATAGTGTAGATTAACCTTTCTTTTGTCTTAGGACTTTGTTCATCCAGATGATGATTAATCAGTGAGGCTGGCTGGTTTATTTCAGTCTGATCTTTGAAGAGTATAGAGAGGATGTTTATAATATAATTATTACGTGATGCTAACCAGCCCCGACACATGCTGACAGTAGGGCACCATTAATCCATGGATGCCCAGTGACCTATCCATTACGCAGGTCAGCCGTAAGGGCTGTGTCACTCACACGTCATCTTCAATCCTCCCAGAACTCCGCAGGCATGCTGATGGTCCACTGAGCGTACTCAAGTAAGGCTAGAGCGAAGACTGACCGTGATCCAGGCACACCCCTAATAGTTAAGGCTGTTTCCAATTGAATTCTTTGCTACAGAGGCTGAGTGCTGTCATGCCCTGGCTTCTGCAAACAGGAGGGGAACTAGGCAGTGGTGCTGATGTTACACAGAGTGGTAAAGGGCGACTCTGAAGTGTGCACTATGTAGTGAACGAGTGGATATTTCAGACAGAGCTATAGTCTTATAAGAGGCAAGATCCTCAGGCTGCGGGGTCTGTTGTGCTGAGCCCTGAGAGAGTGTGTGGGGGTGGGGGGAGGGAGCTACCCTTCATTATAACCCTCTTGCTCAACTGAGACGGATTCAGACTCAGACTGTCTCTGAGACAGGCCTCTCTAATTGGGGCCCTCACCTTGCCACAACCCCACTAACTGGTCTAACTGAGTTAGGAAGAACAGATCGGACGTGAGCAACATTTCCTTAGCCGAAAGCACTTCCTTCTTTGCCAACGACCTTGATACAGGTGATAAGTTAAAGGTTATGTGTGTGATGATGACACACTGATTATACCCTTGCTTTGTTATGACCAAACAATAAACAAGATCTGCTATTGAGACCAAAACAATCTTTGGATTTGATGCAGTTATTCATCCAGTTCTAAGACAGAGCTTGTCAGCATCTTCTTAGGCCTGTTTGCCTAGTATAGGGATTTGAATCTATTTCTTCCTGATAACACAGTAGACAAAAAAAGCCATTAAGAGTAAAGTTGGTCAACACCGGTTTGACATAAAACAACGGAGGAGAAAATCTCCAAGGCAGATTGTTGCCAAACTGGTATTGCAATCTAATTCAAAACACTGGAAAGTTAGGCAAACCACAAAATCTAATAAACATTAACAGGATTTGTGAGCCGTAAATTGGGTTTTACAAAGCAAATACTCTGGCTGTGTTATATTTGTCGGGGAAATTAGGTAACATATTTCCCCAATCTCTGGTTACATATCAGGGCCATTTTGTATTGCTTGCCATACGGTTGTTATCTAGCACCTTTAAGCAGACTATGAAGCTGGGCTTCTTTTTTTCAGTGGCATAATTCAGAGAGCGGTGATTGTGCTGCTGAGACATCTCTGGCTGCCCGTCCCCTAGGGTTAAATGTCTCCCATTTGACTGCATGGCTAGCCACTTAAAACAACGTCACCTTCAGATGGGCACATCAACGCCAGACAGCTGATAGAAACCCTCCCGGGGAGGCCATTAGTGCATCCATTTGCTTGACTAACAGCATCACTAAAGATGTACACCCTCCAGGCC
>CM050221.1:37500000-37520000 GCA_027475355.1 Coilia nasus
TATATTTTTTATATTATTAATCAAAATCTCTGTACTGTATTTTCTTTTATTGTGCAATGGCACCTTCCCACGTATTTAAAAGATAAACACATAAACCCCAACGGAAAAACAAACAGACGTCAAACACGAGCTCTACTCCTTTCTCTGTGATTTTAGCCTTAATCACCGTGATTTGCGAATTGCATGCATAACACAATTACTGCAGTCGCTCTCTGCCCCACGCACGCTGTCTGGCTAAGACCAGCGGCAAACAAACTTTCTTACTCACCACCGACTCTGCCCAATTTGGCTCCGGTCCCCTGACCCCTTTAAATTGTACGTGAGGCGCCACTTCAGCCTCTACTGATCCCCAGGGACACACCTTATCTCAAAGACATTTCAAAACAGGCAACTAGTAAGGAACAACACAGATGTCGCCGCAAATCATCCCCCCTCCCTTGTGTGCTTGCGCACATAACGTACAGAACATTAAATCAGCAAGGCCTCAACATAGGCCTCTATCTGACCCAGACAATGTCACAGAGAGAATGGTTACACACCTCTATGTTCACAAAGTAAGGCACAGAAGTTACACAGAATACTCATTATACTCATCATTACACTCACTAGTATGACTATAACAGTATGGATTATACCTGGGATATGAATGAGATAAATTTTATTCCCACACCCCAACAGCTCTCCATGTTTCTAACCCCATCACTACAGTGGGGGACAGTACCGGGTGCCAGGCCATGGTGTGAAGTGTGTACGGATTAAGGGGCACTTGATGTTGGGCCACTGCTGCTGTGTGTCAATCAGGGCACAGCAGAAACATCATAGTTTGAGCGAATTAGGGTTGAAGGTGGAACTAAATAGAGTGAAAGCATATTTGGTATCAATGGAGCCGTAATTACCAGATAAAAAATATCGAATTTTGAATGGACCATGGTATGATGATTTTTGGGCTGAAATGACTATAGGTTATTGATGATCCTAGTAGGTATTCAATGTCTTGGGGTCAAAGGTGAAGATCACATGATGTCCTACTTGATATGCAATGTTTGTTTTATACCTCTCAAACAGATTGAGAGATTCTCATTAAACACAGTTAATTAAGCCTTTAAGGAACTGATTAGGCATTAAAGATCATAAGGTCAAAAGTAGAGGTCAAACGTCATGAGACTTTTGCTGGCATAAGGCATAGAATCAGCCCTTTGAACCGACATGAAAAATATTAAGACATTTATTAAAGCAAAACAAACTTTATTTTCTGTATAACAAGATTTGTTTCAATCTCAAGTGTGAATACCTGTTTTTAAAATAACTCTTTTAGTTCATAAATAATGTACTGGAGTAACAACATTTCACAATTACAATAAAATTCACTACATTAATAAAAAAACATTGTACTTCATTTAGACATGTTGACTAGCAGTAGAAGTTTTAAATGAAATCTAATTACTTCTGTCAGTGTGCTCATTTAATGGACCATTAGGAACATCTGCTTTAAGGGCATTGCGGCATTGTGACTCACCTCTGCAGTCCCCACAGTCTGCTATACATATGAAGCCATTGTTTCTGCAACTACATGTTTTACGACTGTTGGGATTTTGTGAAGATGACTTGCAATTACATCGAATGACATTCAAAAGATGCTCGGGTGCTGGCTCTTTATCCGTGAGTATTGGCATCAGATGCTTGTTTTTCACCATCTAACCCCAGTCAGTGGCTGCTGCCTGTAGACAGTCTCATTCAGAAACAAATCCAAATTTCATAATCAGTGACTCATACTTCATTATCTCAACTCCTAATATAATAAATCTTCTCTCTTCTATTATCTAATATTTATTCTCCATGCCCAATTAAGTCAGATTTAAGTTCAGCTAGGGCTGTCCAATATATATGGTCTGCAATAATATAGCAGTTGCTTTAACAATGTGCAAATTTAAAGTATCGAGTAGTCAAAGGCAAACTTTACTGAATGTACAATTCAGCACAAAGCTTTGACTCTAGCCTACAAACTCACTTCCGGATCTGCCCCCACCTATCTCAACGTCATACTAAATGCTTACATCCCGTCCAGAGCGCTGCGATCCTCTAATACGAACCGCCTAGCTGTACCCTCTCCTAAGACAAAGCGAGGTCACTCCAAGCTTTTTTTGGTTGTTGTCCCTCAGTGGTGGAACAACCTACCAGTCGCTACAAGAGCAGCAATATCCCTCTCGACCTTCAAAAAGCTTGTGAAGACCCTTCTCTTCCGAGACGGCTTTCCTTTCTAACAAAAACAAATTTCTACTAACCATCTATTTACATAGGTACCTTCGATGTTCTCTACACATCTGTTAGCTATTATGTCCTCCTTTTGTAAGTCGCTTTGGATAAAAGCGTCTGCTAAGTGTAATGTAAGGTAATGTAATGTAATGAATGTGTGCATGTGGCAGTGTGGGCCAATGTGCTTATGTATTTGTGTGGACTCTAGCTGGTTCGAGAGCTGTTACCCTAATACATTGTGTCCCTTAATATGCTTTATAAGAAATTATAAAGTGGTTTGTAACTCACACAATTACAATCCAATTTTTAAAGGATATCGACAAATTCATATTAAAGGATCATTTTAAAGGATATTGTGAAAATCCCCAAAAATATTGAGATATTATTTTTTTGCCCATATCACCACCCCTATTTATGTGACCCCTTGCAAACTTGACCTTTGACCTCAAGATCTAAGTTGTCTAATCAGCTGTTTGACACTGTATAGGATGATGATGATGATGATGAAGATGACGATGGTGATAATGGAGATGATGATGATGATAAATCACTCAGTATGCGTTTCATATGTACCTTTATGCAGTTTATTGATATGTTTGTTTATTGATATACATGTTGCATTACACATGCAACATAGTTAAAATATATAAGTTTGCTCCGCCAAGTTGACTTAAAACTGTATAATGCACGCCTCGGAGGATGTTACCCCGCTTATGACCCGGTTAATGCCACTCAATTATGTAGAATGTATTTAAAATAATTCTCAATTAACTTAGAGGGTTGACTTAGACTCAGTTTCGCTACAATGTGGCCTACAATGTAGCCTAATATTTGTAACGTTAAGTAGAGCGCTACGCAGCCCTCAGTCACTAGCCAAATTGGTTGTCAAGGTTACCTTTCATTTGGTAAGGTGATTGCTACTGCTCTACTACTGCTATGTTAGCTAGCTTGGATTGAGCAACGCGACACATGCAATACTTATTCCAAAACGTTGATTTAGTTGTTATTTTCTGTTTACTATTTTTTTTAAGTTCATGGAAATTGAACTCGACATTGCCATTAATTGTGAAGTTTGATAGAAACGGTTACAGTAGGTACGTACATTCTATTGGGTATTGATATGGAACGGTGCTGAAGTTTTAAACTTTTTTGCCAGAACTACTTTCAAGGCGTGCATGATATACGATTTTACTGCATGCCTAGCAACCAATCAGAAAGCAGCACCACGTTCCAGAGGGTCATAAGCTGCTGTAAAACCACCAAAAATCTTGACCTACAGAAAGTGATGGTACTGTTAACACCAAATATGTTTTTGCCTTATTTACGTCCACCTTTGACCCTTTTTTAGGCTAATTCGCTTAGACTGGAGGTCAGTGGAGGTCAGAGATGTTCCTCCACCATGGAGCGGAGCTTTAGAAGAGCTTGTCCCTTCCCGTTGCACTGTCGCAAACCCCTTACCCTCTCCCACCAGCACGGCCACCACCCACCCACCCCCCCTTCCTGTGCCATCCTCTCACTCATTCTCAGTGAGAGGAGTCGAGTGTGGCAGCACACGAGGTGTTTGTCGTGTGTGTGTGTGTGTGTGTGTGTGTGTGTGTGTGTAATGGTGGAAATAGGGACAAGCAGCATCTTGATGAATATTAATGAGCAATGGGGCGATTAATTCGGGGACCTGGTGTGTTTTTCCCTCTCCACTTCTGCTGCTGTCAGATCCGGCGCATTACCCCTGGTGCAGCCTTGCCACTGCCAGCATCTGGCAACACAGATTAGTCAGGTTGCTCTGTCAGCTAATGCTCATGGCCCTCTCCTGACCTCTAGTGGTCAACAGAAGACACAGCTACAGCAGATTCTGTATGTAATCATATTTTTCGACCTTCTGTGTGTTTATGTATGAATGTATGTTTTAGTGTTTATATGGTTTAATTTATTTCCTCATGGGCATCAGTGCTCTCTATGTTGTATAAATCTAAATTATGTGGCTTTGTTTGGGTTCTTGATATTCGGTGAAAACGTATACCTCATTGTTTTATACCGTCTGTTGATCTTGCTAGAAGCTTGATGTACTAATGGGAATTATGTACTTGATTCTTTCATACTCTATTGTGAGGCATTCTGACGGTAAATGATCACCACGAGTGGGCTTCTGCATACTGTATGCACATGCATGAAGTGCAAGAATGTTGAGACTATGTATTTGTTTTTTGTTCTTGAATATCATAGATGCGTAATGTGTTTTCTCCAATAGCAGTAGCACAGTGCATTCAAAGCTGTCAGTCACAGATATAATAGTAGTGAGTGATGAGACTGGTTGCTATGAACTGCTCTGTTGAATAGCTTGTATTTACCTATTTATATGTTACAGATTTATAGTCAGTGAACTTTTATGTACACACCAATAACAGGCCACAGTTCTTGCTTTGTTAATATTAGTGCTAAATATATTGCAACCCATGTACCCCTGCTCCAGAGGCTGGCACTAGTGGCCTGAATTGTGTGTGGTATGTTTTCTTCATGAATGCCAACAATGCGTTGAAAACTTTGACAAAAAAGTGTAGGCTTACTGAGTTAGAATCACAAGCTGTTGCTACATTCAGTCAGAGGTGCATTTAAATGTCATCAACCAAGGCAACTTTTTAAGTTAGTTATTATTTTATTGTATTTATTGTTTTTTATCTAGTGAAACTAAACATTTTAAATGGTATGTTCAGCGTCCAGCTGTCATGTAGGTCTGCAATGGTTATGTTAACTGAGAACTGCTATTACAAGCGTGTTTGCAAACATTCAGAACAAACTATGGCTGGCTAATTGAAATACACCTCTGATGTGATCCCAAAGTTCTGCAAGCTCTGGTGCAGAATAAACCCAGTAAATCCAGTTTGACTACGCCCACCACTGTTTGATTTGATGTGCACACAATCAAAGCACACACATCAAGGCAGTCAAGGATAATGGTTTGGAAAACCTCTTTTAACGGTTCCCCTGAGCAATTAAGACTAATGTGCCTAAGTGTAGACAGGCCATTTGTGGGAGAGAGTTTTGTTTGTCCATTTGCCCTAATATGAACAAACTAGGCAAACAGAAAACACTTATTGATCAAATCAATACAGAGCGGTAAGCAAAATGGGGCCATTTTCTTTGTTAACTGGATGACAAAGCTCCCTGACCATGTGTCCAGGGCTTGTGCTTACCCCTGATGTGAATGAGTATGAGGGTCATTGGAGCTCTCTGACTGGCTGTGTCAGGCCTATGCAGGACATTAACATGGAAGCTGTCCTTAGCCCTTTGCCAAACAGTCAGTATGAATTAAACGGTTTAATTGCTATTGAAGATATCTATATGATGTGCCCATTTGGTTACAATACTGTAATGGCCTGATCAATCTTTTTCACCGGATTATATATCATTAGGGATACAACTACACTAAAAAAGATAGTGCTGCATCCTGGGATGTTTTTTTTTATATGACAAGGGAAATGAAATAATTTAGAGTGGAAAATGGACCAAATTGGCTGATTGTACTGTACATGATTGTAGGCGTATATGACTAACCTCTTTCATATTATTTCATTGTTTTAAAGACATACATAATAAACTGGCTGAGACGTAATATTTGTGTCAGTTTTACCAGTTGGGAATCGTTATGCAGTGTCAAAAATAAGTTTCTCATGTCCTAAACAGATTCTTCTTTCTTTGTTTTGGAAGAAAGTTTAATATTTAACTGGGTACTGTGCAAGTGTGCTGCAAAAAGGTGATATGCATAATTTATATGGGATGTGAATCGGGTGTAGCTGGGACTATGTGTGACTGACAAAGAGGAACTTCTGTACTCATGGCATTGTGATGGTGGTTCCACACACACACACACACACACACACACACACACACACACACACACACACACACACACACACACACCTTTCCTTAGTAAAAAAAATCAGAGCAGAGATATTTACAAAAGAGAATATTTATACACCAAACAAGGACATCGCTGGTACAATAAAGCAAAATGATGGCAGGCGAAATAGAGAGCAGCGTAGCTATGGTTACAGGACCTCTCCTGTTCAAGTTGTTACATTCAGTATTCAAATGATAATTAACCACAGTATGGCACGGGCTGCCCATCGCCATCTATAGGCCACTTGCCCAGAGCCCCTTGGCACAGCCACAAGACACAGAGTGGTTGCTGCAGATCTGTGCCCATGAGAGCCAACCACCCCTCTGTTGGCATCCAGGGTCCCTTAACCAAACAGATCCAATCTGGGGTCAGACAGAGAGAGAGAGAGAGAAAGAGAGAGAGAAAGAGAGAGAGACAGAATCCACATATTCACATTTCGGGTCTCCTCTCTATGTCTACACATGACACAGGTAAAAGTACAAAGTATAAAAAAGAAGAAAAGGGAGGAAAACATAACAACACTGTCTAGTGGCAAGCACACGTGAATACAAGCACAGTTCAACAGCTCGTTTACATACTTGTTTTGTAACAGCTTTTGAGACATGGTCGTTTCCATCCGAGTGTGCAGACTCAGACTTACAGCTGGTGTATAGAACATGTAAAGCAGCAGAAATTTATCTTGCTTTTCATATATATATATATATATAATATATTTTGTCATGCAGGCACACAACATCTATGGACATCCATCATTGGTATTCCCTTGCCCCAGCAGACACACAAACCTTCTTTCTTTCTTCATACAGTATATGTTTCACACTGTCCCCTCACACAGGTGCTTTAGGTTCTACCCAGGGGTTGAATGAAACCACATCCACGTAACACTTTTAAGTCATCTGCCCTTTCTGTACAATGAGAGAACCATGTATTCACTAGTTTCATTGATTTAAAAACTATTTGAAATGCAAGAAAACCCTTACACATACATATATTACTCTCTTAAAATACTGACTGAACGAATACTAAAGAGGAATACTAAAACCCTTCGAGCAGTGGCATGAAATTAGCTGGCGCCAACGGCATGGGCCAATCACCCATGCACTGCTCAATTCACCAATACGTATCTCTGGCGCCACCTATTGAGCAAGAGCTGCAATGAAAGCAAATAGATATTGCACATCGATTTGTTTTTTCTTTTTGTTTCGATTTTTTTTTTCACATCTGGATGACACTGCTGTGCTACAGTTTTATACACGCGAGGTCTGACATCATTTGTCATAACATTGCTGCTTCATGTATGAGCCAACCAAATCATGAGAAGGTATGCAAGTTAATTTAACATTACTAACACGTAAGAAAAAGGCTCCCATTCTAAACAAATAAATATATTGCAACCATTTCATTTACACTGAGGTTGAGAAGATAAGGAAAAACATGTATTCTTTACTCTGTACATAATAGCAATGTATTATATTACATTCCACTAGCTTATAGTCTCTCAGCAATCTTCCCAGTGGTGACTACGAAAAGGAAATGGCAAAGCAAATCTTGAAGTTAGGACAGTCTGGATTGTCAGGAACTGTTGATAAAACCATGTTTTGGTGTGAGGGTAAGCTAGACATCAAACTGGCTTTGCTATAAAGGGTTGAGAAGTGGATTTTCACCCCTGTACTTTGTTATAAATAAAAATGTACCATATTCGAAAAAGAAAAAAAGGGGAAAAACAGAAAACATAAAGGTAAAAAAGAGATTTAGATAGTTTAGAGTCAAAACAAATATACAGTATGTCACCTGGCACATAAATGTTGTATCAGTAAGTCAAACTGATACATGATGTGGTCGTATCATTGCGTCTTGCATTCACAACAACATGATCTAGAATACAGTATAAAGGCAATATATGCTATCTAAATTGATAAACAGCTGATAAAGAACGCATATACTCGTAATATCCTTTTGAGTTTACCATGGAAAAGAAATTATTTCTGTGAGGTCATTTTAAACTAGACAAATCATTGTTGAAGTCACTCTGACCAATAGGCACTTTGGAAGCATCAATACAAAAATGAGCAGGGCCTCCTACTGAGTATTAGGAACATTTCAATGTCATAGTGGGTCAATTGTTTCCATCATACACACCAGATACGTGTGTTTTTAAAGTTTCCAAAATGGTGGTTTAAAGCAGGGATATTAATGTTCATTGCATTAAAGAAGTACACTGATTTGGGTTTTTATAAGGCCCTTCTATGCCCCTTGGTACACCTGGGAATACAGGGGAGAGGATTCAAGGGGCCATTATTGACATCCACAGACAGACTGGAGCGTCACGAGAGTGTGTGTGTATGTGTGTGTGTGTGTGTGTGAGAGAGAGAGAGAGAGACTGTCACAAGAGCACCGTGCCAAAGATCTGAATGATTCCAATGTGTCTCAGCTGAACATGTTTTTTTTTTTTTAAACGCAAGACTTTTGAGAAAGACCATGATAGTATATTCATATAGATTACAAAGTCACTGACTTTAGCTCACGATGTAAGAGGCTACTCTATTCTGATCACATCAAAGGTTTTCTACGGTACGTTTTTATCGGAATGTTACCCGAGAAAGAAAAGAAAGCTTTCCTTCAGTGTAGCAAATGAACTCTACAGACTTGGACTCCAGTAGTGCCTTTACCCACCCCCTCCCTCCATTCCCCGTGTAGTCAACGATTTCATCACAAAAATTACTGACGTCATGATACGAAAATAGAAAAGAAAATAGGTATCCAAAGCACAACAACAAGAGTTTCACATACAATTAAGAGCTCGACCTTGAGCCTTCACATTTTTTGACATACTCTGTACTTATGGCTGATTGTAAAAAAATAAATTTTACAACCTCCCTAAAAAGATGAAACATTTAATCTGTCACATAGGCATTTATACAAGCAAGGCTAAGATTTTTCATGGTGTCTATGTTGCCGTACACTATACTTTGCAGAAGAAAGGTTTATTAAAATAGTCATGTTTTGGCACTTCTTCCACATACACCTTGCACTGTTTATTTCGACAATATTTTACCTTCTTCAACTCCACGTTTTAGTCGTATACATGCGGCAATATTTGGTACACATAGCCTATAGTTGTGAGTACGACTATGGCCTAGTTCACATGGAACTTCTATTTATGAGAATGAAGAAGAAAAAGGAACCACCAAGGGTTTTCCTTATGTCACAGACATTTTTAATTCGGTAATTTAACATCAGTGCCTATTTTTTTTACTGTTTATAAATTACTTCATCCTTCATATCCTGATATTCCATAATAATCCTTTAGTATATCAGTAATGGCATTCTATGCCTCCTTCATACACACCTACATACATGATTACTGTCTGAATATGGAGTCAGACACAAATTTTCCTATTTTTCAATGTCTGGCAGACTAATGTCTAGCCTTGTTAGTGATCTGGTGGAAATGCTGTACCAAAATATTTATATGGCACTATTCTAAGAAAAATTAGACTTTTACCAGCGCCCATTTCTACCCGTCTTTCCCATCAACCGGAATAATGGCCCTTTATATATATATATATTTATATATAGTATATGTCTAGATATATTAATAGACAGCCTGTCAGCTTTTCTGTATTTGATTTGTTTGTTTTCTATTTAATTGGTGTCTGTCTGCGGAGAGCAGACATGGCAGCCTCTTGTGCCTGGTCTGTTTGGATTGGAGCATAGGGATAGCTGGGTGGCAAACTTTCGGTATGGGGGAAGAGAAGTGTGTGTGTGTGTGTGTGTGTGTGCGTGTGTGAGTGTGTGTGTGCGTGTGTGTGTGTGTATGTGTGTGTATCTATCTCTGTATATTCATATGTATATGCATGTACTGTATTTGTTTGTTTGTTTGTGTGTGTATGCATGCGTGCGTGCATGTGTGTGTTTGTGTGTGTGTGTGTGTGTGTATGTGCACTTATCTTTTCACGTGTGACATGTGTGCATGTGTTTTCATTTGCTATGGTTGGGGTGGCGAAGTTGGCAGCTCAGACGTTCAGGTTGGCAGGTTGAGGTTGGCGTTCTCCGCCTGAGGACTGGACATGCGGATCTGCGAGCTGCTCTTGCTCAGGATGGACAGCTGTGTGCCCCCGTTCACCCCACTGCTCGCTAGCGACGGGTGACGCTGCTGCTTCAGGTCCACAGCAAAGTACCGGTTCACCGTCCAGCTTCGCCATTTCCTCTTCATCTCCGACTGCACCTTTAGGGAGAAACTTGAAGAGGTCATTTTTTTAATATACTTAGCTGAAGAGGTGCTCGACTCATCCCTCCATCACAAGGCCCCTCTCTACTTGTCTGTCTTACATTTAAACACAAACATTATAGTCAGTGGTCTTCAGTTTCTAAAAAAAAAGACCACTTAAAATATGTGGCTTTATAATAATGCAATTATATTAAAATGCAATAGTCATTTACCAAACAAGTGTTACGCTTTTTGTTATTGTTATTGTTTTGTTCATAGGTTAAGAAAGAAGTAAAATGGCTTTACTGAAATGTAAAGCACCCTAACATAACATTGACATGACAGTTAAAAAATAGGTATATACTTTCCCTTTTATCTGGAGAGAAGTGCTTATGACTATGCATGAGGCTCTCTGTCTTACGTGCTTAAGTGAAAGATCATCCATTTTGCAATACTAAAACATTTTGTTGAATTTATTGAATGCTTTTGAAGTGTTTCGGAAAGATCGAATACTCTGCAGTGAATACACTCCTGGTGGTTTGTGGCCTTCAAAAGCTTGTAGAAGCTTCCGTAGTGAAAGTTATAAAAGGGTTATGCTGTTATTATGCCTATAGGGTATGAAAGGGTTATGTTGATTTAAGGTGCGAAAAAGGGTTATGTTGATATTATAAGCAGAAAAGTAAAGTCATCTTGGGGTGTTTTTTTGTTTTATGACGGTGCTCTAACCGACACCGCAGCCATCTACTGGGTGAAAAGTATATTCTACGTTCTCAGGCTTTTCGCATGTTCATGTGAATTCACATTCCCTTACACAGCCCTACAAGATTAATCTGTCTGAAAGACGAGTATCAGAAATGTACAACAACATTCAATGACAAGAACAAAATCCATGTACATTGTTTTTCAGGCACAAAGGTAATTATTAGTCACAGGTAATCATTAGAAGTCACTGGAGGCCAGTATAAAGGTAGCCAATGTTCATTAAAACTGAAGGACTGTTTGTAAAATGTTTTAGAATTTAGGAGACTCTAGACTTAGACTTAAAACATTTTCTCTTTTTTCATTTGTTTACATCTCAAATTAAACACATACTTCAAAACATGTTTTCTTATGAAGTGATTTTATGCTTTCTTTGCAAATCCTACTGACAGTGTAGATGAAGGCAGGCTCATTAAATTGTCTGCTGCCAAGAGAACCTACATAGTTCTACACTCATTAAAATTGTATATTGCCATGAGATTGGTATATACTTTGATTCAAAATACGACTATTTGTTTTGTTTGAAGACAAATAAAAATGAAACACAGATGATATTGTCTTGATTTCTGAAATATGTGGCATTGACAGAGCTGGAATGGCCATACTGACTGCTGACTGCCTCAGCTCAAGTTCTTCTGTCTTTGATATTGTGTTCCCTACACCTGAGTAGTCAGATTTTGAAAAAGTGTTGATGTTCCCTGTCCCTAAGTGCATTCTGCTCTTGAACGGCTCAATTGCAAGGAGGGTAGAGAACACATTCAGAGGATGAATGATTTCATAAATCTGTATTGGATGAATAAGCCGAAAAAACAATACAGGCCGTGCAGAAAATTCGGAAACAAACGTTTCGGGTCTTAGCCCATCATCAGCGTTTCCAATCTGAAAACCTCTTGAACGGCTGTCATGAAGTGAGCTGAAATGACCACATTGGGCGCCTCAGCTTAGCACCTGGATCCAGGCCCAGATCGCTGCACTCTCTGCTGCTGAGAGAGTCCGTATGGTTCTCAGCACACTTCATTGGCCACAGTTTGCCCGGAGCAATAATAAACAGGCTTACCTCTCCATTCAGGAAGCAGTACAGCACTGCCACTACAAAGCCCTACAAAAGAGAGAGAGCTCCATCAGACGTCTCTTCACCTCTCAGGACTGCTCTGACGCTGCAGTCAGCATTTTTTACTTTGCATACAAATGAATGAAATAGTTTTACACCTACATTAGTGGCAAAGACTTAAATAATTAAATACATACATACACACATACATACATACACACATACATACATACATACATACACACACACACATACACACATACATACACACACACACACACACACATACATACATACATACATACATACATACATACATACATAAACAAACAAAAAAATACACAATTCAAGTAAGATACATACAGACATGCATTAGAACAGAATATGTCCCAGACATTCAGAGGCCAGAGTAAATTTACTGAGCTAACCTTGTCATTGGGTTAAATACTCAGCTCAACACCAAATGGCTGCAGGTGTCTAGGCCTTTCCTTGTATGTAATTACTCTTGTTTCTGGGGCACGGGCAGTGGTTTCCGTAGTACTTGGCTAAATTCCCAGCAAGTGTCATGAGTGCTTTTTTCTTCCCAAGGTGGCAGAAATTATCCATCTTTTTATTACATTACATTACACTTAGCTGACGCTCTTATCTAGAGCGACTTACAGATATTTACAGGGTTTCAGTTACAGTCCCTGGAGCAGTGTGGGATTAGATGCCTTGCTCAAGGGCATCTCAACCATGGGATTGGGGGTGGGATTCGAACCGGCAACCTTCCGATTGCAAGACCAACTCCCTAACCACTAGGCCACAGCTGCCCCATTCCTCCATTTACATTTTGCTTCTATCTTTATGAAATGCAAATTCATCAGCCTTCTGGTGAAAGATGTTCACTTTGGGGTTAAAACTCAATTTTATTTATCCATTAACTCTAAATAAATATTTACAGTCACTTGTCATTGACCATACCGATCTCAAGTATGGTGTTATAGAAAAACCTAACAGTGAATGTAAATTGTTATTTTCAGCATTGTAGATTATGGCAAAGGTAACCGTGTTTTCTTCAATGGTAAATTTTAAATTAAATTTTTTAGCAAATAGGTAGTTATGACTGGCAAATACTGATATTCTAATGTTCGTGTACATAAATACATAACATCAGGGTCAATTAGCATCTCATTAATTGTGGATGTAAACCCTATGTTCTTGAGTTATCAGCTGTAGTAAAGTCTAGTTTTCCTCCATTCTAAAGGTGATGATACATGCAGTAGAGCAATGTTTTGAGTAATGTTGATGGGCAACAGCATAAAAGGCTCCTAATATTCTGACTGGATGATAGTGACAAGTTCTGTGCTGATAATTTAAGTTCCTCTGATAAAAATGTGTGGCCCAACATCAGTAGGAAAGTCCCCAAACAGCATCTGTTAGTAAAATTGCATGGCAATGTTGCCCAAAACGTTGCCTAGTGTATCATCATCTTAACTGTCCGTGAGGACTGTTAGGCATGTCTTTAGGGAAAGAAAATACACAATTTTAATGACACACAGGGAGAGATTGGCTTATGTCGGACACCCAGTCTGAGGTACTTATTCATTTTTCGGGGGTGTGTCACCTGGAAGGAGCCGAGGCCGAGCTCAAAGACAAGGCGCTCCCGCTGGCTCACATCCTCCGGGGAGAAGGCGAACACCGTATAGTGGATCCCAAACAGAGGGATGAGCAGAAGGGTGGAACGGGCCAGCCTCCTACACATACACACACACACACACACACACACACACACACACAGAAAACATGCATACACACACAAACATTCAGATGCATGGGCAAACACACACAAACACACACACACACACACACACACACACACACACACACACACACACACACGGACACAAACAAACATTCAGATGCACAGGCAGACACGCAAACACACACACACCCAAAACAAACAAAGAAGTTCAGCCCATACACTCTAGAATAACCACATGACCACATTACATACACATTTTCACAGTTTTACACATTTTTTTAAAGAAACAGTCAGTTGTGTGGAGATGCAAGTATCTATTTAACAGCCAAGGGGTTGATCTTCGGAGAGCCTTTTTAAACAAGGTTCCACCACTTCTGCCTCTGAAGAGGTGCATGGTAGATCACAGCAGTACAATCTGTCTGCCTTGCACTACAGCTAAACATTTTGGACCTTGTAAACAAATATATTGGGCCCCCAAAATCCCATAATAGTAATAATAATAATAAAGTGCAGGGAGTTTCTCCTGCCCTGCACTAAAGAAATGTTTTACTCGGATGTGAGAGTCAGCAGCACATGTCTCTAATACAACCACCCGCAAAAACCCTCTCATGATTATGCACATCTACATTCACTTAATCTGTAGAAACCCTCTCATGATTATGCACATCTACATTCACTTCATCTGTAGAAACCCTCTCATGATTATGCACATCTACATTCAATTCATGTGCAGTCATAGCAGGCTCAACAAGGCGCAGCATTAATTTAAAGCTCTATGCAGAGGCAATGAGGCGTAAGCTTGGGCCACCACAATCACAATCAAGATCTATTCTCAGCACAATAGCAGAAAAATGTTAATGAGGGTTAGCCTGGGCTAACAAACACAAACACCGTCCGGGCAGATCTGAGCCAGCTCTCGAGCTCACCGATAGCCCACTTGGGCGAGACGTTAGAAAATTTTCAAAATAGAAAGCGACAGCATGACTGACACGAAAATGTGTTTCGCTTAATTAAAATTTTCCTGGCTATCGACACAGATAAAAATTGAAAACGGCCTAACAAGGTGCTCCCTCTATGCATCGCACAGTGCACAGTGTTAGTATTGAGATACTGTCCTTGATGGTCCTCAGGGGGTCTCATTAGCATTTTACTGGTGGAGGGAAGTGCTGAAGAGGGGACTACAGAGAGAGGGGGAATTAAAATGTGACGATGGAAGTTAGACAGCTACACAAGCAACATGTTAAATCACAGGAGACCTAATAACCCCCCCCCCCCCCCCATAAAAAACAAACAAACAAAAAACACAGACATGTAGCCTAAATATCTACTACCATCTCACACAGAAAGACATGACAGACTAAACACTGGCACAGACTGGCCACAAACACACATGCTTACACGGATAGATATACACACACGTGCACACAGACAGACACACACACTTTTACTTTCTCTCTTTCTCTCTCTCTCTCTCTCTCTCTCTCTCACACACACACACACACACACACACACACACACACACACACACACACCCACACACACTTACAGAGTGATGGTGGAAAGTTCTGACATCCTGCACGAATGCTGGACAGCCTGTGTGGGCTCACTGAAGCATTTCTGTGCACAGCTGCTAAACATGACAAAGACATAACACAATAGGAGACAACACCTCTTAAGGACAGAACAGACATCCAGACACACACACTCCACACACACACACACAAAAACAAACAGCTCATCCCAATCACTCCACACACACACACACACACACACATACACACACACACAGACACTCCACACACACACTCCACACACACTCAAAAACAAACAGCTCATTCCAATCACTCCACACACACACACACACACACACACACACACACACACACACACACACACACACACACACACACACACACACACACACACACACACACACACACACACAATCCACACACACACACTCCATACACACTTAAAAACAAACAGCTCATCCCAATCACTCCACCACAAATGTACACACACCCATCCATCTACCCATACATCCACACAAATGCCCAGACACACACACACACACACACACGCATGCACACACACAAACACACACAGACAGACACACACACACACACACACACACCCCTAAGAACACACACTGTATGTTGCCAGGCTCTCTACATTTCCCTAAAGCTGCTATCCCAGCGCTGCCAGCTAGTCCGAGTGCTACTCTAGTTGGTTATGGAATGCTGGAATTCATTTCGGAATGACAGACACAACAGACAAAATGACACACTGGAATAGTGTATGGACAAATAACAAAGACTGACACATATGGAAAAACAGTCTGACATGTCGGTTAATTCGAGAGAAGGTTAGTACTGGCATGACACCTGCAGTTTTAGGCAACCCTCAAGTGTGGCCTGTCTTACATCTACATACATCTCTACAGCCAAGCAAGGATTTGCCCAGACCATGAACCAGTTTATGGAGTGCACTCAGAGGCCATCTGACGAATCTAGGAAGAGACAGGGGAAATCAACAAGCAGATATAATATATAATATCTAAAAAAACAGTCTTAAATACCAGTTTCCTACAGATGTCTGGGAGACAAGCATTCATGGCAAATGCATAGCAACCAAATACCTCATAATGGTTGCTATCAATGACTCAACTGTCAGACTGCCCTTGTGAGATCCAATGAAAAAAAAAAACACCCCCCATCTCAACCAATCAGCACCAAATAAGGATGGATGACAAACCCAGTCAAAGCAGCCAGCGTTTAGTGAGACACAGATAAACATCCTGCTCCTTTTTAATAAAAAAAAAGATCTCTCTCACACAAAATAAGCGAGTGGTCTGTGAATGACCGACATGTGACCGCTTCGCCTCATGTTACTAATAACACTGCACCTTTGTCTGCCTTAAGACCGGCCAGGAAATGTCACCCAATCAGAATGCGGCATCAGCCGCTGCACCCTGATTAGCATATACGTGCATGGCATGCTGTTTCCATGGCAACGTGACACTCACAGGTAAATGCTGGACTCGTTTCCTCCGATGTCAGGGGACTGCAGTTTTTGCACAAGAATGATGATGATGCCGATGAAGAGAACGAAGTTGATCTGCGTGAGGGAAATGCAGGAGACGCCATTTTATGAGCAACTCACAGATGACTATAGGGCCATTCAAGTGATATCAGTTACTTTAAAAGCTGACAAGATTTTGGCAGCGCATTCATGCCAGGGAAGATACTCTTCTATTTTTTTATGACACAGTCAAAAGTGCTGTTCTTCATAATCTTTTGTAGAGTTAAAAGCAAGCACTTGATTAATCGAGTATGAGATTTTCTTACCATGATGGAGGCAACGACTGGTCCTTTGATGACCCACCAGAGAGCAGTGTTGTCATTCATATCCCAGCACCTAAGATGGCGGGAGAGGAAGTGGGGTTGGGCGGGTGGGGTATGAAAGCATTCATACGAGGAAATTTGATTAGAACTCCATTTGAAAGATATCCAGCGAGCGATACTGTGCACAGGATTGTAGGTCTGTGGGGATGTAATTAATTATGCTTTGGCTCCACATACCCTGAGTCATCAAAGTGGAGCCTTAGAACGGCCCATATGGTCACACAAATGGTAGGTGTGCCTGGGAGAAAACAACAAAAAAACAGACAAACAAGAAAAGTTTACGTATCATCGAGGTCACAGCAGTGGAATGCCTATAAGCAACATTACTCATTTGTCCAGGAACAGAAGGCTTTCTTTTTCAGTGTTCAGTTAGATAAAGACATCATTATATAACATGAAGGATCTAATGTCTTAAGAAATCCTTTTGCAGTGGTATTGAAAATGGAGATTATGACCAAGATCTTAGTTCAGCCTAGAGTGACCTCAGATCTGAAAATCCCCATTCAAAATTCTATTTGGTATAATAGCACAAGTCATAATCCCTAGTCAAGAAGCACCACACTTATCTTTAATACAGCTCACCAGTACCAACTAGAGATAAGCTGTTGTCTATTCAGTGGTATGGTTAGACTTATTATTAAGGATGATGGAGAATAGCAACTAACCCCAGCCAATGATGGTGTACCAGTAGAAGTATCTCCTCTCTGGGAAGAAGGTTTCTACCAGTAGAGTGAACAGGTATAGACCCTCGATGAAGAGCCAGAAGTAGTTTGACATCACGCAGTAGTGAAAAAATACCATAACTGTTTTACACGCCAACTATTATCAGTGGAAGAAGAACAGACAACAATCACAAAAAAAAGATTTAGAATGAACCCATGAATGATTGTGGACTCATTGATACATTACATTCATAGAAAGTGTGAACAATAAGTAAGATAAAAATGTGTAAATATTAGGTCTCCTTCAGAGGAAGAGACAGTAAAACCAAGTGCTACATTTTCATCTTAAATCCTTTTTTGGAATTAGCTGATTAACAATACCTTCAATGTTAAAGGAAAATAAACAAAACAAAAAACATTAAAAAAAAATAGAACTGCTTAATTTCATATATAAAACTAACCTCTCAACTCCTTATATCACAAGCATTTCGTTAGCTCCTCACAACAATCAATATCCTATAGGCTTAGCTTCTGCAGCTAAGGTAACCTTCCTAACGTCTGACAACAGTATCCTTGCAAGGCAGATCAATTATTCACTGATCCAATTTGGGGAGTGGTGATGTCATTAGGGTGCCTACTGATTAGCTTGTAGATGGCCCTGTGGGACCTCTGGGCCATAATGAACCTACATGCACAGGAGCAGGTATTGATATGCTAATTCGGCCACTAATGGGATATTTCCATAGCTTGGTGAACTCTCCTGCCAGACCATAATTATGGGTGTTTGTCAGACACATGCACGGACAAAAGGAGAGCATTATCATTGGCTACACAATTAAAGTCCTGAAAGGATTGGTGCCACTGGCCCTGTCGGTTCTAATATAAGAACACTGGAAGAACAAATTACAGTGTTTTCATGGATGGATGAATAGACGGATGGATAGATGGATGACCGGACAGAGAAATGTCTTGATTACATGTGTCTGAGTCACACACATCTGTCATCTTTGTTATCCATCTCTTCAGACACAGACACAGACATAAATATGTTAGGCACATAGGGAGCTGCCTCATCCCTATGAGACCTTAAGACTCTATAAATGTAGCCTGTCCCGGATAGCCAGTTTTGTCATCCAGGTGGGACAAAATGAAAAGGGTTTCACTGCTATTATTACCTATTATTATTACTATGACCTACAGCAGAATTAATGCACCACCTAAACACAGAGAAAAACAGGTAGGTTCTACACATACGGTGTGTACAAAGCAGTGGTCGCTGTCTTCCTCCGCGTAGAGCACGCCATCTTTGATGAAAACGGAGATAGCCCTCAGGATGAAGGACACAAACAGGTTCATATGGATAAAGTTCCTGGTGCAGTGAAGTTTTCTGTTGAAAACATAAAGTCAGACATACTGTAAGGCTATTTTTCAACATCCATATTTGAAGCTATGAATGTTATAAGCTATGAACATTATTGTTAAAAGCAACCGCAATGGAATACTGGTATGTATTTAGCCAGTATTTTGTCCATATGTTCTATGGATTGGATCCATAATTTCACTAATCCACATGCTAAGGTTTTACCAGGTCAAGTATATTCAAGTACATTTTGTGTATTGCCAGATCAGGCATGCTAATAAGCTACTGTATGCACTGTAATACTGAGAACAAGCATATATAATTTGCTACATAAATAATATAAAGTTGCTACATGTTGTACATTTTAGGGTAAGGTTAGGGATTCAGAAGAATCTGGCATGAGTCTCAAAAACATTAGCATTGGCTTGTATGTGACATGCATGTTTTCTGTAACACATGCATCATATGGCCCCAATTATGAAGACATACACTAATACTCAAACTTTGGTGCTGACCTGAACCTGCAGAGTATGATCATGGCAGTGGTAAGAGACACCAGAGAGGTGCTGTAGCCCACCGTGTAGAGGGCTTTCACAGATTTGTAGTAGATGTTGACATCCTGCAAACACAATTGAGTTCTCAGTCAAGATTCTTTTTTTGTT
>CM050221.1:37525000-37610000 GCA_027475355.1 Coilia nasus
TGTCTTTTTCATCTCCTGACATCATAACTCCCTGCTGTGCTGGTAACAGGCCGGCCCTCACTGGGATGTGGAATCTTTGCTGTAACAGTTGGACGTATTTGTCATTTTTTGTGCTATTGTGAATATTGTAAATTGTCTCTATTCTGAGCATCTTACAATTATGATGGGTTTTATCCATTTTTGTCCTTTATATCTCTTCATTCGTTGACTAAGACAGAGATACTTTATTGCGATTCTTCTCACTACTCTTTCTACACCTCTCTCTCTCTCTCTGTCTCTCTCTGTCTTTGTCTCTCACTCACTCCCTCTCTTTTTGCAAAGATGGCTGTTTTGTATCTTGCCCAATGATTTCCTGTCCCCAGCACTGGACTGTCCTTGTTTGCGGAAAGAGGATCAATGAAGGGGGAGCTGGAGATGCAGATGATGGGAAGGGCATGCCCTTTGCTCAAGGGGTCAAAAGGTCTTTGATGCTTTCAGAGAATAAGTAATATCCTTTAGTCTCCACTGTGTCTGGTCAGCTCCAAATAGCATTAGTCCTACACAGCTGTGCTGTTGTGTACTCAGGAGGCATGAAAGAATTTGCTGAACCTTAAAAGATGTTTTCTTTGTCAACAACTACATCTCATTTCTTGTCAACAACTACAGCACATTGATTATGAAAACTTGAACCGATTAAATGTAACATACCAAAAAATGGTATATTTCACTGACTGTCAGCCCTTTTTTAATGGCAAATAGACACATATTATTGTACACTGACACCCACACACACACACACTGAGAGTTAAACATATCTATATATGCACAACCTTTCTGCACACACACACAAACAGACACACACACGCATGCACAGATACACTCACACATACACAATCTCACCCACATGCGCCCACTCTGCAGAAGACTTATGAACTTGACCTTCATGAAGCATACTTTGAGTAATGGGCCAGAAATACACCTCCAGAGGCAGTCTGAAGCAGGCTAAATGATCCCATGCGGCCTTCAGGCTGGCCTGCTCTGTGAGTCAGACCCAGCTGTGTGTGTGTGTGTGTGTGTGTGTGTGTGCGCGCGTGCGTGCGTGTGTGTGGGGAAAAAAAAAACGAAAACAAAAACACTCCTACTCCCCTGCCTCGTAGAGATAATTGTTCCAAGGTGTCACTCCCCCCTCTCAATTTACTGTTTTTGAATGCACCAGAGATAAAATGGTGCCAGAAGCTAAAAAATGAATGCAAGGCCGTGGGAAATGTGCTGTTTGGGTCCTGGTTATTGATTACTTAATCTGTGTACCACAGTTACAGTACTGTGTCTCTCCGTGTGTCCCATTTGTCTTTTCATCTGGTACATATTTGGTGAAGAATACCATTTTGCCACTCTCTTCTTCTGCGTTCAGAAATCAGCCCAGATGGAAAATGAAATGCATTATCTCTCACTGCTTTGGCAAACAAGACACACAAATTCACACATAACTGTGCTCATTACAACAGGACAAATGTGAGGGTTTAATCAAGGCAAATGATGGCGATACACACAGCCAGCTCATTGGCTGCCTCAAGCAGGGCAGCCATTTTGATAGCATATCTGACATGAAATATTGACACCATGATGCAATGAAACAAATTCTAGAACATATGACCAGAGAGCATAAATGTTATTGACATTTTCCTAATGAAATTGCAGAAGATTCTCTCACTCAGAAATGCTAACACATACATTTACACACATACAAACACACACACACATAAATGTTGACTCAAGCAAACACACTTAATCACACAACAAACACACACACAAACCTAATTTAAAATATCCTAAGACACCTCGATGCACGCATGCAAGAATAGACAAATTCTTGCTTCTATCAATATACATAAACGCACACAGGTACATGCATGGATACATACATGGATGCAGGGAGGCACACTCACCATATTCATAGTCTTCGGCCTCATGTAATGCAATCCTTTCCATGCATCTTTCCTCTTCACGTTTGATGACGCAGCTAGAGAACTCCTGGCTGCTGGAGCGCATGGGTAGCACCTGTCCAGAGTACACACACACACACACACACACACACACACACACACACACACACACACACACACACACACTCCATCAGGCCACAGCTTAAGCCAAAAGGACATACTTAACACCACTAGCATCCTTACAGAATATTCATGGGGCACACACACACATACAACCACACACAAACAGATATACACACCATCATACACTGATACACCCTGACACACACACAAAAAAACACACACACACATACATACACTTCATCAGCTTAAGCCAAAAGGACACACTTTACACCTCTAGCATCCTAACAGAATATTCATAGGGCACACACACACACACACACACAACCACAAACCAACAGATATACACACAATCATACACTGATACACTCTGACACACACACACACACACGCACACACACGCACACACACACACACACACACACACACACACACACACACACACACACACACACACACTCAGACACACACTCAGACACACTCCTTCTCTCGCACAGTGCTAGGCAGTACTCTTTTAACATGTAGGGCAGTAGAGTGCATTTTATTTTCAATATTAGATCTTTCCATGCGCCCAGAAATTCTAGATGCCCTGGTTTGCAGCTGCCTCAGTGTGCAGAGATGCTGATCCGAGACCTCAGCTCAAAGACTGTCTGTCAGGTTCATATGCGACTTTGGCACTTCAAGACCAGTATACACCCAGAATGAAGAAAGCACATATACACACACTGTGCCACACACGTGACGTGCATGTTCACATGCACATGTACACGCACATGCACACACACACACACACACACGCACATACAGACTGAGCCAGTGCTCCCAATTATATGAAAATAATATGAATGTGAGTAAGCACAGCAGACAGAACTAAGGTTGTCTTGAGTTAAATACAGTGCTCTCGTGTGTACTCCGCCGTTAATAAAGGCAGCATTCCAACTTGGTTACACGATTTACATTGTGACTGATAATGGCTCCAAATGCTTTAATTAGACTCCCATTAGGTGAATTTTTAACGCTGAGGCCCAGTCAAGATGCATTTGTTTTAACTGGCCACGCCAGCTGATTGTGCTGTCCCCCAGCCAGCCGCAATGGCGGGTCCGGCCACCAAGTCCAGTCCAGTGGGGAGGCACTGTGAAGCCAATGATGTCAAAACACAACACACGGCAAGACACAAGTAGTGGGCAAAACCAGTGAGCTCTCGCTCACATTCTCCACACATCCCTGTTGTTGAGCAGTAATTATGGGGAAGGACTGTAGCAGAGAGAGAGTATAAGGCAGGAAGAGTGTGGGGGGTGAGGGAGAGAGACGCACACATAAAGAGGGGGGTGGGGGGCGGGGGGGAATCGTGTGACAGGCTTATGTCCCGACATTCTAATTGCACATCTGTCAGATCAACTAGCTGGTGCGCACACTCACACACAGCAGCACCACTGCTGGTTAACACTCCAGCCAAAAAACCAGCACTCTTCCTTAGGACCATGAGGCTTTATGTCTTCCAGTGGTAGCCTACTGTTTTAAGTACAGTGGGCTGGCTGTTACCTACACTGAGAGTATTCACTGATGTTGCATTAGACTGTATGGGAGCCACTACTGATTTAAAGGTAAACTGCATATCCTAATTCACACCCTTAATCATAAAAAATAAATGTTTATGTTACATTTACCCTCCATTACACCACTGGCGTCTACATTATATTTTGTCCTTGGGCCAAAAAAAAACAGTGTTTAACTACGATCCTGACATCTGTCTCAATCAAAGGCAATCTAATATGTGGCTTTTCCAGCTTCCAGTGACAGTTTCACAAGCCCCATAGGGTTAGCAACACAGCGACTCAGTGGACATTAAAGCATCCTATTTTGGTCTTGAGTATTTTTAGAATTTTCCTGAGAAGATAATGAGAGATGGAAAACAAAGCATGACCCTTACAAACATTCCTTGATTTGCAGCATGCTATCTGATTCTTTGTTGTTTTTTCTGGCAGATATCTTCTCTAGAAATAACATGCTCATTTCACTTACACACACACTCTCTCTCTCTGATCTTTTGATTTTCCAGTAATTAATAACAATGCTTTTGTTTATTCTCCATAAAGACAAATTACATTATGCTAATAATCTGCCTGGCTCACTACACAAGAGAAGAACACCCACACACATGCGCACACACACATGCACACACACATACACACACACACACACCCACACACACACATTCCTAAAGAGTATGAATCTGTGTGTGTGTGTGTGTGTTTGTGTTATAATCGCCGTGGTGAATCATGCAGATTGCTCCACTCCTGCCCCTATGCTGTGCTGCGCTGCTAAGCGTTGGCCAGCTGTGCTCTGACACGACCACTCTGACTCACCCGGCTGACAGACGCCCCGCTGGAGTCAACAGCCGACAGCTGTGTTTGTGTGTGCTTCTGTGTGTGTGTGTGTGCCTGTGTGTGCATGTTTGTGTGTGTGCATGTGTGTGTGTACATGTTTGTGTGTGTGTGTGTGTGTGGGTGTGCCTGTGTGTGTGCATGTGTGCGTGCGTGTGTGTGCATGTGTGTGTGTACGTGTTTGTGTGTGTGGGTGTGTGGATGTGCCTGTGTGTGTGTGTGTGTGTGTGAGAGAGAGAGAGTGAGAGAGTGTAAGGTCCCTTGCTTGCCCAGTGACTTATCTCCTTGCCACTGCTGTTGCTCCCACAGAGTGTGCAGCTCCTCAGTGCGAGCTGGCAGACCCAGTGTGGCACAGGCTGAGGAGAGAACATGTCTGCTGCTCCTCAATGGCCTCACGGGCCTCCCAGCAGTGACAGCTGTTTTTTTTCACCCCCCCTCTCTACACACACACACACACACAAACACATAAACACAAACACACACACACGCACACACACACAGGCACACACACACATACACACACAGGCCAGCACACACACACACACAAACGCAAACACACACACACACACACACACACACACACACACACACACACACACACACACACCCTTCCCCTCTCTTCTTCTCTCTGCTTATCTCCTTACGTGCCTCAGCCTCCTCTCCCACTCCTGCCTCATTAAGCAGGTTTCCATTACCCTTAAAACCCCACAAATTAAAACTGCTTAGAGTGATGGAAAATAAAATGATGTTTAAAACAATCAACAAAAATCTGGAAAAGGTTAATCAATTTGTGGCTTACACCGCGTGGGTTTACAGATGATTCCAAAAAGCCATACTTTGCAAATTTTAAATGGAAACAT
Source organism: Coilia nasus (assembly GCA_027475355.1). Lineage (NCBI taxonomy): Eukaryota > Metazoa > Chordata > Actinopteri > Clupeiformes > Engraulidae > Coilia > Coilia nasus. Next base: position 37,530,287 of record CM050221.1, read on the forward strand.
TTTTTTAAAACTTGCTCAAAAAAAAAAAAAAAATTGTGGCTACCCATACGGAGCCAGCTGATTCAGGCTAGGGTTACGATACATGACCATGTTCTCATGAAAATAGTCATTACAGGTGACTATCATAATGCAATGTGTACCTGCACAACACTAGAATATAAATACCTACAATTCACAAGTGTGCTCTGTCAAAATTTTAAATATATTGCTTTTATTTTGCAGAAATCTTGTCACATCTCTTTCTGTCATCTTTCCTCCCTTCGTTTTACTTTCTCTTCTTCTCTTCTCTCCTCTCCTCTTCTCGTGTCCTTTCCTCCCCTCTCCTCTTCTCTTTTCTCTTCTCCACTCCTCTCCTGTCCTCTCCTGTCTCCTCTCCTATCCTCTAGTCTCCTCTACTACCCAGTATGTCTATGCATGTGACAGATAAATATCCTTGTATCCAATATTCCCCTTTCCTCTCTCCTCTCCTGTCCTCTCCTCTCCTCTCTTCCCCTCTCCTATCCTCTCATCTCTACTCCTCCTTTCATTCTTCACCTATCCCTTCATTTTTACCTCACTTACTATCCTCTTTTCCCCTTTCATTCTCCTTCTTCCTCTCATCTCCTCTCCTCTCCTTTTAACTTGTCTCCTCTTCCCCTTTCATTCTCCTTCTTCCTCTCATCTCCTATCCTTTTAACCTGTCTCCTTTTCCCATCCCTTCATTTTCTACGTCTCTTCCTCCATCCGGTTTTGTCCTCTCCCTATTACAGTAACACAACTGTGCTTAGATGTTGCATAGGCTTGAATGCCTGTAACTACCACTGACCTCAGACCAGCCAAAAGTACACCTTCTCCTACCAGGCTGGTTAAATTGTTTTTTGACAGCATTGCTCAGTGCCCATCACCTATGATGTAAAATCAATGAAGAGTGCTTCTAATGCACTGAGATGGTCTGTGCGGTTCTCGAGCGTGACACAACTGATCATGTTGGTAGATTCATTTTCATTGGTCAATAATTGCAGGGTGAGACATATACTCTGAAAACAAACAAGCCATTCATATATGAATTCATTGAGACTTCATGTACATTTGCATGCACATAAACAAACACACAAACATAAATCCATACACACAGGGACATGAACACATACATCCTGTAATACACACACACACACACACACACACACACACACACACACACACACACACACACACACAATCACACAACACATACACATACACACACACACACACACACACACACACACACACACACACACACACACACACACACACACACACACACACACACACACACACAATCACACATACACACAAATAAACACTGGACCATCAGCTTGGAACCTCTCTAGGAGGTGACAGAGAAAGCTGTTTTTCCGAGCTAATGGAGAAAGCGACCATGCGATTCATGCATGCGTCATTCCCAGCTCATTCTATTTTCTTCTCTCCCTCTCTCTCTTTCCCCCTCTCTCTCTTTTTCTCTCTCTATTTCTCTCTATATCACTCCCTCTGATTTATCTCTCCCTTTCCTCCTCTTTCTTTCTTTCTTTCTTTCTTTCTTTTTTCTCACTTTTTTCTTTCTCTATTTTCTCTCTGTTTGTACCTCCACTGCTCTATAGCAGACATTACAGCAGAGGACCCCCACCAGCTTGCACTCACTGACTTTGTCTCTCTCTCTTTCTCTTTGTCTCTCTCTCTCTCACACACACACACTGTCTCACTCACTCACCTCTCTTCCCTTTCTTTGTCTCTCTTAATGACATTACCAGGAGGTAGAGGACCCCTGCTTGTTCTATCCTCTCTCCTCCTACTCTATCTATCTATCTATCTATCTATCTATCTATCTATCTATCTATGTATCTATCTATGTATCTATGTATGTATGTATGTATGTATGTATGTATGTATGTATGTATGTATGTATGTATGTATCTATCTATCTATCTATCTATCTATCTATCTATCTATCTATCTATCTATCTATCTATCTATCTATCTATCTATCTATCTATCTATCTATCTATCTATCTATCTATCTATCTATCTATCTATCTATCTATCTATCTATCTATCTATCCATTTCTCTCTCTCTCTCTCTGGCATTTTCTGTATCTCTGTATCTCTCTCATTCAGAACATACCGGCAGGCAGAGGAAAACGGCCACCAGGAGGTGTCTGCTCATCTTCTCCAGTCGGCTTCAGCGATCCCCCACAGACTGACTCGCGTCCTGGCAAAGGAGGGCACCACACAGCTCTAGATCCCAGATCCCTCTAGATCCTAGATCTCCTGCTTCAGTGCACCACTTGATCCCTCCAACTCACAGGATCTGAAAAATTGAAAGGTTCATAAGTAAAATAATAATAATAATAATAATAATAATAATAATAATAATAATAATAATAATAATAATAATAAAAGCAAGTCATCTAATTACTGCTGGGTTTTAATGTTTATACAATGTTTGTTTCTAACGCCGTCTCTGGTATATATCCGTAACATCTGTCCATATGACATCTGTTTGGCTGTAGGGTCTATGAGTGTGTACATTTCATCTGCCTGACATAGAAAGTTTATGTGCTTGGGTCTGACACAATCCAGAAGCCTTAGTGCATGCTGCCCAACCAAAACATCAACGCGAAGGAAACCATCACAGAGCATGGCCTAAAAGCTGCCTGTTGAGGATGCCCGCTCACGGTTTCCAATCAGCAGTACAGCCTCATGTCAACCCCACCCCCTTCCTGCATTCTCATACACATTTGCACTCACTCACTCAGTCAATTAAAACATACAGTATACAGTACACACACACACACACACACACACGCACGCACACACACACACACACACATATGCTGGTTCCCATAAGGTTCGCTTTCCTTCTTCTTACAAGGTTACACTTACAGAGAGCAGTTTGTGTGACAGCCATTTGCGTGTTTGGAATTCATTTTTTCCCTGGGATAAAATGCTATTTCCATCAAAGTCTCATCAATGAAATGTGTGATTTGATTTGATGGGACGCTATTGGAATTGTAGAGGGGCGAAGAAATGCTGGAATGTGACAGGTTGTGTAGGCGAGAAGGGGTTGGTGTTTATGAGAGACAAACGTGTGACTCATCACCACACTTTTAGAGGGTAATGAGAAATGAGGCATTTTTTCTCTTTGTTTCTTACTCTGCACCCTGCCTCAGTGCAGATGGCAGCCCTGGGCTACTCTGAATGATGCTTTTATAGTCCCTCAAACCCATACACAGACAGACATACACAAACACAAACACTCAAAAAAACATCCACACACATGTACACTCACATACACTGACTTCCTTTCACTCACACACAAACACATACACACACATCTCCCCTCTCCATCTCTACCCTCTAGTAGTGAATCCAATTACTTCTGAACCAGCTTGCGGATGGTTTATCAAATAATAACACAGACCATGCCCTCAAGACGAGCCCATAGATACCAGGATAGTGTCTCTCAAGGAAGGATGAGACTAGATTTACCAGGAAATAAATCCATGACATTATGTACATGCAAGCTTCCCCCCTGTATTAATTTTTTATTCCTATGATTATTTTCCCCTTATTTCAACTGAAATGTTGACACGTACGTTGGTGCTGTTGCACCATTAAAACAGGAATGTTGGTAGCATGAAAGTTCCAAAGACATCAGGGTCCATTGGGTGTAATGTGGAACTTTAGAATCTGACACATATTCTGTAGTATGAACAGCGCTTCTAATCTGGAACGCAGAACAACTGGACTGGAACATTTCCTTATTTATTTACCACTGCTGGCTCTGGTTCTGGAACAAACTGGGGCAGTAGGCCTCTGTAGTAAAGTGGGTTGATATCCAGGCCTTTATCCTGGCCATCACCTCAAAGCCCCTTGCTGGGCCGAAACCGATGACACAGACAGGTCGACCATTCCTTGCAGCCTAATTAAAAACAAGCTGTTCTAAGGTGTGGTATTTTTAAACTGTCTGAGTCGATAGTTTCATGCAGGAAAACACAGCTCTTCTGGCTTCTAAGCTCTGTATCAGGCTGAGCTTCAAAACAATGTGCCACTCCATTTCAAGGCCATGTCCGATGAAGACTTAAAGGAAGCTACAGTACATTGACAATAAATTTAGCTCTTGTCCTAAATTTTACATGGAGGTTTAACACATACTGTACTCACGCACACACCACACACAAACACTCTCTTCCTCACACTCACAGTGCAGCAACACATCTTCTGACATCAACATCAACTTCCCTGATGTATTTAGTTCTGAGATGTCCACAAGCCCCTGTTGCTGCCTGACATGGCCTCCTTGAAATCCAGCAGTAGGCTACACAGAATACATGCTATGGCTTGCCTGTGCTCATCTTGCCCCCAGATGTTTTGGCTAATGGCCCATGTATCAGAAACACATTTGCTTACTGTTAACCCTCTTTTGTTGTTCAGTGGTGCCTGTGACAAACAAGGACTATGACTAATTCTCACTGAAAGACTGCAAGGTCATTCATGTCAAATAAAATTCTTACCAAAATAACAGATCCTCACAACAAAGGAAAGTGTAGAAATGTTCTCCCAGCTCTTTGCCACACTAGGGAGTGAGGAAGACTCTCATTCTTGAATAATTTTACATGCATGAGCAAGGGAGTGCTCTGGAGACTCATTCAGAAAGCACTACACAGCCACCAAGCATTTGAGGTAAATATGAAAACAGCCCATTGCGCTGTTGTTTTATGGTCTGTGTACCAGGGTTATTGTGCGAAGCAAGTTGACGTGAAGAAGGTCGCGAATTGTACGACCATGAATAATGCAAAAAACACTCACATGAAAAAAAAAATTAAATGATGCATGCGAATTTACATGCAAATAGGAGTAGCTCGTTTCATTCAATGTGTATTGATAGACAGTTTCAAATGTTTCTCATTCAACCAAATGGAATTCAGTCGTTGTGCGGTTAGACCTTCACAATTAACCATTTGCCTATCCCCAAACAGCTAATAACAACCTGGGTGTGACAGACGTGTTCTGACGGATTGAGGGGAACAAGACACTAGCTTTAAGTGTGTTTGACTTATTTTGAATATGAAAACATTAACGAACGACCAGCGTCCAGGGATCTAATTAGCAATTAACTGAACATTTGCCAATTAATTTCCCCGACACTGCAATTGACAACCTTTCAGTGTTACTGGATACAGTAGGTTATGCGTCTGACATTCTGTGACAGCAACAATCAACAGACAGTAACGAAGACGATCCAGGAAACATTGCAACATTGCAGTGACTACATGTCTAGGCAAGGCACTCGGATAGGGCACGACTTGCTGTCCATTTGTGTCAATAAATGAATCCATTTAGCACTTTTCGCAGTACATCACGTTACCTTCATGGTACCCAAGAGCGTGTAATCAGTTTTTGAGCACTAACAGGAACATGAACTGTTACCTAAGCACTCCCAAGAGATGGGGTGCTCAATACTACATACCGCAAAACCTGAATACGCCTTCAATACATATCGCCCTATCCTCCGCGTTACAAGCCCTATTTATAGGTAGCGCCTTTAACATATAGCGTAGTCGCCCGTCTTTTGTTTTATACTCCCATAAATAATTGACACATTCCTGTGATAAAATGCTACTGGTGAGCACCAGAGTCACCAACCGACTGCTCAAAAGATCCGTACTTTACTAATGCACACCTCCACATTACAATCTTACCGCCACGAAGGGAGAATGCAGATTCCTATTCAGCGCGATGAAGCAGATGAATGGTGGAAATAACGGCGTGCAAACCATGCCTGTTATCGCGACCGTGTATAATCGAAGTTAAGATTATTTTGAAGATAATATCTCTTACCATGGCCGCTGCGGTGCTCCTGTGGGATGACTGCACAGCTTTCGCAGGTTTTGGTCCCAGTACGTTCTCTGGTAAGACGCAGGTCGATAATATTGCTTCGTGTTGTGCGGCTACTGCAGAGCGTTCTCTCCACTGTCCGCTCTGCGCTACGGGGGTGTGCAAGTAGCGCCGAACAATGTCTGAACGCCTAATATAGCCAATAGGCTACGAGAAACTCGCACTCTAGCAATGCATACCAGCGTCACTGAGATAGCAGACTTGAAAATATTAATATTTCATTCACAGCGTGCAGTTCAAACTGCAATGAGTTGGTATTGGCTTGTTCCTTTGGGGTACAGTTTGTAGGGACTAGAAAAAGGTTAAAAAAAATCTCAGTCGTGCAGCCGCAAGCGCCCGGATAATGATATCATTCAGGTTATTGAAACGCACCTCACTGCTCAGAGTCTCTCCAGGAGCACATCGCCAGCCAATGAAAACGCTTCAGTGCACAATCATGCATCACTGTGGAAGATAGAGCGGTGCACTGTGCGGATTTCCATTGGAATGATCTGGACTCCGAATCTACTTACTGGAGAAATTTAATCAGTTTACTTAAAAGTTTGGTCGAGTACTTAAATCTTTTGCGGTAGCCTAACGAAAGTGCCCATTTTTGGACTCTGCTGGAAAACTATAGCAAAACAAATAGCACGCCAAATATTAAATCTCAATCGACATTGTTTACATTACAAAATGGTGGTTGGACTAAACCGTGTTTCTGTTTGGGTTAGGTCAATTAAGTGTGAATTTACACATTCTAAAATAGGAAACTCACATTTCTGTCTCTCTGAAACGGCCGGTATCCTTTATCAGATCTCCTTACCGGGGCCTCACGCAACAGGGCTCAAGCACCATGGACAGGGCACTGTCTTAAAATAAGCACACAAACCATAAAATCAATAGATCCCTTGAGCAAGAGCTGAGAGTGGGTTTAAAGCATGCATTACGTTAAGTGATGCTGAGGTGTGTTGGAAATAAGAGGTAAAGAATGTTCTCAAATTAAATAGCCATTCAGGGTAGATGCTCTCTGGGCACAGAACACAATTTCAGTTTAACAAGCCCCACTTAAGGATGGAGTTTGAACAACAAACAAAAACTTGGCATGAAGTCCTCACACAGAAATAGAGTAATGGGAACATTTTCATGTCACTTTGAAGTTGTTTAGTTCCCACCTCTATTATGTTGCAGGACAGATCATGACACATCATCCTCACCACAAAAAATGATATGTGGATGTCTAAAACACCTAACATTTGTCATTAAAATGATAAATAACACAGCAACATTTTAGAGTTATAATTGCAGATGAATATCTTAAAGAATTTTGAAGGAAAGTTTTTACTTAAAGTTTAAAGTCACAAAGTGTGTCACAAAATGGCACAAAAACATTGTGCTGTGAAATATGAGCTCTATTCTGTCCAGTGTGAAGTAGGAAAGAGAGGGACATGGGAGTCTACACACCGCCCATGATAGACAAGTCATCGGCAGAAGAATAACAACAGATCGTTTTTGATGACTAGGAGAGGGAATCTGTCTCCCAGACATAGACCATATCAGTCCTGCTTGCCAGTTCCTCCATCATAACATGTATAACAAAGGTAGTCATGTCATTGTAACTGTGGCTGTATACCATACAATATTCTCAGATTACGCAACAATAAAACAATTAAGTAAACCATATTAGTACAAATGTTATAGCCAGTGGGGACATTGGCTTTTGTAAGAAGGGGGAGCACTTCTTTACTCACAGTGGTCAATTTCTCACTTTAATGTATTACTATAAATACTGTAGCAGAGGGAGCTCAGCTGTGGCTGGCTGTACTGCCAAGGTGAGAAGGGGGAGCTGAGCTCCAGAGGGCTCCGGCCCAATATAAACTCAGGAGGATGTGTCAATGGTCAGGAGAAAGTGTTCACCCACAATTTACACTCTCCAACAGAGCTATGCTGTTGCTCTAGTTAGTCATAATGAGTGACAACAGAGAGAGAGAGAGAGAGAGAGAGAGAGAGAGAGAGAGAGAGAGAGAGAGAGAGAGAGAGAGAGAGAGAGAGAGAGAGAAAGAGAGAGAGAGACAGAGACAGAGACAGAGAGACAGAGAGAGAGAGAAATGCTCCAGCACCCCAGTGATTTGCCATATTAACACAAAGTGGACCAGAGTCATGCAATGGATGTCTAAAATCTGGTAAGATACCATAGAGTTTGTCTATCCACACACAGCATGGTTCCCTACTTAACACTCCCTACTTATTGGTTGGGAATCTCCTCTTTTATTGCTTATCAGACATCATGTAGTATAGCTTCCTCTTTCCTGTATAAAGAGCAGAATTTCTGCATAATGAAAAGCAGCATCCTGAAAAGACAGTTAATCAGGTCTTTGGTCATACCATGGGGTCCACTCTAATGCTTGTGATGGTAAGGTGGCAAATTCATATGAGGTGAGCTAATTTGTGTGTATTTTCCACAAGTCTTACCAACAGTTTGGTTTCTCTAACATCCTTCTGTTCCTGTTGTGCATGTTATAGCTCTTTGAAAAGGCTTTGAAAGACTGACAGAACTGTGGATGCCTCTGCCTTCTTCTCCTGTGCAGCTATTTTTGTCTCGATCATCAGTTGGTGAAATGCCTTTATATCATGCTTGATGAACAGTTTCCATGGCAAAAAAAATGTGCTCAATCGCACACATGATCGCCGGTAACTGTGCCTCACATTCCTTAGTAAAGAGCCGAATGAGGACAGATTTAAATTATTTTGTATTAGTTTTAATTTATTTCTTTAAAAATAAATAAATAAACAATGACAAATAAATAATGGCCATATACTATGAGAGGCGTTTTGATCAGGTGTGGTTAATGGTACCATAGCCTGCCCCACATTTAGCATGAGAGCAAGGGGCAGTAGAGCTGGACATTCAATGGATGGCCAGTGTATCAGGAGACATGGGCTTTGGCACTCCTCTTTCTCTATCTTGTTCATTCTCTCTCTCTCTCTCTTTCTCTCTCTCTCTCTCTCTCTCTCTCTCTCTCTGTTTCTCTCTGTCTATCTGAATGTCTGTCTGTCTGTGTGCCTGTCTGTCTATCTCTCTCTCTCTCTCTTTCTCTCTCTCTCTCTCTCTCTCTCTCTCTGTCTTCTTCCTCTTCTTTCTCTCTCTCCCCCACTCTGTGTCACTTTCCCTCTTTTTCTCTGCGACTCCTTCGCGTGAAAAATGCTCTACGGCTCTTCTGCTCAATAGAGACATCCCACCGAGTCCCCACTCCACTTCGCCTCAATTAGGCCCCTGTGCATCCACATTGCCATGGTGATTGTGCCACTGACGCAGACTGGGTGGGAGCTGGAAGTCGTTTGAGCATCAAACCAACTCACGACCCCCTCCCGCCCACTCCCCACCAACCCATCCATACTCCCCAGAGTAGGCTGAAGAGGACGACATAACGTTCCCTTGCCTCTTGCTCTCATTAGAAAGAGCTTGTAGGCTTTAAAACTGATCATTTTGTTCAACAGTCCCTCTCCTCACTTCCATGAGGCAAAGACAGTGGTGGTGGTTAAGATGGTGGGGGTGTGACTATGTGTAAAAATAGACCCTCTCAGAAATCTGAGGTTTAGTGTTGAAGATTAACAGTGTTTAGAGTAACCTCCACTGTACAAAATGGGTTACAGAACTTTTGGGTATTACAGTGTAAAGTCAGTCAGTGTAACCCACAGCCATTTAGGTTTGTGGACAGTGTGGAATAAGTTTCATAATTCAAGTGAAGTTCAGTACACAGAGGTTATAGGTCATATTACGACTTGGTCTGTCCTAAAACAGATTTGGGTGTGTAAGTGTGGGAGGACACTGGGGTAGGTTGTGTTTTGTTGTGCCAGATGTCAAACCCTATCTTGTCTCAAGTTTAGGTTGTGAGTGAGAAACTCTACTGGAGCCTGTTGAGGCCATACTTTATTATATATTATATTTATAATAAATTAAGAACACTAATCTCTACTAACCAACTCTTTACCTAGGTGCCTCGTGCGCCTCATGCTCGTATGAGTCTGTATGTGCAGGGGGTGGGTGTGTCTGTTTGTTTATTCTGTGTTCCTCTACAGCTCTGTTAGCTTGCTATATCCTCCTTTGTAAGTTTGTTTGGATAAAGGTGTCTGCTAAGTGTAATGTAATGTAATTTATTAATGACCCCCCTCTTAGGAGGGCCCCAGGAATATGAAGAATTACAGTGGGTGTGCTGCTCAAAATGGTCAGTTTGACCAAACAGAAAACTACTTTTTAAAATATTTTTTTATCCTGTTTAGATAAATCAAGTAATCAGATAACAATGAGAAGTAATTATGTAATTAGGTAATGGTGAGATTATTAAGGTTGCTAGCAAGAGTGTCAAGGGTTTGGTGTTAAGGATGAATGTTCTGTGATATGATTGTGTGTGTTCAGTTGTTCAATAACCAGTTAGGTTGGGCTTACATATTACAGAGATTGGTTATTCTCATCCTGGTATAAGTGTGTTATATGTAATAAAAACATTCAAAGGGTTTTGCTGTGTTATCAGCGGTCATAATCACCCAGTATTTGCCTAAAGGTGTATGAGTCCACTGCAGTGTAAAGTCAAGTAAAAAAAAAAAACACCTTTCAGCTTTGTTCCAGCCTGACCCCTGACCCTAGCTCTTCAGTCTTTAGAGATGTAAATTACTATGACAACTTGAAAACCATCTGTTATTCCCACACACTCCAGCTATAGAAAGCCACCTTAGCAACATGATTAAACTGTTTATTTTGAGGGTTTTGCTATGTTTTGCTAAGTGTCTGCTAGCAAAGTCATGGAAGAATAAACCTCACACCTTGGCTTTGCCTCAGTTTGTGTTTGTCATATTATCGATTGCCTCTAGCATCTGCAGATCAATATCAATATCTTTTTTTCCTGCACATTTTTTTATAGCCATGATGTTTTTGGTCTTCTCAACAGTGAACAGACATAATCAAAGCCGTGCCTGGTCCATTTTAGTGTTGTAAAAAGCCCAGTTTGGGCAGTAGGAACTGCATCTGCAATTAGAACCCGAGTGGCAGCAAATTAGTCCCGCATCCACTTGGGCCACCAGACATGTTCTGCATTAAACATGTCTGAATTCAGCATCATCTGCACGTCGTCATCTGCCAGTTCCTACAGCCTGTCTTTGGCAAGCTCCTTTTTGAGCACGTCTGATTGGCTGAAGTGTTTCAAATGCCTAACAGTATGACTTCATGAAAAGCTTTCCGCTGTAATTGTGGGCTGTCAAAATGCCAAGCAGCTGTGTAAGTGACAAATGCCACTGCACTCTTCTTTCTTTGTTTCTTTCAGTGGAGAGGAGGAAAAGAATAGATGCCATTCTTCCATGTCTAATTGCATAAATGAGATGGATAAATAAATGTAGGCTAGTATTTGTATAGAAGTATATAGGCCTGGTATGTGTGTGTGTGTTCACATTTGTAAGCTTCTCTGAATGTTTTCATGCATGCTTGCACATGCACATGTCTGTATGAGTCAAGTGAATTAATAATTTCCATAGTGGTCTGGCAGGAAAGCTAAATGAATACAAAGAATAAAGAATGAACATTAAAAACAGTTTACATTATTTTGTACTGCAGTCTATATAATTCTAAAGAACCTGTGAGTTAGAGCAGCTGTTTGCAACTCAAGAGTACTTGAATGCCGTCTTCTAAGTGCTGTCCAGAATAATGATAGGGGATATATTTGGCTGTGTTGCATTGCAAACTCTAATGCTGAGAGGCTAAGCAAATTCAAATTAAATGTCATGGCAGGAAGAAAGCTTAAACCTTCATTTCAAACATCAACTGGATGACAGCATCTCGCTGGTAGCCAGTGAGAAGAGATGTTTCCTACTGTGTTGAGGTTTTAATACACTGTCATATTTCACATTTTCAAAGCCACTATCACCCCCCCCCCCCTATTTCCTCAACCAGGACCTTGGATTGCAGAGCAGTGCTCCATGCACACTTTGCTTCAGCTATCCTGTAGTGGTCGTGAGGATTTATTTTGACGCCAGCTACAAGATCCAGACTCTCTGATGCTTCCTTCAGCGAGCAGATATTCGTTAGGACCGTGGACAGTTCTTGTGAGCTATAGACAGGGTCAAGCCGATGTGCCAGACTGTGTGCTGGAGGAAGGAGGGGTTAGGTAATGTGACAACTCCCCCAAAGGCCAGAAAAGCTTTTGACCTTAAGCAGAGAAACACTGTTAGGTTGAGCATGCATAATCAATCATGGCTGTGCACTTAGTGCCATTAAAATAAACGTTTGCTTTTTTTGCAAAACACACAATCTGATGGACTTTTTTTCTTTACATAGATCAAGTGGACATTCCGATTGACCTTTACAGTACACTTAACAGTGTGTTAATTCTGCTCATGCATAAATCATAGACTGGAAGAATTTTTAATCTGTCTGTAATGGAACAAATCCATGGATTGGAACATTTTTTCTCCACTAGTCTGCGTCACGTATCTGTATCTAAAGCTTCCTCTCCATTGCTTAGCTGAGTGTTATTTAAAAGCAAATGTAAAAGAATGTGTTCATTCCTGTTTGTTTCCTGTCCACAGTGTTGTTTAGAGCCATAAAACAGAAGCCTACAACAGGCGGACACACTCCTCTTTTGTTGTCTGAAACACAGGCATTACAATGATGAGTGTAAACACATCAGAGAAGACATTAAAGAGCAGCAGGCTCTTTCAGAGGGATGCTGAAATGCTTGTGTTTGATGGACCAGCCATGCTAATCACATGTCCAGCTGAGCTTCCTCATCATCCGAAGCCGACGGGGAGTGGCCCGGACTCTAGCCTGAGTCCCTGTCTGCTGCCTTATGAGACAGCATACATGCATGTCACTGTGGGTGTCATGGTGCTGATGGAGTCACTTCACACAGCTGTGTCTGGTCTGGATGACACCCACTTATGGCATGCAGTTCATCAGCCATGTATCTCATCTGAGGGACCAAGAAATGGAAGTGAAATGAGTTGAAGGGCACTACAGGGGGGGCTACGTTTGGCAAAAAAAGCATGCTGCCATGGCTCAATGGCGCTGCTGAGGTTGTTAATGACAGGAACCTGCCTAATTTTGGCACACATTATTACATTTTATTGTCAAAAGTAACAACCTTTAGCAATGCATTTAACTGCATTCAAATAATAATGCATTCAAAATGTTCTACTATCAGCTTATACTTTTACCACAAAACATTTAGAGTAGATATGGACTGAAGGGCTAGTTGTGTACTGTAACTCGACATTGCCATGGTTGAAGGCAGAGTGTAAATCACCCCTTCCATAATTGGGGGCTACTACCTTTTACAGATGGTGCTACCTTTTACATTTTACATTAACACTAGAAGTCCCAGCATTTTTCTGTCTACCTAGAAGACCCACATAGGGGCCATTTGGCCCGACCGCTTTTCCCGAATACACTAATCACTCATTTTGTTATGGTAATCACGCTGTTAGTGGCAGTGTGTGGAGTGAGGGGGTCAGACCTTATAGTGGTGAAGTCATGTTGGCTACTTCTGTGTGAATGTGAGAATGAAGAATAAAAACACATTCTATTCTAAAATGTGGGTATGAAAAAGGCCTAAAAGGAAGAATTATTTCGGCAACAAACCCTCCACACCACAACTAGGAAAAAGAGCCAAGTGTCAGGCTAAAATTAAATGTAAGGACAATCATGCATCTGTGCGCTGTGTTGACTGCTGGTTTTTCATTCTTTGTAAATATGCTTGGGTTTCTTTTTTTACTATTTTTACACACACACACACACACACACACACACACACACACACACACACACACACACACACACACATATATATATATATATATATATATATATATATATATATATATATATATATATATATATATATATATATATATATATATATATATATATATATATATATTACAAATACATTCATCACACACACATTAATATAACACACACACATCTATACACACACACATTTTTTTAGCACACAAAAATAACAATTACTTCTGCAACAACCCTCCACACCAAAACTGGTAAAAAAAAAAAGGTTGCTTTTTCATTCTTTGTAGATATGTTTTGATTTGTTTTTTTTTTTTAACAATAAATGTCAGTGTGTTGATCCCTTCCTTCCTGTTGATCCTTTCCACTGCATACAGCTCATAGTCCAGTTTAAGTCTTTATGGTTATGTTCACTGTGGTATTTATCCATCTCAGAATTAAAGCTTGCTCTCAAAAGAACCTCCTGAGCTGTAAGGTGTGTCCCCTCCCCCACACAGGTTCAAGTGGCTCCGGCCGTGTGCCACTAACAGCCACATTTCCATAACAAAATGAGTGTCCACAGGGGGGACTTGGGGCCAATTGGCCCTCTTGTGGGTTTTCTAGGTAAAGGGCCAAATGGCCCCTCTCTGGGACTTCTAGTGTTAATTACAATAATATGTTGGCAACCACAATCCTGCTATTTCTGTCTCTTTGAGGGGCACTGGGTCTTGATTAGGGGGTACTGTACTCCCTAGTACCCCCTGTAATTTAAACTATGGACTAATGTTGGATTTAGTGTTGCAGACAGATAGATGGTATATCTGGTTCTGTAAGTCGGGGATTAGCAGGCTGTGCTGAGAGTTTGTGCTGAGTAGCAAAGCTTGGTCTGCTGACAGCTTCCAGTCGGGTCAAAAGTGGAAAAAAAACATCCCCTTATATAAAAAGAAGACAAAATGTGCACAGCTCTCAATAAATCCAATCTGGTGGACGTATCTTAATGGGGCTCCCCAAATATAGCTAGGCTTCACAGATTGCACAATGAACAGCAGTCTGACAGCAGACCAATGGCAGGCCATTCCATTTTCCTCCAACTCCACCTCCAGATCTCCCTGTGTTTATCCATCCAAAACACACTGTCCCATGCCTCCCGTTTCTCTCGTGTTTAGGAACAGCAATGGGTGAAAAGGTCAAATACAGAGGTCAAGACTGACCATGTATTTTGATGGAATAGCATTATATCATATTACACAATTAGCTAATGCATCAGCTTATAGCTGCAATAAATAAATCATGTACATAAGAATTTATGACCCAAAATGTATACAAGGAGATGACATTCATGATCTATTAGCTGCTGCCACTGCTACACACACACTCATGGTCTCTGTTTTATTGGCATTAGAGAAAAAAGGATAATCTGTAGCATGTAAATATTAGTGCTAACAACATGCATAATATATAAAGGGTAGGTGACCTTCCTTTTTTTATCATGCTGTTTTTAAAATCATCTAGTATCATCAAGACAATATCATGCAAGACAGCAGCACAATAGAAATGATACTGTTTCAAAAACAGGGTAACACAGCAAAGCCAAGTCATTTTCATGTCACTCAAAATGCTTCATTACTTTTTTTCTACCAGAATAATTTGTGCAGAGATTGGCAGAAAATGTGTCTCAGTATCGGAGTCAAGGCAATCTACATAGAATGGAAATGTTAATACCCGTGATTTTCTACTCCCTCATTTGCACCCAAAAACCTGGGTTGTTTATTGTTTAAAATATAAACAATTAGATGTATATACAGTACTCTGCAAAAGTCTTAGGCAGGTGTGAAAAATGCTGTCAACTAGGAATGCCTTCAAAAATGGAAGTGTTAATCATTTATGTTCATCAATTAACAAAATGCAGTGACTGAACAAAAGAGAAACCTAAATCAAATCAATATTTGGTGTGACTACCCTTTGCCTTTAAAAGAGCATCAATTCTTCTAAGTCTATTGCATAGAGTTTTTGAAGGAACTTGGCTGGTAGCTTGCACCAAACATCTTGAAGAACTACCACAGATCTTCTGTGGATGTATGCTTCCTGACACATACAATCAATTTGGTGTAATTGGTTGATTATACACCTGACTATAATCCTACAAAATCTCTGACTTTGTGTGTACCCCTGTGTGTGAACTGATGCTGGTTTGAAGGCACCTGCCTAAATCTTTGGACAGTACTGTATCTTTTTAGCCATCCACATGTTTAATGTTAAAACAAACATTGATTTGATTTAGGTTTCGCTTTTGTTCAGTCACTTCATTTTGTTCATTGATGAACATAAATGATTAACACTTCCATTTTTGAAGGCATTCCTAGTTGACAGCATTTTTTCACACCTGCCTAAGACTTTTGCAAAGTACTGTACATTTTTTACAATTGATTAGATTTTGATTTATGTATTATATTGAATGTGTTAAGATATTTCTGATATTTTAATAGACGATTTAAATACTAAAGTAGAACCTTCTTCCCAAACCTATAGTAGTACCTCCTACCTAAACCTAAAGTAGCACTTAACTAAACTTGGAGTAGCATCTACAGCACTACTACCTATCCCTGAAGTATTACCCAGTGCTAAAAGTAGGACAAGCAGAAGAAGGAAGAGAAAGGAGAAGATAAAGACTAATAAAGATGACAAGGTTAGACGTTACACAGGTCAGTTACAAGAAGTTACACAGGTCAGAGCTGGATGGCTTAGGTGAGTAGAGCAGTGGCTGAGGCAGGCATGTTGGGCTAGTAGTGGCCTTGGCTCTGGCTCTGGCCCTGGCTTCGATGCTCAGCACAGCTGAACGCCATGTTGGAGCCCAGCGGGCTGACTAGAGCGTGGAGGTCTCTACGGGGGATCGCATTTCACAGCACTGGATCTTCTTCCGGCCACAGCTCGATAGCGACAAACCCACAAATGAAAACCCCATTAGGGAGGAGAGACGCAGAGCAATGAAATCTAAAGCCATTGAGTTAGTTACGAGGTGGAAGAGAGATAAACAGGGCGAAATAAAGAAAAATGATCAACTGGAAACACACACAGTGTCCATTTGGGTCATGCTGTGAAGCTAGCCATATGTCAGTGTTGGCAATTTGTTCGGTCAGCACATGTCTATGACCCTAACACAGTGTTTCAAACAACGACAGTTTGCACATTTTAAACAAATTAGCAGGAAACATTGGTGTTATGTTTTCATCCAATTCAATACAAATGTAACCAATTTCAGTCTAGACTTTTAAGCCAGGCTAACATGATCACTAGAAGGGAAAACACACAACTCAGTGAAAGCACATTCTCCGTGTTATTTCTGACTGCTTTTCTGTGGTTTGTTAATGCCATGTCTTTCAACAGTAAAAGCATGCTGTGTTTGCTTTGTTAGTGTTGTTACATTTATTGGAGATCCAGTTCGTGCCACTACACTGCACACACACACACACACACACACACCACTCTCTATCTCTCTGTCTCATTCCCTCACACACACACACACACGCACACGCACGCACACACGCACACTCACACACACCCACACACACACACACACATCACTTTCTATCTCTTTGTCTCATTCCCTCACACACACACACACACACCTGCACACACACACACACACACCCGCACACACACACACACACCCACACACACACACATGCACACACAAAGTGCAAGAGAAACCTTGCATCAGCGCAGTGCTGCTCTGAGGGGCGTATAACGCAAAGCGCAGAAAAGAAAATGTCAGTGAGTGAGAAGCTCTGCAGCCTGAGCCCACTCACTGCTGTGTGTGTGTGTGTGTGTGTGTGTGTGTGTGTGTGTGTGTGGTGTGTGTGTGCGTGTACGTGTGTGTGTGTGTGTGTGTGTGCGTGCGTGTGTGTGTGTGTGTGTGTGTGTGTGCATGTGTGTGTGATGCCCATACGTGGAGAACCAGCCCACAGACTGTACCTCTGTCTGATCCTTCCTGTTTCTAAGAAGAGCCTGCAAGAAGGAGGGTGGGTGTGCAGATTGTTCTCAGAGCTGTCTCTCTAGTGCTCTCTCTTTTTCTTTTACCATCTCTCTCTTTTCATCTCTCCTTTTTTTAGTCTGATGTTGGCTCTCTCTCTCTTTCTTCATCTCTCTGTCTCTTTCCCTTTCTCTCCCAGTCTGTATTTCCATCCCTTTTAATCAGTCTCTCACTGACTCAATCTCTATCTTTTGCTCTCTCTCACTGTGTCTCTTGGGGGCTGTGTGAAAGTGAAGGAGTAGGTGGGAAGGTTGAGGGGGCAGGGCGAGGGACACTGGAGTGGAGGGTGGAATGGGGAGGGGAGGCAGCTAAAGCCAAGAACAGAATACTGTGAAAACCATAGACATCCTATATCTATGGTGAAAACACCCTGACACCTAACTCCCTCCCCCACCTCTCTCTCTCTCTCTCTCTCTCTCAAAAACACACAAACGGCAACACCTCAAATAATTTCAAGCAGACCCCTTTTAATCTCTATCTATTCATCTCGCACCCCACACCCCACAACTCCATCAGGACAATACCTCCCTCCCAGCCTTTGGTATGAACATGCAGCATAATGTAATATTATTTATGTTTGAAACCCCCTCACTAATTCAATCTCCCATGTCCACACCTCCCCCACCAAACCCACCCCCCGCCCCCCGCCCTCCCCAACTCCCACCCACCCCTTCAGTTAGCCCCCTGAGGCACATGTGGTCTGGGTGCTCCCAGAGGACCAGTGGGGTTTATGGTGCTGGCCGGCCTCACATGCAGCAAAATGTGTGCCATGCGCTCCAGGGATGTGGCTGCTTGATCCACAGCTCAAACATGCTGGGTGCCAAAGCTGGAATGATACAGAGTAAGCCCCTCTGCGGTGGAATGCTAATATAATTACACGGCTTGGTTGTGTGATGCTCGCACTTGACAATGCACTTGTAGGCCAAGTGTATTTAGATCATACACCATAAGAATTAGTTTCCATCTGTCTGGGTTTTATTGTGCTGCTTTGGACAGTAATGCCTATGTGTGCTATATGCTTTGCAGCATGCAAGCTTTTTTTCCAGGAGCAGCAGAGAAAATTGAGAGCTGTGAGAGAACAAGAATGTATGTATGTTTGTGTATGCGTGTATGTGTGTTTGTGTGGTGTGTGTGAGAGAAGGAGAGAGAGAGGGAGAGAGAGAGAGGGAGATAGAGAGAGAGAGAGAAAGAGAGAGAGAGAGAGAGAGAGAGAGAGAGAGAGAGAGAGAGAGAGAGAGAGAGAGAGAGGGAGAGAGCGTAGGGGGAAAGAATGTCTTCAACCAATCCTGTCAGCCACGGACGCCCATTCAGAGTCTTTCATTCTGTAGCTACTGATCTCCATGGCAACCTAGACCAAGTTGTCCGTGTGTTCTCCCCAGCAACACATACAAAAAAGCAGAGCAAGATGGGGAGGGCAGACGGCCAGTGACGCCTCATTAAACATCACGAGTTGCTCGTTGCTTCAACCTGCCTTCCTATGAACTTGGTACCAGAAAGTACAGGTCCACCTGTTGCACACCAGTTTAAATGCAAAGGAGCAAACCTCATAGACCAGAAAAAAGTACCGACAAACAGACAACAAGATCAGGCTTCAAGAGCAGACATCAGACAGTGGGAGACCCAGAACATGATGTTCAGACAGTCATCATGGCTCTGAACAAAGAAGGCCGGCACGACAGCAAGCTGTATAAATCCGTAGAGGCCTGTGTGTGTGTGTGTGTGCCACACCAAAGCATGCTGTAGATTGACAGTGCCCTGGGCTCGGCACAGTAATCAGGCAGAGCGAGCTGGGGACGGTGAGGGCCCTTGACACTGCGAGTGTTTACAAGGGCTTTACACAGATCCTCAGACACTATCACACCCTCTCACCTAGCCTGGAGTAACTGCAGCCGGGCCAACAGCCGGGGAAAACACGTGCCTGCCATGCACACACGCACACACACACGCACACACACGCACACATGCACAAACAAACACACACACACACACACAAGTTGCTATTTAGGTATGAGTATCACTGCAACAATAGTATAAACACAAAACAACAACTCAGGTGTGATACAATTATTATTATTATTATTATTATTATTATTATTATTATTATTATTATTATTATTATTATTATTATTATTATTATTATTATTATTATTATTATTATTATTATCATTATTATTATTACTATTACTATTATTACTATTAATAATAACAACAACAACAACAATAATAACAACAACAATAATAATGATGATGATGATAATAATAATAATATTTTGTGGGTATTATTGTTAGTATTTCATTTTTTCATGCTTTTTATTTGATAGTCATAAGCCATATGTTCACGTTTGTCAGAGTTGAAGATTTCTGTCATGAAGTACAGCCCTGCTTTTGCTGTACAAATGACTGGCTCTCAGTGTACAGTATGAATAGAAGTGCATCTGGGGATGCTGGCCACATTAAGATGCAGAGTGCATGTTTCAGTGTGTGAGTGTGTCCGTTTGTCTGTCTGTCTGCCTCTCTCTCTCTCTCTCTCTCTCTCTCTCTGTTAGTGTGTGCGTCTCAGTTTGTGTTTGTGTGTGTGTGTGTGTGTGTGTGTGTGTGTGTGTGTGTGTGTGTGTGTGTGAGAGAGAGAGAGAGAGAGAGAGAGAGAGAGAGAGAGAGAGTGTGAGTGTGTGTGTATGTGTGTGTGTTTTGGCCCAGATTGCACCGAACAGAATCACTGGACTTTTGCCACATCTCTGTGGATTGACTGAGGAACACAGTTCTGCTGTGTTTTCTTTGACTTTGACTTTACTTTTGAGTTTGACTTAATTTATTTTGACACAGAGAGTGTACAAAGCCATTAACCTGATTGAGGGATGTTTTGTACCAGGTTTAGCAAACTTTGCTATTTTCCACCTGTAGTCCCTGGGCAGATAGGGCAACAATATAAAATACTATCATAATCATATAATCACAAAAATTACTAAACCATAAACTGTAACCACCACCACCCCAACTCATCAACACTCTCTCTCTCTCACACACACACACACACACGCATGCATGCACGCACGCACGCACACATCTGGTAAGTAAAAGCCAACTCTCCCAACCCATGACACAGATTAGCATTACCACTCCTAGCCATTCACACACACATGATATAACACACATTACACACATATACACATTCAGAGACAAACCCACCCACAAATTGGGGTGGGGAGCAGCATTATGTATAATCTTAAAAAGTAAACAGATGTTGGAGTGCATTATCAGGTTTTCAAGATTAAATAAGTTATATTTACTGAGTATCTGGCAGTGATGATGTTGATGCTTTTTCCTATCATGGATTTTAAGTGCACTTTTCTGTAGTAAATTCAGCGGTTTCAAAACTGTCTTCCATGCCTGTAAGGATGTATTTGTATCAGTATTTGGTGATGATCACTTAAGAAAGATTTAATTAATTTTTGTGTCCCCATGGATAGGTCATAGCTAGCCTTACATAAATCAAGAAAGAGTGCTCCCACCACTCCTCCCTGATCAAGTTTTGATTTAATATCTTCATGAAGGAACAACAGACTGTTTCAGATGAATGTTCTTTCCTGAAGGATGCAGCAGTGCTTTGGAATCAAGATGTGCAGTTAACTGTTCTGCTACTACTTTTTCAAAGATTTTTTAAAAGGCTGGAAGAATACTAATAAGGCGATAATATGCTAATCTCTTGTGCATTTCCTGTTTTAAATAATGTTGTAACTATGGCATTTTAGGGACACTGGGAAATGTGTGCTCCTTCATGGACTGAATAATTAATTTAGCTAAAGGAGACACTAAATTCTTTATGTTTTTTTTAAAGAGCAGTGTCAGTGCCATATATGTTATTTGCTTTACTGATTGAAAGGGTAGAGAGTATTCTAGAAATCTTGGACTTGTTTGTGATAGACATGACAAAGGAAGATTCATCATCACATACTGACACACAAGAAGGGGGAACTTTTTCAAACATCAGGCTTAACTGTTCCACTGATTTTATAAAACAATCATTAAAATGAATTGTAATTGCGAGATTTTCCTTCATGATATTATCATTGATTCTGATTTGCTACTGCTACTGTTTCTGCTACTGCTACTGCTTTCAAGGGGACACCCACCCTCCCTTTTATTATATTTGTCAATAGCAATTTTGGGTGAAATTCAAGGTCCTTTTCCCCCATACACAAACATCCTTTTCTAATGCCATTTGTGTGCCCCCCCCCCCCCCCCCCCAGCAGTGCAGGCCTACATATGCTTTTAAAGATCAGCTTTATTTTGGTATCTAAGGCATCCACATATCATTAACCCTGGGAAAACATATATTTCGACCGTCTGACGTGCACATTCAGAGTAGTCTTGCAAACCTGAGACAATGGCCTGTAATTTGATTAGGCTGTTGAAAGCCTTGGTTAAATCACAAAGAAAAGAAATTGGGGACATTTGTAATGAAAAGTAACTGCAACACCATACAGTATATGGCTTTAGATAAGGCTGTGGTTGCCTGAAGTGATGATGGCTATGTGCTCATCATGGTCATGCATGAAATAAGGAACAATATATATGCCTCCTTGCCAAGGCCTTTTATGCTTTTACTGTGATAGATCAGTGAAGATCAGACAGGAAATGAGTGGGAGAGAGATGGGGTAGGGTTGGGAAAAGACTACAGGTCGGACTCAAACCTGGGCCCCCATGGGTGTTTTCATGGTATGAGCGCTCTAACTACTGCACCACAGAAAACCTTGATTAAAAAGTCTTGACTTACAATGTGAAAGTGAAAGCCAGTCCCACGTGTGGACAGAAATAGTAAAAAATGTTACAAATTATCTCACAACATTGTTATGCTACAAATACATACTTACTATATGACATGCCTTATAAAATACAAAAATTGCATATGTATTAAAATTCTGTTTATTTGCAATTTGAAAATGTAAACATATGTTAAGTATCTTCAACACAACGTCAGAAATGTCATGAGTGAGTAACATGACATAGATGCATGTCATAGATCCTGAATGTAACACAAATTATTTGAAATGGTGCAAGACATATTCAACAGTGCCATTAGAGTAAAGTTGTGTACCACAGTCCACAGAAGTCCACAGAAAAAAATAGGCATGGACACAAAATGCAGAACCTGAGAAAATGTAATTTACAGATTTGATTTTAGATTTTATTTTATGAATAAATGCTACTTTAAAAATGTTTGCTCGTTTATTCACAGGATTACTTTTTAAAAAGCTGGGGTATCAACGCAACTACCAATAGGGAGAGTAACTTGAAAAATGTGATTTTGTGACTGTGCCCATGTTTCCTGTGTACTCCTCATTCGACACCAAAGAAAGAGGAATGCTTTCCCAGCATTAAACAACTAACTCATAAACACCAGGCATTCCTTTTAAACCGTGGGTCTTTCATTTCAGTTTAGTTTTTTTTAGGATTTTCACATTAAGCATCAAAGCAGCTTGGGTGACTGGTCACAAGAAAACAAACCGTTCACAAGTAGCACGCTGATCCCAAGTGCCTGTACCACCTGATTTCCTTGAAACTAACCAAGAACTGATATTGGCTATGTTTAGTTTTTGGCTCATTTGAGAGTAAATTGCTGTTTTTGATTAAGAATTACATTTATCATCGTCACAAAGCGATGTAGAGCACTGTCTTAAAGCAACACTAAGGAGTTTTCATTTTCAGTCGCCCTACAGTTTGGAAGCGGAATTGTCTCTCATTCAAGCTACAGAGAGACGGCCCGCTCATCCAAACTGACTTAGTGTGTCTATAGGCTATGCAGGGCTGCAAAGCAAATTCAGAAGTGCCTGTTAAATGGTTACAAGTTGATGAACCACTGAAATGATTTTGGAAATATCATTTTAAGGTTCCTCTCCTCACACAAGGCAACCTCACCCTAAATGTTTCTCTGTCATTGTCTCTCAATGGTGGAACAACCTATGAGTCGCTACAAGAGCAGCAACATTCCTCTCAACCTTCAAAAATCTTGTGAAGACTGCTTCCCTTTCTAACAAAACTAATCTCTGCTAACCAACTCTTAACCTAGGTACCTTGTGCTTGTGTGTGTGTGTGTGTGTGTGTGTGTGTGTGTGTGTGTGTGTGTGTGTGTGTGTGTGTGTGTGTGTGTGTGTGTGTGTGTGTGTGTGTGTGTGTTGGGTGGGGTTCTGTCTGAAGTATCCCTGCTCCGGGAAACTTACTTAAGGCACATGTTCCTCTACACCTCTGTTAGCTTGTTGTCTCCTCCTTTTGTAAGTCACTTTGGCTAAAAGCGTCTGCTAAGTGTAATGTAATGTAAAAGGTTGAAAAATGACTTGAAAGTGTTGCTTTCAAATATTTTGTCTGTGTAGAGATCCTTCATCCAGGTCACGGTAGTCAAAGGAGGTAAGTTGTAACCACAACAACCAAGTATACTTCAACCCTGGCAACACCCTCAGACAGAGACTGGTCCACCCTAAGGACAAAACCCCAAGGCTAAACCTCAACAATGTGATTTATGCAGTACAATGCAGTGAAAAGTGCCCAGATTTGTATATTGAACAAACTAAGCAACCACTTTGCAAATGAACGGTTCAACACAGGAGGGCAACTGCATCAGGACACTATGCAGCAGTACATCTGCATCTAAAGGAGAAGGGACACTGCTTTAAAGACACTGACATGCACATCTTGGACAAGGAGGACAGGTGGTTTGAGAGAGGAGTGAAGGACGCCATCTATGTCCATTTGGAACAACCAACTTTGAACAGAGGAGGGGGTTGCGTCATCATCTATCTGCTACATACAATTCTGCCTTGAGATCTCATCCCAGGAAGTTTAACTGCTCTTCACCATCAGAACAGTTCTCATTCTCTGGATCAGGTGACCACAATCTGACTATCACTCCAATTCATACCTTGAGGTTGACTCATGTGACCCTTTTGTCATTGAATGAGGGGTGAGGTCTACAGATCCACATCCAGTGATTCAAAGATATAGCTCCTGGTTCCCCATCATCAGGCCAGAAGGTGAAACATCTTCAAGCTCCAAAAAGTAGTCCAGTTGCTTACAACTCAGCTCCTTTGTTTTAAAATATTTTGTTTTAAACTGTGTGTGCTCTATCCAGCAGAATTACAAACTATGTAAATGAAATGAAATGATTATACGACTTCTTTAGAATGCTGACGACTGTCCTATCGACCTTAAATAGGCCACCCTAATGTTCGGAGGTCAAATATTGTTTTATTTTTACAAATATTGTGTAATGGCCACTGAAAAAGTACAAAGACATAGTGGGATAATGTTCAGTGAGGCGGCCATTATCGTGGAATAAGCCTCCACCCCGTCGGGGTATATTCCATGACAACGACCCCCTCGCAGAACATTATCCCTTACTTAATTGAATTATTTTATCTTACATTAAAAATTATCAAAATATGTGATTATCAAATTATCACACACATAAATGTGCATACACTGTACATATTCATATTTATATGTTTGCTTTTTATATTGTACGTTCCTGTGAATGTTTTGGCAATACGATTTTTATTCTGTTATGTTAAAAAAAAATGCACTCAAGTTGAATTTGAATTGTTTTGACAAAAAAAATCTACATTTTGCCATTTTGAAATTCTATGAGAGTCAAAAAGTCTGATTCTTCCTGTGTCCTCTCTCCAACTTTTCCTTTCTGACCTCTCTTCTTTTCTCTCCCTCCTCTCTGCCCTCCCTCCACTCCTCCCATCTTTCTCTCTGCCCCCTGTCTCACCCTCTGGCACCCAGCTGGTGGAGACACTGTGATGGGTGTCAGGTAGAGAACACCCCGGCACAGAGCTGCATCTGAAACAGCATACAGTATGCCATAGAGAGGGAGAGAGAGAGACAGAGAGAGGGAGAGAGAGAGGGTGGGAGAGAGAGGGAGGGAGAGAGAGAGAGGGAATGAGAGAGAGAGGGGGGAGGAGACAGAGAGATGGGTGAATAAGAACAGTCAGAGAATCAGAAGAGTGACAGAAATAGAGAGAGACAAAGAAAGGTGGAAAACAGGCAAAAAGCGGTTGAAAAAACAGAATGCAAGCTGACGGTGGAACAGGGTGGAGGGTAAGGGAGAGAAAATGGAGACTTAAGGGCAGAGACACAGAGTGGAGGTGAACATAGGAAAGAGGGAATGACAAAGAGAAAGAAAGACTAAAAAAGAAGAGAGATAAACAGTTTGTAGGTAGAAGGTGGAGACAGTGGTGCAGGGAGAGGGGGAGGGGCAGTACTGGAGAAAGAGAGGGAATGTAGGATAAAAAGGAGGAGAAAGAAAGAGGGAGAGGGATGAAGGCAGGGCTTGAGATAGTGTCAGGGATAGTGAGAGGGAGAAAGAGATGTGGGGGTTGCGGGGAGGGGGGGGGGGGGGGGATTGGAGAGGGGGAGGTTAGATAAATAAAAGATCACAGATGCACCATGCAAGACTCTCAGTAGGCCCCCTAATGAAGTGATTTCTACCAGAGAGGCGGACGCAGCACAGTGCAGCACAACACTAAAGCCCAGACACCCTGGTACTGATTACTGATCTCTAATTTCCTGAATGACTTCCACAACACAACCCTACAAAGCAACCTTAAAAGAGCCGCGATGACAAGAGAACGGAGAAAATGACAAAAGAACAGGAGGGGAAAAAAACAGAAATAAACAAATAAACCAAATGTGAATACTAAAGAGATGTATCTCAGATCAGGCGTTTGCCTCCACAGCTGCTATAAAATGACAGCTAAAAGCACAGACTCTGCTAAGTGCTACCACTACATTTTATCTCTCCTGCTGCCATGGAAGGTTTAAAGGTTGCAATTAGCTGGGTTAATCTCTCTACAATTTCTCAATTAAATCTTTTAACTCCATTTTGGCTGACATGAGCAGCGCACCTGTTCCTGCAAATTAACCATTCAGGCAGGAAGCCGCGTGGAACATAAAATGAGTGTGTAGAAGAGGATGGTGGTAAGGTATGCGTGTGTGTGTGTGTGTGTGTGTGTGTGTGTGTGTGTGTGTGTGTGTGTGTGTGTGTGTGTGCGGGTGTGTTTGCACGTGTTAGCATTATTACTGGCAGAATGGGCTTCATTGCTGAAAGGAATGCTCATTTTAAATACTCTCTTCACACAGGACAGTACAGTGGCTACCCCTTTTAAAGTCTTTGTATTTGTAGTTTTTTAATTGTCATGGTAAAATTGCTTTGTCTAACCATAATGTCCCCCAAATTTGCACCCTACCAGCAGGATATCTGTGTCTGGTCATAATTTAGAAAAAAAAGATTTAAAAAAAAACTCAACTAATTTTCAAAAGCATAACATCACAACCAGACAACTATGCATGTCTGTGTGTGTGTGTGTGTGTGTGTGTGTGTGTATGCGTGTGTGTGTGTGTGTGTGTATGTGTGTGTGTGTGTGTGTGTGTGTGTGTGTGTGTGAGTCTGTATTGTGTATTTATACACACAGGCATGTGCTCAGGGCAATTAGTAGGCCAGCAGCAAGCTTCCAGGAACTGTTATGAGTCTTGGACTGCACGGACAAGTCGCAGCAGACAGCGGTTACGAATTCAACCCTCATGGCAGCTGGCACTCAGCTTTGCTAAATATTACATATCTGTTTATCCCATCTAAGCGTTCTAACACGCCGCTAAAGTCAAAACAGAAATAATTTAAACTATGATATGGCTTACATTAGGGACTCCTACAAATGTATAATGTATGACATTGTATTGTAAACATCTACTATCCCTGGGTGCATTGCTGGTTGTTGAGAAGTGACTTTTAATCATTTAAAAACAAATGGATAATTTGTTTTCTCCTGAAAGAAGGGTTAGTGTGTTATATTCTGGATGGCGACATCCTGTACATCTCATTTACATAGTGCTAAGCTCATGATCAGGGTATGCTGTATTGTGAAGCTTCATCATGACCAACACATAAGCAAAGCCATAAAAATCACACCAGCATGGATAAATACTATGAATGTTTTGAGGGTATGAAAAGGGTATTAAACATATTGTGATCACTGGCTGTCCCCACATCGCTAACTTCTTCACCAGATCTGGGCTAAGTAAGATGACTGTTTCTTAATAACAGGTCATAACCAAAAGCGTATTGGTGATTGTTAATAACTGACAAAACAACTTTAAGCGCAGTTCAGCTAGCAAGCAAATAAGCTTCTCAGCTTCTCATCCTCTCATTCCAAACTGCTGCAGGTCAAAGGTTTCAGACCTTGTTTCTGGCTAAATTAGTTGAAAGTTTAAAAAGCTGTTGGTTAGACTGACTAAAATAATTAATATTAAATACGTTAAATAATATTGTAATGCACTTTTTAACTGCATAGCCTACTAAAAGACTAAGATAGTGGTATTATGTGAAAATATCAACTGGATGGAAAAGTGCTGAATGTTCATAAACCACTTAAACTTGTTGCCAGTACCTTTGATGCAGGTGTACACAAGGACACAAAAAAGTCACATATATGGGCGGTCACTTTGCATCATAACACTCGTATGTGTACAGGCACTACACCAGAAGTTTTGCTTGAACATGTTCAAATGCCTTTGGTTAGTCATTGTGTGACAAAAATGTACTATAAATAGGCAAAAAACGAGGATGGTATCTGTGTGATGGTAACTGTAGTTTTTCTATACTTGGCCAAGTCTTTTGTACCTTGCCCAAAGAAAGCCGTGACATGTATCACATACAGTATATACAAAGTATGACTAGCCCTGTCACTGGTATAATCAAAATGTTCATAATTTTCAATAGTGGACCAATAACTAAAACCTTCTATCATCTCAGATCTGTCTTGTTTTGTTTAAATAAGCCACTCTAATGCAACGAAATGCTATCTACCAGCCATGAATGCTCTGCAATGGGCCACAAGCACACTGTCAGTTCCTTACTTGTTGGATTTTGCAAATCATTTTTGCTCAGTGTGTGTGCATGTGTGTGTGTGTGTGTGCATGTGTGTGTGTGTGTGTGTGTGCAGATATAGCACAGAAGCCATATATCTCATCTCAGCAGCAGAATAATTTTAGGAGCTCCTCTCGCTCTTCCCCTCTCTCTTTCTCCTGCATGACAGGGAGCAGAGATCTCCAAACGGTGTGCTGCCTACCCTTTTACTCATTCATCATCTGAGCTCTTCGAGGGCAGCCGACTGCAGTGCATATCTGGACCGGATCTGGGTCGGATCCGTGCTGCGCTGTGGCTGGATTGAGCTGCTGTCTGGGCAGAAATGCAGCTCCAGGAAGTCACTGGGGCTTACCAAACAGACAAATCATACTCTCTACAAGAGAGAGAGAGAGAGCGAGAGAGAGAGAGAGAGAGAAAGAGAGAGAGAGAGAGAGAGAGAGAGAGAGAGAGAGAGAGAGAGAGAGAGAGAGAGAGAGAAAATGGCTCTGATGGATCACAGGAAGTGGAAGGTGTCTCGTAGGTCAAGCAGGGAAAGTAAAGAATAAAAAAAAAAAATCTGGATGACTCTCTCCCCCGAGGTCAACAGCCTTTGTTACAACTGTCATTTCCTCTGCGCTCCAATTTGTAGTGTCTGACAGAGGACAAGAGATAGAGATAGAGAGACAGAAAGAGAGAGGGGGAAGATGATGACAGTAAGACCATAAGAGAGTGAGACAGAGAGAGAGAGAAACATACAGAGAGAGAGAGACAGAGAGAGAGTCAGAGAGAGATAGAGAGACAGAGACAGACAGACAGAGAGAGAAACAGACAGAGAGAGAAACAGACAGAGAGAGAGAGAGAGACAAAGAGAGAGTCAGAGAGAGAGTCAGAGAGAGAGAGAGAGAGAGAGAGAGAGAGAGAGCGGTATTGCCTTGGTAATATGAACATGAGGCATGATAGGGTTTTTTATGCGAGAGCAGGTAGCGAACAGTGCGTCACATCCCAACAGTGCAGAGACGGCAAAAAACATGAGAATAGCAGCAAGAGAAAGAGAGAGAGAATATGAGAATCAGTAAGAGATGGGGACAGAGAGAGGGGGGGGGGGGGGGGATGTGAGATGAATAAGATAGTGAGAAATATAAATAATGAGAGAAAAAGAGGCAAAGAGGAAGAGTGAGATTAATCGAGCGCCAGGGTCCCTCACGTCTTCTGCAGGGGCTGAAGTTTGTTTGTGGGGGAAAAAAACACGCACACGCACACACACACAAGTCCCCATGGACTGAAGGAGAAATACTGGTAATGAAATTGTGTTTGGCACAGGCAAACTCTGCATCCATTAACCGACATGGCAGCACACTCTCTCTCTATCTCTCCCTCTTTCTTACACACACACAGACACACACAGGAAGACACAGAGGAACATAGCAGGCACATACACACTGGGATGTGAATGATATAAGAAGAGTGTGTTGCGTGTGCATCCTTTCATGTGTATGTGTGTCTGTATGTGTGTGTGTGTGTGTGTGTGTGTGTGTGTACTTGTGTAGTGAGTCAGAGTGCAGAGCTGGGACCAGCCGCACTCCTCTTTCTCCCAGGCAGTGGCGTGCAATGACACTGTTTTATTCAATTATGGCAATAAAACACAGCCCCAGGAAAGTAAACAGGTTTCAGGGGAGCAGCTTTACAGCACAGCCACACTCCATATTATTCACAATGATGAATGTAGCATGAACTTGTAGCATGTATTATTCACCCGAATGCA
This sequence comes from Coilia nasus, assembly GCA_027475355.1. Taxonomy (NCBI): domain Eukaryota; kingdom Metazoa; phylum Chordata; class Actinopteri; order Clupeiformes; family Engraulidae; genus Coilia; species Coilia nasus. The sequence continues at coordinate 37,560,636 of CM050221.1, forward strand.
TCATCTGCTACAGGGGATTAACATGGGGCTATGTAATATTTACAACATCATTAGACGGGATTGGTTTCACACTTTAGACTTTGTTGGTCAGACAGGAGTATTTTAATAACATTATTCCAGTTAATTTGGGCACTGTGACAAAAATGTGTTGTGTGTTATACACAATATTTTTATGTTAGCTTTGTCCCTGAGGAAGGTGGGGACACTTGGAGCATTGGGCCAGTACATTACATTTCTGCAATTTCAGTTTGGGTGGGCCATGACACATTTCTGTTTGTGTATTACATATCTTTTGTTACTGCAAAATTCTTTCTTAACAGAAGAAATGAGAGGCCAGCTGCACTGATTGTAGATTGTCAGCTGCAGAAAAATCACATTGGCTCTCCATGTTCACCAGACCAGTGTTTGAGATCGCCACCTAGTGGTCTTTTTTTTACACATTAACCCAGCCCAACCCAAACCATTCAAGATTTCTCTGTCTCTGTGTCTGCTTTCTGCAAATGTAACTGGTCATCAGAGACACAGATATGCAGGGCTTGAAATCATGTAACAATGACAAGACTGCCACTTGTGGAAGAACATCACTTGAACCTTTAACAGGCCGTCACAGGTTAATAAATAGGCCAGTGCTGAGATGTGACATAGAGGCTTATGAGAGAAGCTCTCACAGTTCTCAAGCTATTAGAATAAAAGCTCAATCTAAAGAGATGTAGATGGTGGGTGATCAAAAGAATAAAAATAAAGCCACATTCTGATATTAGTGGCACTTGATAAACAATTTATTTCTAAACGCATCACTCAACACACAGAAAGATTGGTAAACATATTTGTCTGTCGTATCAACAGATCATTCACTTTCATAGTGCAGTTCGAAATGGGACATCAATCTCAATGCTTTTAACAAACATTCAGTCGGCCCTTGGGATGCAGAATCTCCATATTAGCGGTGGGAACACCACCTACTGAGTGATGCGGTGGAGGTTGGGGCCTCGTTAGCTGCAACCACAAGGGCGCTGCTGGCTGAACTGCTGGTCCGGCTCAAGTGCCGTGGCTCTGATTTGAAGGGAAAGCAGGAGGGAGAGGGTAGAGCTCCTCAGAGCCGGCAATGGATGAATCATCTCCAGCCCATTCCCCGCTCCAAGATGGATGCCGCCTTTCATTCCCTCGCTTTCGCCCTACACCTCCGCCTCCCATACCCTCCGCCTTTGACACCGCCTATCTCGCTCTAACCCAACCCCACCTTGTTGTAGCAGCAGGCTGTGTCCAGCCCTTGTCAATGAGCTCATCAGAGGCTATAAAGGCGCACAGCACACCAAGGAGGATCCAAGGAATTCTGCTGTAATACTGCAGCAATTTGTTTTGTCAAATTTTGTCCATTTTCTGATGGAGAGAAAAAACAGTGCTTGGCCGATCAGGACAGTGTTAAAGCACATGCAAACACAAACACACACATATGTGCACGCACATACACACAGAATGGATGGGGGCGTTAAAACACAAAAACACACACACACACATTGCAGACATACAGACCAGTGTTAAAGAGGCGTGCATGTCGACTTGTCTGAAGTGGAAACACTTTCTACATTCACATAATCCCACATGTATGGGGTATTGTATATGTATGTATGTGTATGTGTGTGTGTGTGTGTGTGTGTGTGTCTGTGTGTGTGTTAGAGGCACTGACCTGTGTTCTCATGATGACTGATAGCCTGGAGTGTGTGACTGACAAGAAAGTTCTGGTAGTAAAACAAAACGTCAGCATGCTGTTTTATGGTCTGAGTCACGACCAACACTCCAGCCGAAGAGAGATCATTTAGAACAAGAGAAAGAGAATAGGCACACACAGAGTGCCAGATACACACACACAGGCTTCCCACAAACACTCAGATACTCTCATCTGTTTCCTTCCAGGGAACCTTCCAAAGTGTGTGTGTGTCTGTGTGTGCGTGTGTGTGTGTGTCTGCACCACTGCTTCTCTGAGACACCCTCATCTATTTCCAGCCCTGCTACTCCTGCAGTGGAAATCCCTCTTAGCAGTGTGTGCAAAAGTGTGTGTCTGTGTGAACAGTTTTATGTGTGTGTTTTGCTGTGAAGTCTAGAGTGAGACAAACCAAGGGCTGTGTGTATTTCACGAATACATGCATCCCTGTGCTGTGGCTGTGTGAGGGTGTGTTTGCAGAGTGAGACAAAAGCATTGGCTGTGTGTGTTTAACTAATGCATGCTTTCCTGTGCTGTGTGTCTGTGTTTGGATTAGTTGTGCGTGTGAGTGTGCAACTGCATATGTATGTGTGTGTATGTGTGAGTGTATGCCTCCATCTCCCAGTGATATGACTGAGCATGGCTCTCTCTCCCTCTCTCTTCCTGGCTGTTGGCCTCAGGACAGCGTTGGCATGCGCTGCACGTCGCCTTCTACCCACAAGCAAGCCCCCCCCCCCCCCCTCCCCTCCAGTCGCGCCCCCCCCCCCCCCATCTCCATACCCTCCCCACTCTTCCTTCTCCTGCCTGCACCCCCACACCCCCAGCCAGTATAAATCAGTGAGTGACAGAGGCATGTGGGTTTGTGTGTGAGACTGTAAGTGTGTGTGTGTGTGAGAGAGAGACAGACACAGAGAGACAGACAGAGACAGTGTGCATGACTATCAATCTGTGGGTCATGGGTGCATATGCATGTGTGGAGATACAGGAAATGTGTGTGTGTCTATGTGTATGAGAGAAAGAGAGAGAAATATATATATATGTATATATATATAGTATACATCAGTGAGCCATGGGGGCATGCTGGCTTGGCCAGCCAGGGGGGATGTGATGGGATTTACAATGAGATCATTAACCTTGGGAAATAGCCCGGCCTGGCCACCATATAAACACAAAGCCTTCAGATGGACTCCACCCCCTAACCCCAGCTTTCTCTGTCTCTCTCTCTCTCTCTCATACACACACACATGCTGTCACCATCTACCACAGAGAGGTGGTGGGAAGTGATGGGGGGTGGGTGCCGTTACCAAGGGCAACCAAAGATCCTGAACTAGCATTATGGAGTAAAAGAGGGAGTCGTGGCCGACATCTTTTCATCAGTAATTTGCTGTTGCAGTGAAACAGTGGAGGTCAGGTAAACGTGTGTAATGTGACATTTAAAGGGGTAGGCCTCAATTCTAATCAAATACACCCTCTGTCAAATTGGGCAGTTTGCTCTTGTGTGTGCTTGAGACACTGATGTTGGCACAAATGAAAGGCAAAACTTAACGTTTGGACATGATTGTATTTAAGTCCATCATAATGAATTTTCACAAGTCATTTTCGAAATGTTGGAGTTTGTATCCTGGGAAATATCAGTCATGCTGTATTTGGATCGTGTTCATTTGAATTATTTTTTTTTACTTAAAAAACTGCAGTTTTGCCTGGAATGAATGAGGCAATGTCTTGATTTTTTTTTTTAAATCCTTAAAAAAATATGCTAAACTATTTTGATCTAACTGCAACTGAACTCAAATGAACAACAGGTGCTTGGGGTGGTATCCAACTTCAACATCAGCATCCCTTTGCCAGCCGCTCAATGGCAGTGATGTGTGGAACGGAGAGGGGAGAGGGTGATGATGAGTAAACATGACATTTAAAAAAGAACAGGAGGCAAGATGAGTAGTACAGAAAGGGCCGTACATTCAGTGAAGACCCATACATTAAATAGTACAGCACAGTACCGTACATTCTGTCAAAACTCACACAGTACAGCACTCAGTTTTCACAGCAAAAAAAAAAAAAAAAAAACACACACAAGCAAGCAAAGAGAAAGAAATGTGAAAGAAACAGGAAAAAAGTACCACACCATACTACTGATTTAATCACATTGACAAGTTTCATGTGACATTTTTTGCAGTGCAGAATGAAGCCTTCTCCTTATTTTGAGATTTACATCGGAAAGATCCAGAGTGTGGATGGCCAGGATTCAGCTGGAAAAATTGACTTTCTGAAAAGTGCATGTTTACAAAAGGCTGTAGTGCACATAAGTCTTTAGTCGTTTTCAAAAAAAGTAATAAAATACATTAATCGTTTGTAGTGACATGGTAGATATAGCTTTAAAAAATGAGCAGCAGAGAGAGAAAAAATGCCTTTGTTTATCTGTCAACAACTTTGCTGAATGAAAATATTATATATATATATACATACACAATATTTTCATTCAGCAAAGTTGCACTTTTATATATATAAAAAACAGAGGACCCAGAAGTCTCAAAATCCATCTGCTGTTGATTCTGGTGACTGGCCAGCACTGCTCTGCTGCCAAATGGGTGAGTGTTTTGTGGTGGCCAGAGCATTTACAAAAAGCATTGTGCAACAGCCATCTGTATCTGACCAAAACTGACAATAGACTCATTTCAAAACACACTCTCTCTCTCTCTTGTTTGGTGAAGATGGTCACAGCGCTGATATACTTCCAGGGACTGTGGCACAGAACTGAAGCAACTAGGCTCCTCTGTCTCAATGAATGTCTCTGTCCAAAATGTTCACTTGCTAACTGTATTGTGCACTATTCGATGAACATTGTGAAGTGAACATTTCATGTTTACCCCAAGTGCCAGGAGAGGAGTTATGTGGGCAGCCAAATCCATCCTGTCGTCGCTGGGGTGATATGGCCAAGGTCAGTTACACAGTGACTTGAGACAAGGCTTATGTCAGTCCTCTGTGAGGGTAATGAGGATATTGGTACATACACTCGCTTCTGCAACCTCATTACAATGCTGCATTTGTAGTACAGAATAAATGTATTTTTTCTTTTTTCTAACAACCTTTATGCTATTACACAACACCGTGTGAGAAATGACAGCTGCAGTGCTTGCATGCATTTCTTTTCACCCACCACAGAAAATAACTTGTTTTTTTGACATGCTATGTAATTCAACCATTCAGTTGACACAGTCCTTCATATTGTTTTCTTAAACTCTTGCATTCAAGTATGAAAGATAAGAGTTGGCATTTTGTAAGTCAATATAAATATCTGACAGTCAAGGCTGACTTGGTAATTGAATAAATCTCAAAACATTCCTACAATAACAGAAAAAAATCATGTTCTCTTCAAAAGGCTTCAAGCTGTCCATGTAATTTAGAAAATGTAAAAATTGTGCAATATCATATCATAGATAAGGTTTGCTATTCAGTAGTTTACTTCTGTTCATTATATATCTTTAAACACAATATCTGGCTTATCCTGGAAAAACAAACTATTCTGCTGGAAATACAAACTATGTCACACGCCATCTCAAATTAAGCAGATTTCCCCTACAATAGGTTAAAATACTAAATAATAATAATAATAATAATAATAATAATAATAATAATAATAATAATATTATACCGTAATTTCCCGCATATCGAATGCCGTATATATAAACCACATGCTTTCATTTAATGTAAGAAGATAGTGTATTGTATGTCATGAAATGGCTGAGTACTAACTTCTTTTTGGCACACTGTATCATATCTGCACCTGGTTCTCCACTGGCCACAGCCCTTTTGAACTCTGAGTCTGAGTCCGTGACACATTGTTAGGCTATCTGTTCTTTTTTTTTTTTTTTTTTAGAATGACGCAGCTATTTCTAACTCAGTGTCTAATTGCGTCGTGCTGAAGTTATCAGTTGAAATGCTGAATATATCCAAAATAAGCCAAAAGATGATGGAATACCAAATCTAAATAGACTTTTTATGTTTTCTCCTTATCAGACGAATTAGTCAGTCATTTGGCACATCATCACCAAATGACACTCAACTACCCTGTTTAACTAACTAACTATTTTTCCTGCTGTTTTGTACTGTACTCTTCTTAACTGCCACAAATTTTATTATTTTCAATTTAAATCCAGAGGGGTAAGACTATCATGTCTGCGTAGGACTCATAGGACATGATGGTTGGCAGAGTCAACAGCCAAAACAAACTGCATCATAACAAAACATTCTATGCAGTTTTTGTTTTACATATGCGTGACATGGTGACTACAAAGTGTGTATAACAGTAGATTGAGTAGAAGGTCCATATAGACCCTTCTAACAAACAATAATGCCTGAACATTCCATTTCATTCTCAAAATACTTCTGTTACATTCCACACTGATGGTAATGTTAAATCGGAAACCCTCTGAGAACCACCATGACGCTGATGATCAAAACGTTCTGTCCTTTTTTTTTTTTACATGAATAGGTTGTTAGAATTTTGCAAAATTAATGTAATAACTACAGACAACAGTCGGGAAATTACGGTAGTAATAATAATTATTATTATAATGTAACAAGACCCCCACATTTTATCCCAAGGACCGACTGCACGGGTGGCTTTGGGTTGCTGCTCTATTCTTTGGGTTCTAGACTGGGAGGTTGCACAGGAGAATGTTCTGCTGCTGTATTGAAGAATTACTACTTTGCTAGCAGTCCTCTACTCCCTACCGAGTACACTACAATGCACGTCCTGGAACCATTCTTTGTCCAAATAGGTGCATAGACACAGCCCTGGGGGCCAGGAGTTGTCATATGCGGACAGACAGACAGGGTTCAGGGGCTGGGGTTTGTGTATGTGGACTTAGGGACCGTCACTGCCATCATAGATCACTGGCTCCTCCACAGATAGACGGTAAAGCACTTTCTTTGAGATGAACCTGTAGAGCCATAACACAAGTGTGTGTAAAGTGTATGAGAGACATAGATAAAGAATCAAGTACACACGTGTGTGTTTTGGTGTGTGTGTCACAGAGAGACAGAGAGAGAGAATGAAGAACGTGTGTGTGTGTGTGTGTGCGTATATATACGTGTGTGTTTGTATCTCTCAGGGATAGAGATAGAGAATTAAGCACAGGTGTATGTGGTTGTGTGTCAAATCAGTTCTGGGGTGCGTGAGCTCTGACAGTGGGTAAGTGGGCTTTACCTGGAGAAGGAGTTGTCAAAGATGAGAGTGTATTCCCCTGCGTTTCGGACTTTCAGCTGACCCTGAATAGTCTCCTTGTGAGAGTTGCACCTCGTCAGAGGGATCATCACCTTTCATGTGGAAAACAAATTCAATACGTGTATACTTCACACAGTAGTTCTGATATCTGTTATAAAACATAATAAACTGGAGAATTTCAGAAACTGGGATTATTTACTTTTAGTCTTAAGAATAAATACATGTTTCATTCAATGTGTGCTTTGCATAGTAGTATGGTAATAATAACCCAATCATGCCTGGTGGCATTAACACTGAATAAGTCAACACATGTGGCAGATAACAAAGCCTTTAAGGTTTGTGTGTGTGTGTGTACATGTGGAGGTGTGCATGTACAGGTGCATGTCTGCAGGTGTGTATTCATGACCGTGGACATCTGGGAACTTAGAGTGCTCCCCTTGGCAACGAATCTAGCTAGGTGAAAACAAAACCCAACTGCAAGCCATTGAAATCAGGCTTCTGCTGGTGTTTTGTATGAGCAGAATCCCAGTCGCACAGCATCAAGTAATTTGTATCTCTGTTTTGCTTCTCCTTTAGGGAATCACAATAACAGTGTGCCATTTTGAAAGCTAATTAATGGCTGATTCCAATGGCTTGCAGGTTTGTTGTCGCCACAGGCCTGATTCACACCGACTTTAGCAACTACAGCACGTCAGCATATCCGTGTACAATATGTTTGTATAGGGACAGAATACGCGGAGTGTGTGTGTGTGTGTGTCTGTGTATGTGCGAGCGTGTGTGTGTCCACCACCTTGGCCTGCTCTAGGGGGATGTCTGTGTGGTCTCTGTAGACCATGCTGAAGGAGATGCTCTTGGGCTCAGAGGAGAACACCCAGCTGATGGTGGGTCCGGCGTTGCCCACAGCGATGGGGATGATGCTGTAGCAGCTGGACTTGACAAAGAGCTCCCGGAACTCGTCTCCGAACTGGGCGATTTCATCCACACTGAAGGGCACTGAGAGCCTGAGAGAGAGCATAGTATAATAATAATAATATGAATATTATTAATAATAATATTTATACAAATGTATATTTATACAAAGTATTTAGCTCAAAGTGCTGCGACAGGCACGAAAACACAACACAGCAGAGAACACAAGACGAGTAGCACCAGTAGCTCTAGAAGCATCAGAAACAAACCATCAGGACGCCGTCGAAAGCTCCACTTGTTTCTGCCTAGGAGCAAGCACCAGGGTGACCAGAGTGAGGAAAAACTCCTTTTTTGCGTTGGTTTATTTAAATTGAGAAAGAAACCTCAGGCAGAACCGAAGAGCGTAGGCGAGGTTGAACAGATGGGTGTTCTGTTGCCGTTTAAAGGTGTCAACGGAGTCTGCCACTCTGATGTGTTAGGGTGTTATTGTATCTACATCTGTCTGCCAACCAGTCAAGCTAAACACCACGGCCCTGTATTACAGACCAGACATTTAACAGAAAATGTCACCTCATCCAAATGAACATGCTTTCTACTACTGTTGATATTGACAATGCTTTTTAGCTTGTGTTTTTATGTAGCCCCCCAAAACAAAGCATACACACATAGATACACACACAAACTCACGTGAGTTCTCCAGACTTGAGAAGGCACAGTTCGGCATCCTGCATGGCTGCGATGACCTCTTCTGTTTCTTCAGTGGTGGCGTCACCGGCACTAGTGCTCCCGCTCCTAACACGCACGCACACCGACGCACACACACACAAACACACACGCATGCACACACACACACAAACACATACACACGCACGCACGCACATACACAAACACACACAAATCAAGTGAGTAAAAACTCCTTCAGCAGGAGACAGTAAGAGATAAAGAGAGAGTGAGAGAGAAATATAGAGAGAGAAAGACAGAAGAGAGGCACACACACACACCTACACACAAGCACACAGAGCCAGTTGGTTGTGTTGAAGTGTGTGCTTACACAGTCTCCATGCACAGAAACATCTGGCCCGTGGGAAATAAAGCTTACTGGCGCCACAGTGGCCATATAGACATCTGGAGGACAGCATAATAAGAGCTTACGGGAGACAGTGATAATGTTTGTGTGTTTGTGCGTGTGTGTGTGAGTGTGTGTGTATGTGTGTGTGTATGTGTGCATGCGTGTGCGGGCGTGTAAGTCAGTTTTAGTGTTTCGGTACAGAATGGCAATGTTTATGCTGGTAAGAAACAGAGAGACAGAGACAGAGTGTGTGTGTGTGTGTGGGGAGGGAAGGAGTGTAGACAGAGACAAAGTGGTAGAGAGAAAGGAATATAAACACTAGGTCTGGAGGAGAGACTGATAGAGAGAAAGACAAAGCCAGACAATATAAGACAGCACAGAGTGACAGGAGGCAGACTGAGGCTCTGTAATGAATGTCTGTGGTTGTGTGTGTGTGTGTGTGTGAGTGTGTGTGTATAAATGTGTATTTGTGTTGTAGATGTGTGCGTATTTGTGTGTATGCGTCTGTGTGTGCGCATTTTTGTCGTGTGTGTGTGTATTTGTGTTGTTGTTAGTGTGTGTGTGTGTGTGTGTGTGTGTGTGTGTGTGCACGCATCGTGACTCACAGCTCATCTGCCCCCTGTCGTCCTCTCTCGGGGGAGCAGGCGCTGCTGCAGGAGAGCGACTCGCTGTCGTAGATGCGGCTCACCTCCTCCTCGGTGATAATGTCAAACACACCGTCGTCAGGCCTAGGAGATTGCTGCTCTGCCACTGCAAGGGTGAAGAAGGGGGTATGGGTGTGGGGGTTAAATATGACACCATCATGCCTCTGGGGCACACAGAGACACCTCATGCAGACAGTACCAGTGACTTCACAGAAGGACTTGTGACTGTCACAGCACTATGGTGTTCACTGTGCAGGCCTGAAGAGCTGCACACATTGCTGTTCTGAAGGTCCTCGATGCAGTGCACTCTACTGACTCGAACTAGATATGAATCCAGACACAATACAGTATAGAAATTGTACAGTGAAATAGCATAGAATAGAATAAACTGTAGCAAGTGTAAAAGCTGTGCACTCTACTGACTCATTCTTCACAAATATTGAAAAACATCAAATCTGGCATGGAACTAAATACGCACACAAACGAACACACAAACATGTGAAGTCACATAGTATAAATTAAAAGACAATAAACTGTACCAACTGTAAAAGCTAAACTATTAGCTGAATATTATATTTTATTAAGAGTAAATCTCCTGCTGTACTTAAAATTTTAACCTGGCTCACAGCTGCTATGCCATGTAAAAAAAAATTCAGACTGACATTGCAAAGATAATGGTAGCTGTACCACGTAATGGTCACATCAGAATCGGAGGACGATACGTAACTGCAAAAACCCAATCAGGGACCAAACATTGACATCGACCTCATAGGTTTCAAAGGTTCATGGTTTCACCTATCGACATTAGAATGCATGCCCAGAGAATTTGAAAATCCACATGGGCTAGTACTGTTGAAAACAAAATATCCATTTTTGGGGCCTAACATGGCTGCAGCAGTATCGACAGAAGGATCAAAGGAAGTAATAGTTTTACATAAAAATAAATAAATAAATAAATAAATAAATAAATAAATAAATAAAGTGCTTCTTAAGAAATAGCACCACTCCATACAAGTAGCTTTCAGTTTGGTCTGTCACAAGGTGAAAAGTGTCCTGTATGTAAGTTACTCTTTTGTTTGCTGTGTACTTAGTTACACTCTTGCTTACTCTCTTCTCTCTAGCTTGTTCATGTCCTCTATTGTAAGTTGCTTTGGATAAAAGCACCTGCTACGTAATGTAATGTAATGTAATGTAATGTGTTGTAATGTGTTGAAATGTGTAAAAGAGAATGTGGCCGCTATTACATCCATCACAATCATTTTCTCCCCAGTGCACCTACCGAGACTAGGTGTGTGCTTTAGAGTGGTTCACTGATGCTTAATTTCGTTGTTCATTATGTTCAATTCTGGGTTGCAGTACACTAAATTAACATGTCTCCATGAGCCAAAGCATTTAGTTTTCCTCACACTGCACACTCTCTATAGAGCCACTGTTATTAGCCAGCTTTCCCACTTTGTTCTGACTGGATATGACAAAACCAGAGTCCTCCTACAAGATTGGAAATGAGAGTAAAACTCTATTTAAAGGTCATGGCGATCTCTACTGTGTGGGTGTCCCCTCCCCCCACAGCGTGTAAGAACTGTACTTAGATACTGTACAGTTTTAGATACCAAGATGATGTGAAAAATCTCTGTGGAATACGACTACTCTCTTGGTGGTGTAGTTAACATTTTTGTAACTTCACACACACTTTAGGTGCACAGAAACAACACAGCACACATAATGCACGCCAAGTGGAGGAAAAAAACACATCTGAGGTCCCCATTAAGTCTGCGAGAGTGCATGTGTGTGTGACGCGGGCGCAGTCCTCCTATGCCTACCTCGCACACCAGGCCTGGTTGAGCTGGGGGGTGTGAGGGGGTGGAAGGGCGGGAAGGGTGGCGTGCCCAGGTCCTCCTGCGGGTGGCGCTCCACCACGGCGCTGTGCTGCGTGTAGCAGTCCTTGCAGCAGCGCTCACGCGTTCCGCCCTGCTGCGTGCTCACCGAGTTACTGCAGCAGTAGTAGCAGAAGGCCCGCCCACACAGCCTGATGGACAGGAAGAGACTGGTCACGCTACAATGTCTCATCACAGGGTTAACCAGACCAAAGGCACCCCCTTGACCAACAACACATGTCAAAACTGATGCTTGCTAGCATTAGAAGCACAACACTGTGATTATGGCGGTATCTTCATCACCTCACATCACATTACTAAAATAACACAAGAAAGCAAGGGGAACAGCTGACAGAAATAAGCCATGACACGTCAGGAACTTGTGTTGTGAAAGTGTTGTTAATCAATGTTGTAGTGCAACCTTCTTTTCCTGTTTTGCAATTGTCTTGACGTTTGCCCAGCACTCTAAAAGTAAGAAGTTGTCTGAGTGAAGCCTGCTTCTACCCTTATGAACTTTTATGTCAGTAAAAAGGTCAATGATGTGAAAGGGAAAAGAAATTAAGGCACTTCAAGATGGGCAAAAGTAGAAGGAAAAGCAGGCTAAACGCCATCTCCATGTAAGCGTCGCAAAGTGAAATGCTGTCTTTTTCCATCTGAAGTGAAGAGTTGTTACTTACAAACTACCTGTATGCCAATGAAGATTAGAATTGTTAACCAAAAGTATTTCCTTCATTAGTCGAACACCTTTTTATGCAACAAATCCTCTATGCAACACTGCAGCCTTTTCCTTTAAAAAAATAAAAAGGTGTTTTTATTCTCTGGCCTGCTTTTGCATTTCTACGGACGACTGAGGTGTTTGCTGCCTGTCTGATGCCCGGTCCCACCTGCAGTTGTATCTGCGCAGGTACCAGCTGAACTGGCTTTGGCAGCCCAGGCAGTGGCTCTGCCCGCGGTCCGTCTGCTCCTCCCGCTGCTTCTGCTCAAACTCCAGCGCGTCAGACTTCTGCCACAGTGCGTCCTTGTCCCTGCAGGAGGCACCACAGAGCACAACATACATCACACTGTGTTGACTAAGGCTGAATCCCATTTCTAATTTATACCCCTATCCCTTGCCCCTTGCCCCCTGAAACTGAGCAACAATGGGTAGGGGTTGGAAGTCAACCACCATGAATTGGGACACCACTTCAACAATGACATACGTCATCAGTAGTCTCTGCCAGTTTTTACGTAAGCAGACGCGACAAGCTTTTGCCAGAAATCCAACATGCCGACTGCAGCTGTGGTGGTCTCTGTTGCGTGGGCTATTGTCATCTTTTTACGGTTGCATTCTGAACTAAACAATTTTTACCGTTTCTGCAGAATGGGCTTACAATGCTAGTTTTCGGGGCAGCAAGTACGAGTGAACCCGTCAGTTGCTTGTAAACTGTTACAAACGCAATGAGCTAGCCAGCATTCGCGGTTCCCAAAAGAAAAAAGTAACACCGTCACAGCAGAACGACATGCATACCATTTCAACGAACACAACCCCAGATTTTCCAAGGCTAAACCAATGATATTGCTTGCAATTACTTGGGTTACAATATCGAAATAACTGTGTTGCACCGACGCTCGCAATTCGTTCACAACTTCCATGCAATTCCATGCACCAACCGATCACTCAAGGTCACAAATAACGTTACACTACTTAATACAGTACTAGCGATTTTTATGTCTGTATTTTATAAAGAAAATTACCATTACGCATTGGAACAATGTTAAACTTAAGACAATACAGCGGTTAACACAATTTTTCAACCGTAAATAATGGAGAAAATACTTTTGTGAACTAGTTTGGTCTCTGTACTTGTCGTTGCAGCAATCTTGCTGGTGATTCACAAGGCATTCTGAGAAAATGCTCATACCCCTCTGTCTGGAGTGTGCCTCTGAAAAATCTTCGTTTGGAGGGGTATATAGCCCTACCACTTCCCCCTACCCCTCTGCCCTCAGGAGAAATGGGACACCCCTACCCCTACACGTGCATGTGCAAACTGGAGGGGTAGGGGAAAGGGGTAGGGCCAAGGGGTGTAATGGGATTCAGCCTAAAGGTTTTTGCAATCCTATGACCATGATTACCAAACAGATATAATAGAATATTTAAGTCTTTCCTATATAGCATTTTAGCTACATTGGTCAAAACACTTTTTTTATTTTGCCCATTTTCAAATATTTCAATGGATTTCAAAATATTATCACATATTTTTTATCCGACCTATCTACATCCTACTCATCTACATTCCTGTACGGAAATTACTGTATGTTGGGAAAATATCCGATAATAAAAAAATATCTGACCAGGTGAGACATGGCTATGTATGGGCAGACACGCAAGACAGTTGGGGTCACCTGATGAGCTCAATGAGCCTCTCCTCCAGGTTCCGCTTGGTGCGGTAGAGGTCATCAATCTCGGCCGACGTCTTCAGATCGCTCGTCTGTTTCTCCACAGTGGTGCGCCGAAGACTCTCACTCAGGTCCTGGCAGGCCTTCTGGGCCAGTGCCAACTGCCCCTCCACTCTGGCGAAAGAAGGGAGAGAGAGAGAGAGAGAGAGAGAGAGAGAGAGAGAGAGAAACAGACAGACAGAGACAGAGAGAGGGGACAGCAAGATAGATAGATAGATAGATAGATAGATAGATAGATAGATAGATAGATAGATAGATAGATAGATAGATAGTGTTTGTTTTTTACTTATTTGTTTAAAAAGGTGGAGTGTGGAAAACACTGTCATTTAACTGTTATTTAGACGTCTATAGTTATTATGGCTACCATTCAAGGAAACACTCAAAAAAAGCAGATTTACAGAATTAACCATCTGATAAAATCTTATACATAACCAAAGGTTCATGTATGCAGCACAACATAAAATTATGGACTTGGATTGGATTGGATATGGATTTGGACATGTTAGTTTGAGGAAATCTGCAATTTTCAGTGGAAAACAAATATGAATAGAAACACAATACTCAGAATATTCAGAAGGGAAATGCCAAAGAAAACTATAAAGGGCTGTCAGCATGGGCAAAACTGCAGAGATGCTTACTTGGACAAATCCCCCGTCAGTTTCTTCACCTCTTCCTCTTTCTGCTGTAAGACGCTTTCGGTGTGGGCAATGTGGGCATTTCTCTCCTCTACTGCATGATGACTGTCATGGTTTGTTGTCTGTGGTTAAGAGATGTAAAGCAATTATTTTATGATGATATATTACTTTATTGATGATGTTTGTTCAAATGGGCCGTGTTAAGAATATCTATTACTCAGTTGCTTTGAAATAAATTAGACACGGTCTTCTTTTCTGGCCAGAAGTGTCTGCTTTCCGCTTTATCAGGAAATCTGCTATTTGGCCATGGAGATCCTTGCAGTCAGAGGTAGAGACCCCAGCTTTAGAAAGTAAAAAAACTGCTGTGTATTCTGACAGTACAGTTAACAAAGGTTATTGCATTAATTTGCTGATATACCTGTCTGATGATTTGTTTGCTTAGGATCAGCTGATTCTGAAAATGCTTGGGTCAAATATGGTGCAAGGTTTTTACTTTCTGAAGCCGAAATCTCCACCTCTGCCTACAGTGGCGGTGAGGATCTTCAATAAATACCCAGCATGCTCACCTCGACTTCCTTCAGTTTGGCCTCCAGAGCTGTAACCTGTTGCTGAGAGCTCACCAGCTGCAGCCTCACACAACCCAGCTCCTCTGTCATGCCCTTTAAATGGACAACACATGATCAGTCATCACACAGAACTGCCAGCCTCAGCAACACAGTCACCATCTACTGCCATTACAAATACAGCTATTACCAAGTAGATGTTTATTGTAGTGCTGGAAACAAACATTTGCAGTTTTTGTTATGAAAGGATAAAACCGATCACAAATCTTTGGCAACCTTCAGTAATTCAAAACAAATACAAATGGGGATATGATACCACTTCTGTGTTTTACACACTTAACGTTTCATATTAAATGCCTTAATTTACTTTTTTTCAGGCTATGCTGTGGTCTGGCTGTTCTGTACATATGCCTTAGCCTGTAGATGTACAGTACTGTGCAAAAGTTTTAGGTAGGTGCCTTCAAACTAGCCTGGTAAACCCGCAACTCGTACTTCATTTCTTTTTGTACAGAGGGTCTGGACAGGAATCTCTTGAGGGTCATTTAGTCGACCCCAGCAAGACCGATCCAATCAGCGAACAGAGGGTGTCTTCGTTAGCGGTGACGTTGACCTTGTGTGCTACATTTGAATTGTAGTGCCTACGTAGGCTAATTGCATACGTGACGACCAGGCGTTAGCGATTGGGTAAAGACAGAGACACTTGTTTTAAACTTCAGCAGAGTCCACACCTCCAGGAAGAAATCGTCTCTGGTCCAGACCCTCTGTACAAAATGAAAGGAAGTACGAGGGGCTGGTTTACCAGGCTACCTTCAAACCACACAAAGTCAGGAATTTTGTAGGATTATAGTCAGGTGTATGAACAACCAATTTTACAAAAAGTTGTTGTATATGTGAGGAAGCCTACATCCACAGAAGATCTGTGGTTAGTTCCTTTGTTTGGAACAACCTACCAGCCAAGTTCCTTCAAAAAACTGTATGCAAGTATATCTAGAAAAATGTATGCTCTTTTGAAGGCAAAGGGTGGTCACATCAAACATTGATTTGATTTAGATTTCTCTTTTGTTCATTCACTGCATTTTGTTGATTGATGAAAATAAATGATTCACACTTCCATTTTTAAAGGCATTCCTAGTTTACAGCATTTTTTCACACCTGCCCTCAACTTTTGCCCAGTACTGTATGTATTGTGTAATGGCACCTCTATTAGTATCTTCACAAGCTGTAAACTGCATTTCTTAGCGGAGTACACTGGGTGACTAGGTACTGCTTTACTTGAATAGCCTGTCTATGTGTGAACATCACATTAACCAAACCAAACCCAAATCCTTACCCTATCCCTGTATTATACATTTTACTTAACGGACTTTCAAAAGATAGTTTATTAATAACTGACACCATCCGTAGACAGCCTACACGGCACCATCCCAGTAAAGGGTGACCAGTGGAAGTGTTACCCACCTGGAACTTGGCTTCGTGCTCTGAGACTTCACTGCTGAGCTGAAGCTTCAGGCTTTGGATCTCCTTCTGGCTCTCCTCCTGCAGGCTCTGGAACCTCCTCTGAGCCTCCTCCAGACCCCCCTGCACCTCCTGTAGGCTGGCGGGCAGTGCCTGGGCCTGCCTTAGCTCCTCCTGCAGCCTGCTGTTCTCCTCCTTGAGCACCTCCAGGCTGGCGTTGAGGCTCTGCGTCTCTCTGCCGGCCTCCTCCTCGATCTCGTGGAGTCGCCCGGAGAGGCCCTCCCAGCGCAGCCGCGCCTCCTCATTCTGTCCTGTGAGCATGCAGACGTGGACGCCCAGCTCCGCCGTCTCAGTGTTGGCGCGGTGGAGGGCTTCTCGCGCCTCGGCATTCTCCACGGCGAGCGCGTCCAGCCGGCGCTTGAGCGCGGTGTGCTCCTTGCGCAACGCCTCCGCCTCGGCGGCCAGTGCCGCACGCTCCCGCGCCTCGTTGTCCCGCTCTCGTGCCAGCGCGTCCTCGCGCTCGCGCCCACGCAGTAGCTCCTCCACGTGCCGGCGGTTCAACTCCTCCACCTGCACCTTTAGCTGCTCTGCCTGCGTGCGCAGGTCCTCGCGTGACGCCTCTGTGACCTCCTGCAGGGCCTGCGTTTTCAGACGCTCCTCTGTGCTCACCTTAGGATTGTCAAAAAAAAAAACTGATACTTAAATTGAAAATTGAAAAATACTTAAATACTATAAAATATATGTATATATAGTATTACATACTCACTTGCAACAGTATCAATACTAAGGGTCATGTTAAGTGCACAGGAAAAAAAATAGGACTTTTACGTTATGAACTTACCCATTTCTGCTTAAAGTTATGTTAAAGTACCTCTCAACTTTCATTATTTTCTCCTCATAGTACTGAAAATTGTTCTAAAACATTGAGTTCTATCCTAGATATCTAGCGTATTGACCTGAAATCTTAGTGACAATTCCAGCTTACCTGCAGCTGTGCCCGCAGGCCCACGGCCTCCTCTTGCAGTCGCTGCACCTCCCGCGTGTGGAGGTCCAGCTGCGCCTCCGCCAGGGCCAGTCTGGAGAACCCCGGTTCTCCCTCCCTCCTCATTCTCCTTGCGCCACCCTCCTCATCTTCCCCAGCTTCAGCAGCGCCGTTCCCCAGCTCAGCCTCGCCGAGCTGTCCCTGCAGCTGCTTGTCAGGTTCTGTGGAGATCACCAGGCTCTCCTCCAGCTCGGCCACCTGCGCTGCGAGTGCACCCACCTCCTCCTCTTGTGCCGACGACTGCTGCTTAACACCTGACTCCTGCTCCTCCCTCTGCTCCTCCCGCTCTTTCTCCAGCCTGCGCACCCCCTCCTCGGCCTCTTTCGCTCTCATCAAGGCCTGCTGGACCGTCTCATCCAGTCGCCGGTTCTCGTCCAGCAGCCTCTGCTCTCGCTCCTCCAGTGGAAGCTGTGCTGCCTCCAGCCGGCCTCGTAGCTGCCTCTCGGAGGCCCGCAGCATGGCCAGCTCACGTTCCGCAGCCTGTCTGGCCTGCACCAGCTCACGGGTGTTCTCCTCATTCCGCTTCACCGTCTGCAGCAGCTTGGCGTTGAGTTCCATCAGGGTGGTGCACTGGGTCTTGTAGTCCTCCACCTTCTTGGCGATGGGATCCTTTTTGGCGCTGGAACCTGTACCAGTGTCGGTGCCGATCTCAAGCTGGGTCTCGCGGGCCTTAATGTGATCCAGCTCCTCCTTGAGGTTCTGGTTTTGCTGCTGAAGCACCTCGCACTCCTCCTGTGCAATTCTCCTCGCGTCTTTGGCTTGCTTGTCTTGCGACTCCAACGCCCCCTGCAGTTCATGTAGCTGCGTGCGCAGGTTCCCCGCCTCATGCTCCTTCAGCGACAGTGCCCCCTGTAGACGGCCCACAGTCGCCCGCAGCTCCTCGGCCTGCTGAAGCGAATCTGCTCGCTCCTCCTCCGCCGACACCAGCCGCTCCCCGCTCTCCCTCACGCTCTGCTCCTGCAGCTGGAGCTCCTGTGTGAGCTGCTCGACACGCCCGACCAGTTCCTCGCTCCTCCCCCGCATCTCCAGCCGCTCTGCCTCGGCCTCCTTCAGCTTTGCGAGCAGCTCCTGGATCTTCCAGGCTGAGTCACAGTAACTGGCTGCCTGCTGACTCTTGTCGGTCAAGGCCCCGTCCAGCTTGGCCAGCAGCTCCATGTTTCGCCTCTCGGCGAGGCTCAGTTTGGCCTGCAAGCTGCTCTCTGACGCCTCCCTGGTGCCGATGACCTCCGATGGCTCGCGCGGGTCGGACTGCAGATGGTTGGCAAACTCCCCGTTGGTCTTCCTCTCCTCTGTTTGCTGGTTCTGTCTGACCTCCGGTTGGTCAGATGATGTTCCACACTGCTGCTGTGGCAGCTGCAGATGCTGAGGTGGCTGACCCTTTGGTACACTCGACAGCTGTCCCTCAAGGTCGCGGATGACGGCTTTAAGGTCGTCGGCCTCTTTAGTGAGAACGCGCACGCGCTCCAGCAGCTCCTGCTGCCGCAGCTCGGACTGGTCAAGCTCGAGGCGCAGGTCATCGGCCGCACTGCAGCTGGAGATGTGGCCCAGCTCGCCCAGTTCGCCCAGCAGACTCGGACTGAAGTCGGGCCCAGGGAGGAACTCAGGGGGCTGCTGTCAGGGCAGAGCCAAGAACTAGGTGTTACCGACTCCGAAGAGTGACCTACTGGCAATACCGCTTACACAGGACATTTTAGATATGCGTTACTGACCATCTCGATTAATTTAAGCTAGGGATATACTCGCTGCGCGCAGAAGTGCGCGCGCCCATATATACTTTATTCGACACACACGGCAATCCTCTCCTCGTCAGAGGTGTCAAATGCCACAGTAGTTTGGGAACCTTGCGTGTCAGAGGAGTGAAACGTGACTGAATTGCAGGTTTACATCATGATTTGGGAATTAAACTGGATAAATCCGAAAAGGTTTGAGTCAGTGTGTATATTTACAGTGTTTTCAGCTTCATAAGACCTTATGAGTGATGATAGGATAAGGCAAAACTGTGCGCGGCGAGTATATCCAAGCCTTTACACTCTGTGCGCAGATACTTGCTATCTGCACAATGCAATATGACTTACCTAAGTATGCTATACATAATAAGAAATAATGCAGAATCACTACAACATATAATTGTCATTACAGACACGTATAGTACAACTGAACAATATATGTAGCCATGATCTAACCCTACCAAGGGACATTTTCGGACAAAAGCTAAGGAGGGGAAATGATCAATAAGAGCACCTTATCCTATGCAAGACTTACAAGAAAAATTCTGTATATGTAGACACTGAATAAACATTAAAAAGTAAACAGGGTCTCGCAGTAACATATCTTTTTCTCTGGTCTGACTCAGTGTGTGACACCAACGTGTCCTGTGCCAAACCGGGCCCTGGTCCAGAGGAGTAACAGGTGCAACAGTGGGGGAATGGACAAGTTTTGGGGGGTATGGAGGGGGGCAGGACAGGTACAGGGACACACCTGTGAGTAGCTGCTGACCAGGCTATTGACGCTGGAGCATCGACTGGGAGGTCGCCACAGGTGGGTTGAGGAGGCACCTGACCCAAGTGTCCTCCTAAAACAAACACAAACACAATATTCGCACATACATACATAGACATGCATGCACGCACACACAAACACACACACACAGGGACATGAGAATGGGTACATTATTAAACAGAATTGGTCAAAGGTTTCACAGTGCACATTGGGTACATAACTAATGATTAAGATTGTGTCAACACAATGACTAAAAAGTAAATTACGCAATATAATACCACAGAGACGCAAATACCATTTAACACTGTGTTAGTGACGTACTTATAAGAACTAGGCTTGGATACACCCATCACTTCCAAAGAAATCTAAAAGGAAGTAAACCATATCAGGCTGCTTGCCAAGTCTCAGTTGGCAAGTATTTACAGAACTTGCAGCACAACATGAAACTTCCCAGAGTTCAGCTGTAATACAAAGACTCCTCACATGGCCAATGGTATGTAGTATGTTCACATCCACCTAACCCTTGTGAAAACATGGATAGAAATGAGGTAGAACACTATTAAGACCCTTTAAGCCCACAATTAGATTAGAACTGTAAGGACCCCACAAACAAATGTAAAAACTACAGATAAATCCAGTTGTGTTAAACCAAGAATGTTCTTGAATTATCAGGCTTGAAAAACAAGCATATGGCTGGCTTCTCTGGCATGTGCTGGACTTATCAAGCTCAAGGTTTGTAGGAGTACACAAAGAGGGATTGAAATGGGTTACCTGGCAAACGTGGGCCAGTCAGAGTCTAGGTCGTGGCCTCTGGAAGCCACATCGAACTGGACCTCATTCAACTCGTACAGGTGGTTGATGATGTCAATGCTCAGGTGAGACTTCAGGAATGGGCTACGAGCGTAGTACCACTCACTGCATCAAATTATGGACAGAAAGACAGAGGGGGCAAAGAGAAACACAGAGAGAGAGAGAGAGAGAGAGAGAGAGAGAGAGAGAGAGAGAGAGAGAGAGAGAGAGAGAGAGAGAGAGAGAGAGAGAGAGAGAGAATGACTATGTTGGGACAAATCTCAGCATTGCACAGTGGTGTGTCTGCATGATCCTAGTCAAGTGGATCTGATGACACACTGTATGCAGCATGACAAGTATGCCAACACACATGTTCAGAACAGCCAACCAGACAAACACAGAGACAACACAGACACCGACATAAATCCACAACCCTTTTACCACCCATTTTTCCATTTACATTTCACACTTAAGAAGAGACTATAGTGAGTCAAAGCACTACAGTGACTCACTATAAGTTAAGCCTTCTACAAGACTAAACGCTTTTCTTATAGTCTACAACTACACTTAATCTATGTGTGGGAAACTGAGCCTTAATGACAACCAAAAATTGCTTGTCAAACATCTACCTGCCTATCCTTATACTCATGCTCATATCAATATTTGATATCTCTAAGTCTCAATATGACTTTGTGCTGCCAGTTTGTTGTATAAACTACCATATGGATTATCTGTAGGTTAACTGTATATAACGTGATACCATGCACAGCCTTGGGTGTTTTA
Organism: Coilia nasus; assembly: GCA_027475355.1. Classification (NCBI taxonomy): domain Eukaryota; kingdom Metazoa; phylum Chordata; class Actinopteri; order Clupeiformes; family Engraulidae; genus Coilia; species Coilia nasus. The sequence continues at coordinate 37,582,263 of CM050221.1, forward strand.
TTTAATAAAAATAAAAAAATGTCATGTATTGATATAAACAAAATAAAACATGCCTTTTTCTCAGGAAAACTAAACAGAAGTGCTAAGTCTAGTTACAATGGAGAACCAAGAGTAAATTAAGGAAGAGAGAAATCACTTGCAGTCACTGGTCTTGCGACTGTTACCCCCTTTTTTAGAACACAGAGGTGCCTCAGGAAACATTTTAACAACACGATCCAGACATAGCATCTAGTGCGGCTTATGATGCAACAAACACAAGACACACAACATCGCACAACACTGCAGACTACAACACAGCACAACACAACACAACACAACAAAACACAACACATCAAACCTTTACTAGTAAAATGACCACAGAATGCTGATCTGAGTGAGAAGTATGGTCTGGGACTTGAATGTGTTAAACAGCATTATTTTGAGGTCTGCCTGGCCTACATGACACAGGTCATGCTCACACTCTCAGTTCCCTTTTCGTATTGCATGTTACACTCCAGTCCACTAGCAACAGAGGTCACAACATGGAGCTTTCCTGCCCATATGAAAATCAGATCATGCTCCTCTACACACCATTGTGGACCTGAAGATTTGCATTACACATCTCTGCACAGAGATATATCGTCGCACTAAGGCCAGTGGTTTGGATGTGTGCACATGCCTGGACATGGCGGAGGATGTAGGCAGGAGATAACAGAGTGGCCTAGCTTTGTGTGTCTGTATGTACCTGAAGACATGCATGTGGCATGTCTGCCTGAATATCAATGTGCCTGATGTCAGTGTTTTGCACAAGGTTCTATGCTCTTTGTGGGGTGCATGTACCCAGTTAATATTTGCGAGCGCACAGCTGGCCCCTATCTTTCTGCAGCATACCTGGTGACTTTGTGGTTCATCAGGCATTGTTGCAGGGTGTCAGCTAGCCTCTGGTGCACCAGCGAGTAGCGGATGAATGCACGGCCCTTTCCAAGGGACGTCTTGAGCTGAAACACAGGCAGAAACACAGGTCAAAGGTCAAAGCTCCTGCTGTGCTTAAGTGTGTCCAGGATGTGACACCTCCTTAACCTATAAGTGCTGACAGTGTAACCACGTTTTTGTCACAGAGACAGGAGGAAGAGAGAGAGAGAGAGAGAAAGACGGGAGCGGAAGGGGGGAGTTGTGACAACCCCTTAAGTCATACATGCTGACAGTGTAACCACTTTTTGTCACAGAGACAGAAGGAGAGAGATAGAGAGAGAGAGGGTTGTGGTGTCAGTGTCATTAACAACAGTACATTACATTAACAACACTCTAACCATAAACTGCCATTTCACAGTACGGTGTGCGTCATCCAGAGGCCACTATAGCTGACTGCTACTGCTAACAGTTGACTGTATGTGGCTTGGGTTTCTATGCCAACCATTACGCAAACAAATTTAAAGCCACACAGGCTTGCAGGCATGCACACATTATGCATACACAGCCACACACACAAAAAACACACATTTCAATGCATTTAACACATTTGAACAGATGACACAGTTCCCCTGCAGGATAGGAGAACAACAAACGCTTCACCAGCCGCATCCACAAGTTTCACAAGGGCCTGTTTTACCTTAGCCTTGGGTTTGTATCTCTGTCATGACAATTGTGACAAACTGTGTGCAAACAAACATATAGTCATGAGCATGCATTTACACACAGCCACACAACCCCAACACAGTTGACACATTTGAACAATGGCATACTGTACTTCCCTTGGAGAATAGGAGATCAAACACACTGTCAAACTCTTCACTGGCTCAGTCTACAAGTCTCACAAGAGCCCATTATAGCTCAGCAACAGGTCCCCCAACTCTGTGATTTAAGGTCAAAAAGCTAAACTAACATGATCATGTAGATTAACAATAAGGAACACTTTGTGCCCCCCTGCCTAGGACAAACCGTAACACCAGCACAGATGGACAGGATTAAAAGCAGGGGTACAAACTTAACAATAAGAAGGACACCATATGGGGACTTTCCACTCCAAAGCAATGTCTTACCACATGTCTTTTGCTTACAGTTACATGATGTACACAAGGAGAACAGGTACAGTAGCAAAGTACAAGGAAGGTGTTGATTCGGAACTCTGTTAGGGCTGTAATAGACTGGAGGTGCTCCCAGATTAGATAGGTTCTCAACGGCTTCTTCAACACAAAGAAGGACGCCTCTAAGATTGGCTTGGGTATTGTGTCTATTGAAAGTTGCATGATATATGCATAGCAACTTAAACAAAGGTAGGAAATGGGCTGGTATTTACAGAGGTACTGTATGTTGCGTCGTGGTATAAACTTTTGTTACAATGTTTATATTAACATTCATGGTTTGTGAACAGACAAACATACCTTTCCACTAGACTGCAAGTGCATGGTTTATGGTCCTGGACAGACACATCCCACCCAAACATGTACAGAAAAGGCCCTGTGGTACAGCCTTGCTGACTAAACACGTTGTTGATGTAAGGTTGCATGTGTTGTCAGTCACATTTGACACTGACTTCAGTGCCATGCAGCATGAAAATATAAACACACACACACTCACACACACACACACAGATAATATCAATCATGCAACACGCCCACTGAAAACAGGTTTTTCACTTCAAGTGGCATAATGATGTCTTATCGCGTCTTATTCCCATTGTTTCAGATGGCCATGCACTATCCTTCTTTAGGCTTTAGTGAATGGTACATGTTCACCGTTTTACATATCAGTGCACACAAAAGGCCACTTATTACTTTTAATAACAGAACAGCATTCACATATATTGTACAGGTCTTTGTAGGGATATAAGATTGAAATTTTGATGATTTTCAAAATGTTGATATTCTAGAAACTAATTTTGGCCAATTGACAATTAAAGTATGTACATATCTTTGTTATTCACTTGATGAGAATTCCATTTCTCTCCTGAACCGGTATTAAACTTTTACCCTTCAATTTGTCCCACACATTGCATCTGCATTGGCAAGAATTTCAATATCTGCTGGCTGCTAATTTCATTACACTTAGCAGAGGCTTTTGTCTAAAGTGACAAGCGGCAGATAGCAAAGAACAAGCTAAGTGCTACTTAGGAAGTATGTTAGAGTTGTGAGGACCGTGAGTTGTGCTCTTAGAAGACATGGGTTTAAAAGAGGTTCTTACACAAACGAGGACATCCCTGCTCAAGTTTGTTCTCTACAAGTAACGTGTCCCACCACTGAGAAACCACAAATAAACAGAGTTTATGCTTTGATTACCCTACCTGTGCAGAGGCCAAGTCCAACAAATGACAATTACCTTCCAAAAACACAACAGTCAATACCAACACAATGCTTACACATTAATGTGCATCCTCAAACTCTCTGACCAATAGCCTAAGGAGCTAAGTTGTAAGCAACTGGACTTCTTTTCTAAGCTTGAAGACATTTCACCTTTCATCCTAAAGGCTTCTTCAGTTCTTCAGAACCGAAGAAGCCTTTTGGATAAAAGATGAAACGTGAAGTCCAGTTGCTTACAACTTAGCTCCTTTGACTACCAGGACCTGGAGCATCTTAACAGACATCTCTGACCAGCAGTTTACAACTGACCTCATCCCACGATCCTCTTTACTTCAGCTCCTCAAAAAAAAAAAAAAAAAAAAAACTCCAAAGATATTACACGTCAACACTTTTGCCTACTCAAGTAACAGGTGACCAGCTACCAAATAACACCGCATTCAAGAACTGCAGCATGAGGTAGGTAGACTGTCCTAGCCCTGTAACTCCTGTGTGGTGCGTCTGTCTGTGTACAGGTGGGTCACAGTGCAAGCAGGAGTGTTTCGCACAGTCTTAACGCAGCGGCGGATTAGATTACCTCAGGGATAGATTTGACGAAGCGGATACCGTCATTTGCCCCTTTCAGCTTGGCCAAACAGTCGCAGAAGTAATCCCAGTAGTCTTTTCTGATGCCAAGAAAAGTTGTCTTCTCTTTTTGGTCAAACTAATGAATGAAGAAAATTATGATTATAATAATTATTATTATCATTTCACTCTGTGTATGTATAGATAAAAAAAATTAAACATGATTACTGACACACATCGACTACATACATGGCCTGATGAATATCACAGATGAAGCTTAAGGATACCTCTCACAGGGATGAAATGGATAATAAACAAATAATCCAGAACTGGCACAGTTTATATTATACTGTAAATATGCAATAATTACATTGTATGCAAGTCCCATTCTATTTGATTAGATATTGTTAAATAATTTTCACTTAAAAATATGAGCATCTCATTGAGCGAAACCTAACTGTACAGTTGTGTGCCACAATGACATATTGTGGGTTTGATGACAGAGTGGGTGTTCCTGCACAGCAATACTGTACCTGCAGCAGGTACTCGAGTTTGTAGGAGAACTTGTGTAGGCTGGTGCTGTCGTCTGTGATAGGCTCGCCTGCTTCTCTGTGCTCCTTACTAAGCTCATTCACAGCATCTGTAGGCCAGAGGGAATACAGACAACTTTAAACATCTATGTGAACACACACAGACACACATGCATTAGTTAAACCCTTCACCCTCTGTGTGGACATGATAATATAGATGACTTCACTAATTTCATTTGTTGTTGACAATATGAAAAAGCTTCTTCAATGACAGGGCCGATGGCACACATGGCAATCATGACAGTAGGCCTACCATGCAGATCTCTGATGATCCTCTGCAGTTGATTTTCCCCAACAGAAGCCATGGTAGATGCCATGGTAGTTATGGGGAAAGAGGAGGCCTACAGTCAGTCAGCATGACATCTGTTTAATCAGAAGAGGTACAGAGAAAACGTCTCCTTCAGCATTTGTGAGTTACATGAAGATGGCAACAAACATAATAAGCGAACTTTTACGTTATTTAATCATACGTGTCGTCAAAGCAAAATGCTCTTAACCAGTAGCCTACGTGTTACTGTAACTATAAACCTTACAAAAAAAAAAAGATTTTCAATGTCGCTGACATTAGACAGTTTCTGTCCGATTAACTTGCCAGACCAAAATACAATAACTGTATCCACGACACTACACCACAGTAGCCTATCGACTGTATCCACTAACCAGATACACGCGGCGACCAACGTTGGACATCAGCATTCAACACGACTTGGCTAAATGTCGTCGAATCGTCACCACTGCACAGCTCTCCAATATCTTACCTTGATAACTTCTTCCTTGTCCATATAAATAACACAGAGCAAAAACGTGAGGGTCGGATATTGATGCTTACTATACGTCATTATACCAACGTGAAAATAAGCTCATTTAGGCACTGTAATGGTTTACTGCACAACTTTAACAATTTTCGCTTGAAACCTACGTTCTTCTGGAAACTAGTAGCTACCCAGATTGATTTAAATTACCTGATAAATACAGTTTGCGGCAGGATATGCTGAATTACACCTGCTTTTCAAAGACTAGCTCAGATTCGAGACTGAGAACAAGTGACAAGACAGCTCAACCTGGAGACTAATCTGGCTAATAAATCCACGTGTTTGTTATCATTCTCAAATATTCATGTATCGCAGTCAAACGTACTTTTAAAGGATAGATGATCCAGCAGATCGATAGATTTACAGTGAATTCCTGCTAGTGAGCGGTAAGGAGGGGTTTGGCTGTGATTGACAGCTCTGCGAATCAATGACAAAGTGTCTTGGTTGCCGGCGCGCAGGCTCTTGCTTCACACAAGCCAAGTGCGGTTGCACTGTATAAACAAGGTAAATAAACCACTCGTCACGTGACACACCATGAGGTGTTGAGTGAACACCATGGGTGGACTGGTACGAGACTTAACCGGCTTGTCTGTGGAGTATTGCCTGCACAGAGTAGACCATTGCTTTTGGTGTACATGACCATGTAGACCAATGGCACAGGGTGTTTTCGGTGCAGGTTCTGTTTGTAAGTTAATGCAAAATACTAATTAGGATCATAAGATAAAGAGATCACATGTAGGCCTTACATAAACAATGTCAAGTGCTTCTATTCATTCTAGTCCACAATAACTATTATTGCCACATGTATTACTCACGCAATACAGTACAGAATATGCTCAATATCCTATTTATTTGCTCTTTATTTTTAATAATAATTATGTTTTACTTGTAGCAGTTTATATAAATCAGCTGGTAGACTGCATGCAAGTGAAAGGTGTTGAATCAGAAACATAGCCTACTGTTTTGTGTGTGTGTATTTTTTTTTTAATCATCTTTACACAGCTGTAACCTTTTTCTAGTAGACAATCTGAGATATACTGAGATATGCAGGCCCTATCAAGCCAAAAGGTAGTGACTGCATAAATTGTCAAATTGAGTTTAGACTGGAAATGGACTATATAACTCCTCCTGTGTCTTGTGACTAAAGCTCTTGCTTCTTCCTATTAAGAAAGTACACAAAAGCATCACCACTATTATAACAACAACATGTTTGACTGGGAAGTGTTACAGCTTTAAAAACATTTTTCTCATTTTCTATGTTCACGTAGTTACTGCACTTAACTGCTCTCACCCCTGGCAAACACTGTACGAGTGAGTATGCAGCAAATGAGAGACATTTCTTGCAGATTCAGGGGCAACATCATAGGACTCTAGGTCTTTGCACTGCACTGCATTATTTGCACACACATGTTGTGAAGGGTAGCACTGACACAGTTTCACCTGTTTCTAACATCCAAGTTTGGGTTTCAAATGACCTTTCAAAAACAGTATATTGTTCCGCTTGTGCATCTCACATAGTTTTTCACTACCTTTACCTGAAGAGGAACTGGACTTAATCTCTATAATATGCTAAGAAAACACTTGAATCTCACCATTTCTTTTTGTCTGTTGTGACATTACTTAGCAGTGTCACTCTATTTCCAGAGGTCTGTTTACACTGGCAAAGGTAAGCTAATAGCATATCTTAACTGTAACTATACTAATAGTAATGACTGAAAATTGCAGGTGACTAATTACACTGGCATTTCTATCATTCCATGTTTTTAATAGACTCAAATTCTAATGTAGTTTATTAAACATTAGTAATTCTTCATTGATCTTACATGTTCAAATGTTAGGTTGGTTATTATGCCTGATGGCAGATAATTTCCAAAACCTGTCCAGTTTTATGATTTCATACTTTGGAGTGACATTTGTTCAAAGTTACTTAAAAATATTTGGCTACATAAAAAAGGCAGTAATCATGACTAATAGTCAGCTGCTGTGGCTGATGCTACTGCTGCTACTACTACTAACAACAACAACAATAATAGGGGTAACGATGATGATGATGATGATTTATATGTTTTTTCCCAACAGAAATGAATTCTACTGTAACTCCAAATCATAGTCTTTCTACTACTGAGAGTTACGGCTATTATTCTGATTACTATGACATAGGGGCTGAGATGTGTGAAAAGGAAGCGGTTCGCAAGTTTGGAGCCATAGTCACAACTGTTTTCTTCTCTCTGGTGATCGTGTTCAGTGTTGTTGGAAACTTGCTCGTGTTAGTGATCCTGGTCAAGTATGAAAACCTGAAGTCCATGACCAATGCCTTTCTGCTGAACCTTGCCCTGTCGGATATCATTTTTACCGTCGGGCTGCCATTCTGGGCCTCCTATGACATCCACAGCTGGACCTTTGGGACAACTGCGTGCAAAGTCGTAAGCTTCATCTTCGACGTGGGCTTCTACAGCAGCACCATCTTTTTGACCACCATGACCATCCATCGCTACATGGCTGTCGTCCACCCAATGTCCATCGTAGTTGCCAGGAAGAGCTTCTACTGCTTCGTGACATCTCTCACTGTGTGGGTGACAAGCTGCCTGGCAGCAGTTCCAGCTGCCATCTTCAAGACCGCTATGCACAATGAAAATGACGGCTCCTGGCACTGTGATTATGGAAACGTGGAATGGATGATGGTGGGAGCATACCAGCAGAATGGGTTTTTCCTCATCTCTTTCACCGTCATCTCTTTCTGCTATGCCCAGATCCTTCTGCGGCTGCTGCGCCCCACCTCTCACACCAGGCACAAGACGGTGCGCCTCATCCTCATCATCGTGGTGATCTTCTTTCTTGGCTGGGCACCATACAACGTGGCCCTGTGCCTGCAGACATTGATGTTCTGGGGTGTGGCACCCTTCAACAGCTGCAATGTCAGCACGACCATCGACTACGTGTTCTACGTGAGCCGCCTGGTCGCCTTCTCACACTGCTGCCTTAACCCTGTGTTCTACGTGTTCGTGGGCATCAAGTTCCGGAACCATCTGAAGAAGCTGCTGTGGTACTACTGCGGGGGGATGGGCGAGGCTCAGAGACGCCACAGCCGGCTTATATACTCCAATGGTGAGGAATGCTCCATGTACTGACCAATGACCACGCTGGGCTGCAAGTCGTCTGGCTCAGGTGTTCTCAGCTCTGCTTCTGGGGCCTTATTGCGTGACAGACATAGGTGGAACATCCTGGCTTTAGAAAGTAAACGTTCTAAGTCACTAAAAAAAGCTGCTTAAGTGAATGGCTGTTGCAAATATGTGGTATGGACTTTTACTCTCTGAAGCCGGGTTTTCCACCTGCATGTCTTCTGTCTGTCTGTCTGTCTGTCTGTCTGTCTGTCTGTCTGTCTGTCTGTCTGTCTGTCTGTCTGTCTGTCTGTCTGTCTGTCTGTCTGTCTGTCTGTCTGTCTCCTGCTTACTGCCTCATATGATTGAATTCAATCAGTATAATTATAAAGCTTTTTAGTGGCTGCAAAATCACATTTCTTCTCCTCATCAAGCATGGACCTAGCTGGGTTTCCATCCAACTCAATCACATCATTGTCTGCATTCATTTTAATTTGGTGAAGCATAGCCACATTTTTTATAAGCACTGGAAGAGTTTATGTGACTTGCAAGCATTTCCAGCTAGGAATTCTAATTCAAATGGTAAAACTGTGGTAAAAAGTTGTATGGAAACCGTCCATTGCTCATTGATAAGATCCTTAAATTCACTAAGTACAGAAAAACTGGCCACTGGTGGAGTGACACACAGGCCCCATGAGAAGAACTGAACAATTCCTGGTCTAAGTAAATGTAAATAAACTTTGTCCTTCTTGCAGAGCATATGGGAAAGTATTATACTGCTAAATGTTTTATTCATTGTATGTCTATATGTTTGCATTTCCTACAAAATAAAAAAGTAAAAAAAAAAATCAATCTTAAGAAATGATGTTTGCTCTTAATCTAGACCCCTTAGGTCTTACGTGCTGTAAATACCCCCCTTTTTTAATTCACTGTAAAACTTTGAGATCTCCTTGCCACATCATTCCTTCAAATTAAAACTTGTGTACATAGTTCAGAAACTCAGTTGAACATTTGATGAAATGATTTTTTTATTTTTATTTTTTATTTCAGCGAGTACGTTGCCTACTGTCACCTCCTTCAATGAGCAGTTATGAAAAAGCCTCTAAAATGAAGTAAGCAGCAGATTAGGACCTTGCTGTCACATTTCTCATTTGGCAATGAAGCAGCAGAAGCTTTTATGCACAGTAGATTGGTCTTAGTGACCAGTGTGGATTGAGGCTTTTGTATGTTCTTAGGGTCATGACAATTTAAGTTAAATGTATTCTTCAACACAATATGAATTTGTAAATATATGATAAATTATGGTAGCCCTCAAGCAAACTGAGTAATTTGTCATTATCTGTATAATGTGCATTGACTGTGATTCCAAACATTTTCATTAAATAAAATTTCTCTTTTTTTGTGACTGACCAATCATTTTTCTTGCCATGCAGTGAGGCAGATATTTTTGTGGAAAAGAAAGTTGTAATCAGGCGTGGTTTGAGGGACATTACATACTCAACATGAGTATAATACAGATACAATTTAATACAAAGATGGATTATTTACAAGAAAATGTCCAGGTGCACATCCGGCTTTCTACACCCTCAATTTCTTATATTTCTGAGGCCTGTAAGAAGACCTGATGACAGGCCAATTACTTTCACCGTGGGTGAAATATGCCAGGTTGGTACTTTTGTTGTTAAGTTTGGCTCTGGATCATCTCACAATTAATGCTGATCAGATAAGCTTGTAGCAGGGATGGACACAAAGGCACTGAAATGTTGTTAGTTATTACATGATTCACTGTAGTGACTCCATTTCCAACAATGCTTTGTTGTGCTCGGGGTGGGGCTCATATTTAGTGGAAGTGGAAGTAGTAGAAGTAGAAGTCTTTATTGTCACTATTACAAAGTATAGTGAGGTGTTGTTTGGAGCAGCCAACAGATGCACAAGAAGACACAGTGTATATAATAAGAATAAGAATTGAAATAAATAAAAACAGCTAGGTAGTATTAAAATTTAAGTCAAATTTATACAAAAAATATAGGGTAATATATACAAATAGGACTACAAAACAATATAAAGAAAACAATATGTACATTTTACACTATCAAGTTATGGACAAATAAATAAAGTGCAGAATATGCCAGCAGCAAAAGTGCAGTGCGCAACAGAGTCATATGTGTCCAATGTAATTACACAATAGGGTCACATTGCACGGGGTCCAGTACCTGGCAGCAGGGATTCAAGTAGTCAGGGAAAGGGGACGAGATGGGTGCTAAGGGAGTGGGTGCTAAGGGAATGGGTGCTAAGGGAATGGGTGCTAAGGGAGTGGGTGCTAAGGGAGTGGGTGCTAAGGGAGTGGGTGCTAAGGGAGTGGGTGCTAAGGGAGTGGGTGAGTGGGAGCAGCAAGACCTGAGGTGGTGAGGGGGAGCAGGTGTCGCCTGGAGTTCAAGAGTCTGATGGCGGTGGGGTAGAAACAGTTTTTGAGACTTGTAGTCTGGGGGCGCTGTGTGCTGAAGTGCCTGCCGGATAGCAGCAAAGTGAAGAGTCTGGGTGTGAATGGTCCTTGAGTATGTTTTTTGCTCTGCTCAAGCACCATGTGTTGTGTATCTCCTCTAGTGTAGGGAGCTGGCTACCAATGATCCTCTGGACAGTTTTGATGATGCATTGCAGGGCCTTCTTGTTGTCAGAGGAGCAACTGGAGTACCAAACCATAATTCATTATGTGATGACAGATTCAATGGTGCACCGGTAGAAGTTAATGAGCAGTGTTAGCTGTGGTAGCTGACTGTGTTTATGTAAAATCTCAAAAAGGCTTAACATTTAAAAAAAATATTTAACAGCAAGTATTCTGGCTCCAACCTATTGCCTTATTGCCTATTACATGATCTCTGGAATTGTAACTCACAAACCAAAGTTGATTCTTCTTACAGTGAACTGGATAAAGCGATAGCAAAATGCATTGCTCACCCAAATAAAAACAACCAGCAGAGACCAGGCTAGTGTGCAATGATTTTTTAATGACTACATATGGTCATTCATGAAACTGAAAAAGAAGAAAAGAAATGGGGAGGAGACCATCATGCCCTGTCATTGGGGTGACATAACTGAGTCATTTGGGAAGGGTGTAGATGATCTGTGAAGACACTGGTGAAATTGTTCCTCATTCTTGTAAGTGTCCGTCTGTGAAACTGTCTGTCAGAACGCACTTGTTTTACCAGCAGGATTTTTAAAATGTTTGGTAAGTTCTTCTTTACTTGATTTTTTCCTCATTGAAATGTCAATGATTGAATACACTAAAATGGATATTGTGTATTTTATCTGTGACTTTTAGTAAAAGCCCAAAAATAGCCCTGTTTTACCACCATTTTTCTCTTTTGTGTTCTCTCTCATGACAGGAAATACTAGTTTCAGTTTAATAAACACAACCACTGGGGATGATGGAGATATTCCCATTGAGCTCTGCTCACTGAATGATTATTCACAACTCATGGCCACATGCTACCTGGCCTCCTTCGCCCTCAGCCTCATAGGCAACAGCCTGTTGGTGTGTGCTCTGGTTCGCTTCGAGGACTCCCAGAGTGCCTCCAGGCTCTTCTTCCTCTGCCTCGCCTCTTTCGATCTCCTGTTCACCTTCACACTGCCTTTCTGGGCCGTCGACTTCCTGCACCATTGGGTGTTCGGTGAGACCGCCTGCAGGATCCTCATCGGGGCTTTCCACACTGGCCAGTTCGGGAGTCTCCTGCTCCTGACGGCCATGACACTGGACCGCTTCTGCACTGTGGTACTGAATGGTCGGCACCTGGCCAAACCTGGACGGAGGCTTCTGTGTGCACGTGTGGCATGTGTTGCCACGTGGGTAATCAGCATCTCGGCTAGCCTTAGAGATGCAATTAACTCTGAAACTGGTAAACGGGAAGATAAAACATACTGTAATTATGGAGAGGTTGGAGAAGTGGAGGCAAAAGTTACCTTTTACATCCAAGCTGTGCTTTTCTTCATCCTTCCTCTTGTCGTCATTGTGTTGTGCTACAGCTGTATTCTGAGGACGGTCTTGTCTGTCCCACACATGAGGGGCAGACAAAGAACAGTGGGGCTTCTGTTTTGCATCGTTGTGGCTTTCTTTGTCTGCTTTGGACCCTACAATATTGTGTTGTACCTTTTAATGGTTCTTGACCTGTCAAATTGTGACACCGAAAAACTTGTATACTTCGCCTATGAAATTAGTCGCATCCTTGCTTATTGTCACTGCTTTGTCAATCCAGTGCTTCATATGCTCAGACCAAGGTTCAGATCACTGCTCTATCAAGTTGTTTGTTGTATGAAGCTCACTAGTCATCCAATCAGCCAGCCCCATATTAATCATGATGCTATTGAAATGCACAATGGATACAAAACCACTTTATCTGTTGAGATGACATTGGAGCAGAGCGAAAGTACAAATGTATTTTAACTACTCTGTACAAAGACTATGTGAGGGACTGACTTATCTGTCAACGTAACAGAATATTGAACATTGAATATTGAATGTCTTTTAACTATATATTTTATTTGTAAATGAACCAAATGAGAGTAAATGGATCAAACAATAAACCAAAAGTATTTTCTACATACATAATATTTTCTGTGTAATAACTTCAAAAGCACTCACAAATAAATTGCACATCATGAAGTTTGACATACTGATTGTGATGAAAATTGACTTGTCATCAAATGGGTGGGACTCACTCAAGGCATTTTTAAACACTAACCCTCGGTTCATTGACCTCAGACTACTCGGGTCTTGAGGAAATGCTTCCAACATACCTCCTATGCACCCCATGGTAATATACATGCACTCATATGCGTTGTGCAAAATTCTGCTGTTAAAAAGTTTCCTTCACTATTCCTTAGGAAATTATTGTATGAAACAATTACTGTTTTGCTTATTTAACTGTTCTTTGCCACAGATAGTATGAAGTTGCTTTTACACCAATTATTATTATTATTATTATTATTATTATTATTATTATTATTATTATTATTACTGTTGTTGTTGTGATTTTGTTGGCATTATATATATATATATATATATATAGAGAGAGAGAGAGAGAGAGAGAGAGAGAGAGAAGAGAGAGAGAGAGAGAGAGAGAGAGAGAGAGAGAGAGATTTTTTTCTCTTTTTTATCTACAGAAGTTTATATCAATTACCATAGCTATAACTTACAACTATAGCTGAAACTCATACTAACTGTAATATATATATATGCTTTGTTGTGCATAATCCTTTACTAGTACAAGAGGTCATGGAGTCCAATGAAACACTCTCCACTGAAGATCCTTATGGCAATTGGTCATACCCATCATACTATGGTGAGCCTGTACTGCTCGAAGAGAACATACATGACAAATTTCATCGGATATTTGTCACCATTTGCTACAGCTTGATCTTCTGTGTCAGTTTGGCTGGGAACAGCTTCCTCCTTTGGGCTCTCCTGAAGCAGGAGGACCTGAGACGGACATCAAGCCTGCTGCTGCTGCACCTCACCCTGTCTGACCTTGTCTTCACCCTGCCTCTTCCCGCCTGGGCGGCATACGTCAACCATAGCTTGGTGATGAGTGAGGCTGCGTGCAGACTCTTGAACGGCATGTTCTTTTTGGGCCTATACAGTTACATGACGTTCCTCACGGCTATGACGGTGCACCGCTACCGGGCAGTCGTCCATGCCATCACGGCGTCCACCTTTAAACCCAATGTTCACCTCCTGAGTGGTGGGCTTTGGGCATTCTGTTTGGCCTTCACCATACCTGAGATGGTATTCTCAGAGGCAATCGAGGATGGTGACTTTGTGGACTGCAGGCAGACCTACGGATCATATCTCCCTGAGTATCTGATGTACTACATGCAGATGATCATTTTCTTCTCGTTGCCATTCGCAGTCATTGCGTTCTGCTACACACGCATGTGGTTTCGCATTCAGAAGTGTAGAATGGCACAGAAACGGCAAGCGGTGCAGCTTATTTTCCTGATCGTAGTGGGCTTTTTCATCTGCTGGGCACCATACAACGTTTTTCTCCTCATCTACTCACTTAGCCTCCAGGGCCTGATTCCCGAAGTGGAACCAGAGCACTCGGCCACCGTAATGTTCGCTTACACTGTGTCTCACACCTTGGCTTACTTTCACTGTTGCCTCAGCCCCATCATCCACATCCTTGGCGCGGGGAAGTTCAGGGGACGTCTGCGTCATCAGCTTGCCAGTTTTAGACGGTTCTCTGTCAGGGAGAGGAGCCAGATCCTCAGCGTCTATACTGGTGAGACTGCTCTCTCGGTCTCAGGCCAGAACTAAAGCCAAGGTTTGCATATTATGTTTGCCAATATTAAGTGTCGTTGGGGATGTCTGTTTTTACAAGCTAGTTGTGACCTTTTGTTGTTGCATATGTAAATTTAATCATGTAACCTGAGATGGTCTGTTTAAATCTGATCTCGAATGTGTTTCATACAATTATAATAAATGTTAAACGTCTAAAACGGTTGCATTCTTAAACACACAGGACTACATACACAGGTATGTTTCTGATATACGTAATGCTTTGCAGCTGTCGGTAAATAGCACATCTATTATTTGGATTTCACAGTCAGGAAGCCACATTGGCTTAAATGTTGTTTTGGATAAAAGCATGTAAATCATGAATGGATGTAAGAACAAGGTTGTCTGTATTTATCCTGATTTCACTGCTGTAATGTACATGTTTAAGAGTTTGATTATTAGAGGTTTAAGTGGAAAATTGATTTAGGGAGAGGACATTTTGTAGACATATGGGTGGATACATCTTCTGAAGCACAGACCACCATAAATAAATAAAGCTCATAAATGTTCATATACAGATAGGAAATTAGCTTAAAAAGAGTATTATTTAGATGTTGTATGTGTGCTATATGCAAAAAATGTCATCTAGATTTTAAGTGTACATACTGCCTGCCACCACAAGGCAAGGCGAGGCAAGTTTATTTGTATGGCACATTTCATACACATCGTCAATTCAATGTGCTTAACAAAAATAAAAGCAAAGGACAATATGTAAAAGCATAAAATATAACATGAGTGTAAAAACATAAAAGTAAAACAAGTATGTGATAAATAAAAGGTATACAAGCATAAAACACATAAAATAAGTATAAAATCAGTAGAAATCATTAACCGAAAGCATCTGAAAACAGTTTTGTATTAAGTCTAGATTTGAAACTGTCAACACTATAGGAGCAGTTTTGATGTGTTGTGGAAGTTGGTTCCAGAGCTTTGCAGCATAACAGCTGAAAGCTGCTTCACCACATTTTGTTCTAACAGCAGGTTCTACCAACAGGTTTTTCTGATGTAATCTCAGAGACCTAGTTGGTGCATATAGCTGAAACACATCCAATAGCAAATTGGGTCCCATCCTATTTAATGATGTAAACACAAGAAGCAATGCCTTAAAGTCAGTTCTATAACTTACTGTGAGCCAGTGCAAGGACCTTAAAATTGGAGTAAGGTGGTTCTTGTAAAAACACCACAATACTAACACATTACCATACAGTGTGTGAGTATGAGTGTGAACACACACCAACTACATCCCTCCTAGCAGTGGCCTTTTGTGGGCAAATACTGCCCTCTAATGTCCAAATAACACATAAGGCCTTCAACACAATCTAACACAGCAAGAGATCCATGGCACACCTGCATCCACACAACCTTTATAGTGTCAGTTCTAATGTGGCTGGTCTTTTTGTAGGTAATTACGCAGAGGTTTAGAAGCACAGTCTAGTGAATGGGTTGTGGGATTTTGTGCAGCCAAAGAACAATAGTAGCAGTGGTTACTGTAATACGCTGCAATGTTATCTATAGCTTGTTTATAGTGCAGCCTCAACAGGTCAGGAGGAAGTCAGGAGGAAGTCAGGAGGAAGTCAGGAGGAAGTCAGTGTAGTAACAGCTGAAGGTTGAGGGGCTTGGAAAGTAATGTCATAGTGTTTCTATTCCTGCTGGACAGGTATTAGTACCTGAAATGCAACTGCTGGACCCCGTAATATTTTTTCAAATGTCATAATTTTTTCATATTATATAATATATACAAGGATACAAGGATATTTATTTGTAAATTTGCAAGGGGGGCATGCCATGACACAGGCTATGTACTGTGTACTGTGTGTGTGTCTGGGGGAGGATATGAGGGCTGTGTGTGTGTGTGTGGGGGGGGGGCTTTGCCGAGGTGGGGTGGCACATCCGTATGTGAGGAGAAGGGGTAAGGGGGGCATGGGGTGCTGGGCAGGCAGTGGAGGATGGAGAATGGCGGCGCTCCGATGACATCTGGGGGGTGTGTGTGTGTGTGTGTGTGTGTGTGTGTGTGTGTGTGTGTGTGTGTGTATGTGATGTAAAGTTAGGTTGTGTGTGCTGAGTGGTGGATGTGTGCAAAGTCAGTATAGTGTGTGTTCAGGTTTCTGATTGCCTATGGATAGAAACTTCTCCTGAGTCTTTCAGTCCTAGCCAAGTGGTTGCATAGGCGTCTTCCAGACCTCAGTGGTTTAAGTTTATTATATATATATATATATATATAAGATCATGATATGATATGTTGAATTGCAATTGAAATTAACATCAAAATACTGTAGGCTATAAAAACTCTTACACAAAACATCCATAAATTGCAATTTTATATTAACATGCCCTTACATGCCAAATGTCTGTCATTACACGCTATATTAATCTATCTTTTGGGGAGGAACAATTAGCTCCTTGGTTACTGCCTCGAATTCTACAGTATGCTTGCTACACATTCAGGTATGACTGGTTAAGTATGCTAAACTAGCCCATAGTTAAACTATGCAAACTATGAGTTGCAGCAAATTGCAAATGTTGAAACTACCATAATAATATTCTGTTGGCTAATGACAGGGCTCAACGTTAACCCAAATTATGGAAATCAATTATAATTGAACTTGTAACAGTTTAGTTGCAAAGCCAAATCTTAAGTTGAAATAAGATCTTGTGTTCGTTGAATTATTGTTGAGTATAAAAATCGTAGCATCATAGCTAGAAGGCTAACAAACGTAAGAGTTATACCATGATTAACATTAGCCCCACATTCATGGCATGGATAACGTAATCATGCAGAGAGAACAGTTGCATACCTTCATCTTTTGCTTGTTTCTACTCTTCTAATGGCTTTGACCTTTTTCTGTCCATCTCCTTCTGTTTGTCACTCGACAGTCAACATACTGTATTTCCCATCCCCAAACACTGTCACTGCCGACCTGGAGTTAAGACTAAACCAATTCACCTTGGTGACCGCATACTCGTTTTGTATTGCCCTTTTTTATTCCCTTCCCCCTTCTCACACAGCACTGGGCCTTTTCAGCAGGGGAGCATGCAGCCAGAGGGGGTGCGAATTTGCCAATTTCCTACACAGTGATATGATAGATAATAAAACAAATTTTAGATGATATTGTTTTTTTCAAGTGCTCGTGAGGCCAAAGGCACGGCGCCCTTCACGAAATTGCACCCTGGGCAATGGCCCCACTCGCCCTCCCCCAAGAACCGCTACTGGGTTGGAGGAACAGTACCAAGAGTTGTAATGCGTAAATGATGAAATTTGGGAAACAACCATTGACCATGTTTTTTTTTCATGAAATGTTATTCAGAGAAGCAGGACTTCAAGTCGAACCCAAGATCAAAAAGGCATGATGAAGCTCAGTGAACAATTTGCACCGTAATTTTTTTAATTCCCTATTCTTTATTTTTATTGTAATATTTTATTTTTTGATTGTAGGTTTTCCTTATTTCTTTTCATTCTTTCTTTTAAATAAAATGCTGAATCTCATTTTTTCTGGACATGCAGAATGCATTTACAGTACTGTATTGTGATGTACACTGTGTGTTCCTCCAGGAGCTATGCACCCTGTCCTGTACACTGGTGTCTTCCATTTGTTTTGTATGGTTTTATTTACTGCTCAGCAGGAGTTCCATTTTGCCTGCTTTCTGAATGATTTGGAACATTAGTTAGTTTTGAACACAGTTAAAAGTGTTTTGAAGTGATTGTTCAGTTTTGTAACAAGATTCCAGCGTTCGAAAATGTAGTTTGAAAAATGGGTTTTTTGTGTTCACAGTTTTGAGAAAAAGGTAAATATTTTCAAAAAATATGTTTTAGCAATTGTGAACCTGTTATAATAATAATATCACAATAATCTGCATTTGTATAGACATATACACTACATTGCATATAAAGGATGTAGGTCAATGTGCTTCACAGTTTCACAAATGATCATATTTTTGTACTATAGCTTACTATTGTATTTTGCTTGACTGACTCCTTGAAAAAGGATATATTATGGGGTATTCCTGATAAATACTATGAAATTGCACAGACATTTTGTCCCTCAGAAGACCAAGTGTCTAACCGAAAAGAGATCCTCAGAGCAGAAATCCACAACAGTATCTGTAGAGGCCAGAAAAAAAGTTTTATTTGTCGTTATTGCTTGGCAGAACAGAACTTCAGAAAAGTCCACCCAGTACATCTTAAGTCTTAGTCTAGTCAGCTAAAGCTAACTAAACTAAAATAGTCATTTGCATATTTGAAAAAAAAATGATGGTGAGATCTCAAGTCATTAGTATAGATGGAAAAAAACAGAGGAGATAGCACACAGCCTTGTGGAGCTCTAGT
This sequence comes from Coilia nasus, assembly GCA_027475355.1. Lineage (NCBI taxonomy): Eukaryota > Metazoa > Chordata > Actinopteri > Clupeiformes > Engraulidae > Coilia > Coilia nasus. The sequence continues at coordinate 37,601,254 of CM050221.1, forward strand.
GTTAAGGGTCAAAGGGCAAGACATGGCATTGTTGACTCTGACAGTTTGGACTCTGTTTCTTAAAAAGTCAAACATCATAGGAAAGACAGCATAGGGCTTATTTAATACCCATGAATAGAAGCGTATCAAATAGCTTAATAGAATGAATTGTATTGAAGGCCGAGCTGAAGTCAATGAACAAGATATGCACGTAGGTGTTGCTAGATTCCAGATCTTGCAGAGTAAAGTGGACAGCCAGGTTGATGGCATCCTCAAAAGATCTATTAGCTGGTAAGCAAACTGATGAGGATCCATCAGTGGTGATACACAGGCCTGTAGATGGGAGGTTATCATAGCCACTGAGGTGAGTGCACCTGGCCTGAAATCATTCAGACATGTTGTTTTAGTTGACATAGGAACAGGGATGATGACAGATTCTTTAAAACACTGTGGAACTGCACACTGACGTACAAAGGAATTGAAGCTCTCAGTGAACACAGGTGGCAGTTGATCTGCATAGTGTCTGAACGCTGCTGGAGATAGCTTACCTGGTCCTCCTGCTTTCCTTACACTTTGCTTGTTAAAAAGCCCTCTTACCTCTACCTCTACTTCCTGGATGTCAAAAGAAGGAGTGGGAGAAGTAGGCGGGGAGGGGAAGTAGGCAGATGACTGTTCTCTAACTGGGGATAAAAATCATTAAGCCTGTCAGGAAGACCTCAACTGGTGCTGAAACAGACCCCTTTTTGTAGTTGGTCATCTCCTAGACTTTTCGAGACTGATCTAGGGTTGTTGGTGGAAAGTTGATGCTCCAGTTTACTTGCATAGTCAGACTTTGCCTTTCTGATTGCAAATCGTAGGTCACTTGGCAGAGATTCATCCTTACCCCTCCTCCCCCAAATGCAGAGATTTTGAAGAAACAGGGTTTGTCAATCCCATATGACTTCATGCATTTTTTTGTGATGCACTCTCTTCCACACAAAACCGCCCACTGCCTCTGTGCACTTGTCCTGGCTTGTACACGTGTCGTTGCATAAGTCCCAGTCAGTGCAATTTCACAGTCTTTAGTGTTGATGCAACTGGGTGTGGAACAGGGTGAAATCAAAAGCAGTTTGACGTCGGGCTGTTGCATTAGCCGTTTTTATTTAGGTAAATACAATATATCTATTACATTTCTAGCTATAATCGACTACAAGTGGTACTTCGCCCTATTGGAGTGACCTTGAAACAGAATATAGTACAGGGGCTTTATTCAGGAAGAACAGGGGCTTCATGTTGTCCACAACACCGTTTGTGAAATGTCTTTTACAGCTGCGTTTTCAAATGTTTAGGGAAGTTTGCTTTGAGATATAGGCTATAGCAGTGTGTTAAAATGCAGTTGTCACCATGGATAACCCATAGTTATGATAGCCTACATTTTAGGACAGAAAAACCATTGGCCAATAAGGTGATTTTATTACACGTACTGCTATATAGGCTGCCCTGTTCCTATACAAGGCTGGTAGAGCTAGAGAGAAGACAGGCGTTTGATAACAAGAAATATCAAAGATCAAGAGCTTTTGGTCACTTATGTCTCACTTCTATAAAACTAAGTCAACAGGTGGGCCATAACAAACGGGACAACTTTTTAAATGACCCTATCTGCTTAATTGTATCACTACCACAATTAAAATCCATGTAGACTGAAACCTATTCCATTTTTTTTTCAGTGACATCATGGTTTATGATCATGAAACCAAGGGGGTGTCGACTGATATGGCCATTTGAATAAATAATAAATAAATAATCCCCTGAAAAAAGTTGCCACGTGACTTTTAACATTTGCATTTCAATCCTGCCAGTTTTTAGAAAGTGACAAGTTCAGATCCTGCTCTTAGCTAACTTTTATGGGTTTGTGGGCTTTTAGTTGAATGAATAACCTTCCTGGCACATGAGCCACATACAAAACAATGGTAAACTTGAAAGGTTAAATTTGCCTACCAAGATGCAGGTAAAGAATGCTGGTACCCTAAGTTAGCTGGATGTTTACGGTGTGTCACCCCATTCTTACATTTGTGGGAAAAATAAATCACTTTTGCCTTTTTAGTCATCATCAGTGATGTGGTGAGTTGGAAAACTCAGGTAAAAAATCAGGTTATGAAGCCAAAAAATCTCTTGCCACCTTTTTTTATGAGCAGTTTTTTTTTTCAAATGGCCTTGTAGTCATACCATTGCTTGCATGCTCCTAAATCATGGTATCACTAAACAAAAAGAACTAAAAAAGCTTCAATTTGTATTTAGAACTGTGGTAGCCTCACAGAGGACAGTTTTTACTAGGCAGTGCTAATCTGCAAATGAGCATTAATAGGCTCAGTTAATACACGTTCTTGGAAACAACATATCATTAAAAATGTTTTCTTAGGTGTGTGTGGGGGCCTTAGGGACCAAAACCATCTATTCTTCATCAAGCCAGATACGGCTATATAAAGTTTCATCTACCCTGGCATTTCAGTGTCCTAGGAATCACCAACGAAACACTGGTCAAAAAGAGGAAACAAAGAACAAAACAAAAGGACAAAAAACAAACTCAGACCAAACTTATATGACCATTGCAATGCCACTGTAGTGATGGTCCCAATTAACCATTTGCTATAATTGGGAGTTAGAAGAAACAGATTCCAAACAAGGAGCTGTAATTTCTATCACAGGGTGAAAGCTCAAGCCTCAGGTATGCTGCTTTCCACCTTGACACTGGCCCAAATGTAAGCAGATAAGTAGGGCCAAAATCCCAGGCCTAGTATCCCAAGACACACAGAAGCCTCATGAGTTGTGTTCTTTTAAAAAAAAAAATATAATTTCATTAGAGGTTTGAATGGATCAAACATTTAGAATATGCCACTATAGTCACAGTCACTGATTACACTCCTTCACCAACTGTGGGGGTGTGTCTTTCCTTGAAACTCTGCAGGTTCTGGTGGTGTGTGTGTTCATGTCTCTGCAGGTGTGATTGTTAATGTCTCTGGTGGTGTGTCTGTTCATGTATCTGGTGGTGTGTGTGTTCATGTCTCTGCAGGTGTGATTGTTAATGTCTCTGATGGTGTGTGTGTCTGTTTGTGTATCTGGTGGTGTGTGTGTTCATGTAACTGGTGGTGTGTGTGTCTGTTCGTGTATCTGGTGGTGTGTGTGTTCATGTAACTGGTGGTGTGTGTGTCTGTTCATGTAACTGGTGGTGTGTGTGTTCATGTATCCGGTGGTGTGTGTGTGTTCATGTATCTGTGGTGTGTGTGTTCATGTAACTGGTGGTGTGTGTGTGTGTTCATGTCTCTGCAGGTTAAACCCAGAAAGTGGTAAAGAAAAGTAAAAGTGAAACTAAGCAACACTAACCCAAGCTACACACACCACAGCAGCAAAGACAAGGATAATAGTCTGAATCCTATCTGCACTTCCACTATTGAAGGGTAAGGTTATATTTTTTTCAAGATTCTTTTTTTACAATATAAGTCTGCAACAACAGGCTTTGCATCTGTTTACATTACATTACATAACACTTAGCACATACTTTTTTCCAAAACAACTTAAAATAGACAATATTTACGTACACAATTAAAGGAATAGCTTTTAACATGAAAGCAAGCCTGTGAGGTTGATAATGATTTTGCCTATATGTTCTTCACACAGGTAATGGAATTTGAAGATGAACTGGACCATTATGAAAACATTACTGATGATGACTGGGAGCAAGGCAATACTGGAGAATTACTGACAACTGAGAATGTGGCAGATCCCCATAATATCTTTATTGTTGTTTGCTGCGTTTTTGTATTTATTGTTAGCCTAGTCGGTAACAGCATAGTCCTTTTGATTCGCATATGTCAGTTAAAAAAACAAAGAAAAGTGTATGACAGGATTTTCATGCAAATTGCAATTTCCAATCTAATTTTCACTTTGACACTGCCATTATGGCCAGCTGTTTACAATAACAACTGGATTATGGGAAATGTGTCATGCAAGGTTTTGACTGGTATGTTTTATGTCGGACTATACAGTTGCATTAGTTTCCATCCATTGCTTGCATTTGATGTATTTTGTAAATCTCATTTTATTTTCTGGTGGCATAATAGAATGTATAAATTGTTCTGGGTCTTAGCTGTCATATGGGTGGCCATTATGATCCCTAGCATACTAGAGGCAGTAGTCTCTGATACTGTGAATGTGGGTGGTAGAGTGCATTGCATGCAGGCCTATCATAAATACTTGCCTGAGTATGTAGTTCATTATCTGAAGATAGCTGTTTTTTTCTTTCTACCATTGGTTGTTATCACATTCAGCTACTTATTTACATACATAAGAATTCATAGGAGTAAAAGTATAAGACTAGTTATGCAATGATAGTAATATCCTACATTGTATTTTTGTTTATTTGCTGGGCTCCATATAATATTTTCCTTCTTTTATATTCATTCACTCTACATGGCATAGTGTCGCCAGAGAGATTTCAGGAAGTTGCAAACAAGTGGACATACACAGTGTGTCACACCCTTGTGTTCTTTCACTATTGCATTGCTCCATATAACCAAATATTTCTACAAGAAATGTACCGATTCGTGCCCAGTTTAACCAGCCACTTCAGGAGACAATTCTGTCAGAGACAAGATGTGGAACTTCAGCAGGATCCAGGTTTAGATCCTCACCATGAAATAATGGCTCTAAACATTGTGACATTGTGTTAAATGTAAATAAAATATATGCTTTAACTTTCAAATCATACAGGCAATATATGTGTTTGAGAATAGTCCACGGACAACACATCAGTTGGATGAAAACTGGATTTTTTGTTGTTTTATGGCATATTTATTATCATTTCAAATTTTAGGCCAGCAGCGTTTAAAAAAAGTGTCAATAAAAGGCAGGAACAGTTGAATAAGACTAAAGAAAAAACAACTGAGGACACTTCACAGTTAATTGTGTTAATTGACAAGATGATTTTGTATAAAAAGGAGCTTGCTTTCTTGTCCTTGACATGATTTTAGTAGCCCAACTGGTAGGTATCTTCTTCATCGTGTTTTCCTTTTTATTATGCTTAAAATGTGACAGATCTAGACAGCACACCAGCCATTTTAGCATCTGGTTGCACGTATGGAGCCAAATTGTTGGAATTTTGTATAGAATGCAGTTTGACCTCATTATCTGGTAATATTAAGGTCTACCCTCAAAATATAATGTCTGACTACCATCGGGTGCTGTTCAAAACCTATATATATATTAAGCTTTTAATTTTAACTTTCCAGATTTGGGGTTACACATTTTAGGGGGTTTAAATGTAGGAACTGAACATTGAGGGCTGTTAACATTTTACTTTCACCATTAAATCTCTTTTTCTCTCTTTTTTTGTAAGCAACATTTGGCCAGTGTCTTAGATCCACTGATTGTTGGCTTGTAAAAAGGAAACGTGACATTTCAGTGTAATATGACAGCGGATTGACTGAAGGCTCTGTGGTGTGGCCATCTTACCATTACAAAGAGCAGTTTTATTCTCTTGCCAGCAGGTGGCATGTGTGTGACTAAACATGTGACAAATGTGTTCATCGTCTCATGGAGTAGACATCTTTTCCACACCCACCCAGCCAGATTTCTGCCATTGGTGTTATTTTTGCATTTTATATGGAACATATTACTGATGTTATGTATTACCTACTAATTAAATAAAGGTGTTATTTTTGATAATAGTAAATACTGCTAATGATAAAAATAAAAATGAATAAAACATGAAACGTTTTTTCAACAGAGTTTGAACACTGGTTTGCATCCAAATTCCCACTTATGTGGAAAACAAGGGAAAGGTCACTGAAGTAGTAATATGGCCTACTGAGGGACTGAACCAAGTGACTTAGACATGTTCATCTACTTGGTGTCAAGAGCAGGGCGAAATGAAGCATGATACCAGTGTTATGTCAAAAATAAAACCAAAATTATGAAGAAAAAAAAGACAGAGGTTTGGTCTTGGAAATGACAATCTGCCTAGAATGATGGCCAAAATCTTTCTGGCTGGTGAAAGGCATAGTGCTACATGCAGGGAAAGTAATGTACACCACTACTAATTCAACCCCTGCTCACCATTTTAGTTAAATTTATGACGTGACTGTAGAACATCAGTGTTTTTAAACTATGCCATGGAAGTTGACTGTTTATTTACGTAAGAAAGAACAATTGTCTGATCTGATCAAGAAAGCATTAAGGTACCTAGTACCTAGCTTCATTACACCTTTAGAAACAAGTGCCTCACATGACATGGCATAGAGTAAAGCACAGCTCAGCTTGAACTGTCCTACAAATGCACAGTCAATATGTGCACATGTGGAAAAAGTGTTTTTCTCTTTTAGTTGTTGTTTCCTGATTGATTGTTTGATTGCTTGTTTGATTGGTTGGCAATACAATGCGTTGAGAGAATATTGACAGTGTTTTGGCAGATATTACTAATTTGTGGTTACATAAATCAGAGTTCTCAAATATTAACAGTTTCTTACAACTTAAACAACTTTCCCAGGCATTTGTATGTCCTTTCAAAACCTGCAATTATGTTGTAGAAAGGATAAAATGATCACATTAAGGTTAATACCCATTACTTTTCTAATAAATACATCCTGAAATGTGTGAAGGAATACAATACCATAATTATTTTTCCACCTTCATATCACATTTTGCCCTCCACAATAATTGGCACCCTTGGTTGAGATGTGTTATTGGGCTTCTAATAAATTCACTTTTTGAATAATATACAACATACAATATACAATATATACAATATACAACATTGTATATATATATATATATATATATATATATATATATATATATATATATATATATATATATATATATATATATATATATATGGCACCCCTGATGACCCAATACTTTGTACAACCCCCATTTGCCAACAAGACAGCAGTTAATCTTCTCATGTAACATTTCACGAGATGCTGGAGTACAGACAGAGGGATCTTTGGCCATTTCTCTTTGCACACTCTTTAAGTCAACCAGAGTCATGGGTCATCTCCTATGCACTCTCCTCTTCAGCTCACCTCACAGGTTTTCAATTGGTTTGAGCTCTGGGAACTGAGTGAGGCATAGGCGGAGCTTGATTCTGTCTTGTGAACCATTTTTGAGTAGATTTGGTCACATGTTTATAGGGTCATCATCTTCCTGAAATACCCAGTGATGACCCATCTTCAGTTTTTGGGCAGAAGCTACCAGATTTTGATTTAATATGTCCTGGTATTTCAAAGAATTCACAATGCTATGCAGCCTAACGAGGTTCCCATGGCGTCTGAAAAAGAAACCTCACCAATCCCCCCCCCATGCTTCTCAGTGGGCATAAGATGCGTTTCTGCATACTCATCTTATGTGTTACACCAGGCCTATCTACAAGGGTCGCTGCCATGTTGGCATGTAGATAGCAACTGAACTGGTTGTTATGGAGACTTTGTGACCCCAAGATACAACTCTTTGAGGCAATTCCCTAACAATGAGCTTTGGATAACTTTTTACTTCTCTTACCATCTTCCTCACTGTGTGTGGAGGCAAGATAAACTTGCCTAAACAGGCTTGTTTAACACTGTTCCAGTTGTTTAAAACTTCTTGGTGATTCCACTGACTGCAGATATGGGCAGGTGTTGGTGAGTGCCTATTGTCTTGTAGCCATTGCCTGACTAATGAAGAGACACACATCTGCCTTACTTGCATAGTGTGCTTGATCTGTCTCTTGTCTTTCCCATGTTAAAGAGTGGACAGAAGAAATAGGCCTCTGTGTCACATCATATTTATACCCGAGATAAACAGGAAGGGATGATTTTCTAGTTGAAGGTTCCTAGATACTCTGATCTCTGATAAACTGCAGTACAAATGACAGAAATGCTTTACATTTATTTTCTAGGAATTGTTAGGGGTGGAACAGTGGAACAGGTGATTTTATGAAAAACATTTATTTCTTAGTCAGGGATCAGGGATGGATATATATATATATATATATATATATATATAGATAGATAGATAGATAGATAGATAGATAGATAGATAGATAGATAGATAGATAGATAGATAGATAGATAGATAGATAGATAGATAGATAGATAGATAGATAGATAGATAGATAGATAGGGATCAGGGGATCAGGGATGGATATATATATTCACTTGAGTTAAAGGTTACATTTTGTACAATTATGGAGGGTGCTGTATAAAACTATTTGAATAAATAAGATTTTTTTCTAAAAAATCCACACATTTGTAAACCCCTTTAACGGGGTTTATCTCCCTAAAACAAAGCCACTAAATGACTACTTCCCTTAATGTACAATAAAGAATATAACAATAATGTGTGAAATACAGTAGGTGCCCTCTTAATGACCTAAGACATGCTGAAAGTGTCTTCCTTTTCATGGAATTTTATCTTTTTCTTTTAAGGCTTCAAAGGGGTTGTATCTCCATCATTCTACAATTGGGCTTAAGGATCTGGGATTAATAAGGTGTACTGACACATTTTAAGATGTTTTCAACTAAAAAAGTCAACTTTTCACATCTTTATCATTTTTTGTCATTAAAAGTGTAGTTTGGCAGCCAAAACATGTACACAGTGGTATCTGAATAGTGTTGCTTTTATTTCCGCAGAAGTAAATGTAATTCATTTTAAGATGAATCTCCTTTGACACTTTAGGATGAGTTGTGAATTGCACCACCCATGCTTATAGCAGTGCTCTCAAGGAGCGGGTGCTGCTTTGCAGTGAAAAGGGGAAG
>CM050221.1:37620000-37622500 GCA_027475355.1 Coilia nasus
TCCTCAATTATGTCTTTAACTTGACCTAAGGTGATCCCTGGTTAATGTGGTGAATGGATAAACTATAAGTCAGTCCAACAAGTACTTCCTGCAGTCATGGCTTTAACACATGCTGATCCATGGGGAGTGCTGTCCCTCTTAAATAGATGCCCAATGTATTTCCAGACATTTTTTCCCTTTCAGTTATGACTTTCATTTGTTATAATCCTTGCTCAATAATGTATAGCAAATTGATGAACTATGATTCCTGTAGCAAATACTTTCTCCAGCCCTGGCTTCAATGCATGGTGAAGAGGTGGGGTTGGGGTGGGGGGATTTCTCCCAGAGTGCTGCCAGGGTGGGGTGGGGTGGGAGATGACGAGTGCTGCCAGCTCTGGCTCCTGGCACATGATACCCCGATGATTAACCCCGGCGAGCGGGAGAGCATGACGGAGCACGCGAGGCGAGGCGAGGCGAGGAGAGGAGAGGCATGGCAGCGACGCAGCGGACGGAGGGATTGCTCACGGTCAGAGGCCCTGCTGGCTCAGCTGCTGAGCAGTGACATTTTCACTCCCTCAAGCTGGAGCCATTCTCTCCCTTCCACCCTTCCTCCTCCTTCTCCTCTTCATCATCCTCCTCCATCCTCCACCTCCTTCTCATCTTTTTCTCCTCTTTCTCTCTGCTTCCTACTTTTTTGCCTTTAGTGATAATTTTCAGTGGCCACACATTATTTAATGGAGCTCTCTGTCTCATTTAATCCTACCTCACCACATCACCAGTTTCTCCTTTTCTCAGCTGTCTATCACCCAAAACCATTATGGAACAACTACGGCAGATACATGTGTGGGAGAATATCATTTTGAACACTGTCTTGGCTATCATAGAAGTTGCTGATAAACAATTTCAGGAAAGGCATCCCTGTTTTCTTGACAGAGACCACAGTGAGTGGTTTTTAAATGTCTATGTTGTATTTTTTTCACTGCAATCAGAAGGTTGCTGGTTCGAATCCTGCCCTAACCATGGTTGAGATGCCCTTGAGCAAGGCCTCTAACCCCACACTGCTCCAGGGACTGTATCTGAAACACTGTAAATATCTGTAAGTCGCTCTGGATAAGAGCGTCAGCTAAGTGTCATGCAATGTAATGTCTATGTTGTATTTTCTTCTTTGTATGCTATTATTACACACCTTCCTACCTACTTCTCGCCCTCTGCTTTCCCTTTCTCCTTCCTCAGTGAGAGAATGGCACATCATCCATCTCATCTATCACCGTATTTAACCCTTATTCATTCCTCATTTCTCTTCCTTTCTGTTAATGCAGAGACCTACCACACATTCAAAGCATTTTTTGTATTTGTTTGTTTTGTAGTTGCTGTAGGGACGCATACTGTTTTTTAGGATCACAGCTCAGGGGAAAAATCTGGTCAAGAAGCTGCCAGAGACTTTTTAATATAGCCCATGTCTGATTTCCTGAACAAAATGGGGTGTTTTTCTGCCTCCTCAGTACAAAATAGGATGATTTTAAGTGCCCCACACTTACTAAGGGACTCGAAGATGCCGTTGTGAAGCACAATTTCCGTTTAGCAGACAGGTCAATTTTTTTTTCAAATGTATGCTGATTTCCTAAAAAAAAAAATCAAATGTACACAGTGTTTTCACATCTGGTGTAGCCATGTGAGAATGGCAGGCCAGCCAGCCCACATTTAGGGATGTGTGCCACTGCATGGGTTGTATCAGGCAAGGAGGCAGCCAACAACAGTAATACAGAGATAATGAAATTTATTGTCCAAACAGACAAAGAGTGGTTACCAGGAATCCGTACCTGCACTGTCAGTCACTGTTATATATCAGAACACAGCAACTAGGCACCAGGTTGAAAAGAAGGCACCAAAAGAAAACACGAAACATGGCAGGAAAACAGTACAAGGCCATACAGTGAAACGTGAGGTCTCTTTTTCACAACCCACTTCCACTTAATCCACTTAGCGTACTGTTATAATGTACGCTCCACAACTGCTTCCATTACAGTTCTGCCCTTGGTGTTGCCACAGGGCATTTTTATGATGATGATTATTATGATGATGATGATTATTATTATTATTATTATTATTATTGGCTCAAGTATTCTTAATTTTTTTCATGGGGTCCAATATGTTTAGCTACAGCCCTGTCCTCCACTTCTCTTGTCCTCAATCAGTAAATAAATAAGTTCAACCTCCAAATCTGTCATTCTCAAATCTGCTTCTTATAATTTCCTCAATACGCAACTCCTCCTCTGCTCTTTCTGGGTGATTCTACAGAAACGGTGCCATTTGTGATGGAAAAGGATGGTGAAAAAACACATCAGATATTTAGATATTTTTAATTTTAATAATGTCTAGCAATGTGTAGAACAGTACGTTTTTTTCTTTTTTTTTTTGCATATTTATACATTTTGCATATGTTTTTGCATAGGACATGTCACATTTCAATTCAACCCTGTCACAGTCTTTACTGCAAACTCTTTATTGCATTATTCACAGC
>CM050221.1:38227500-38552500 GCA_027475355.1 Coilia nasus
CGCAGTACAATTCAAATGTAGCACACAAGGTCAACATCACCGCTAACGAACACACCCTCTGTTCGCTGATTGGATCGGTCTTGCTGGGGCCGACTAAATGAACAAAATGAACAAAATGAAATGAAGTACAGTATGAGGGGCGGGTTTACCAGGCTAGGTACAATCACTACCAACACCATACATTTGTTTTTATATGTCAGGGTTTTCCCTAAGAGCCTGTAGGTAATAACTGTGGACTTCAGGTGATCTGATAGTGACTTCTACTTCTGATTTCTTTGCTATGTCTGAATAATCAGTCATTCAGAAGCAACACACACGCCCATGGCTAAAACCGCAAGAAAATCCTGCAAGTTTATGGCCTGACACATTATCTGCTGACACTGTAGCTACTGCACAGAAATGAATACATTCAAAATGTATTGCTAACTGTGAAGCCATCTCTGTAAAGCCTTTGAAGGTCTGATTCAAGATATGGGTATCTTCTAAGAAGGTGATGCCTCACAAGTAGACAGATGAATGTGTTGAGGTTGGGTCCTGTACTTTGGCTCAAAGTTTCCAATAAAAAAAAGGGCAAATTTTGTGAATGGCTTTGTTAAATCCAAGGCAGTTTGCAATTTCAATGTCATCTGTATAAAAATGAAGCATAATTATGTTTAGATCTTTATTGAATGGTAATTCCTGAAAAATCCCCCTTTTTGAAGTAGTTTAAAAAAACCTTCTTCACACTCTCTACCATGTACTATATTCTGAAAGATGTCGTCTTTCACCAAAATGACTTTCAGCAAATCCTCAATTGAAACATATTAAAATGTGTCATGAAACTCACTTTCATTCACTCCCAACACATGCTGTACCGGAGATATCAGATTAAGATCAGTTTCCAATGTCTGACACAATGTCCGCTGAACTTTTCACCCCGACTTCAACACCACCGCACACACCCACCGGGGGGAGGAGACTACACGTCATCAGGACCAGCGTCCCACCCCCTCGCTCCTCAGCATTGAACTCGTTGAACTCCAGCACCGCAGCTCGCTCCCTCTGAACTTTTCACCTCGACTTCAACCCCACCGCACACGCCCACTAGGGGAGGAGACCACACAACATTGGACAGCATCACACTCATTACCATACACCACACCCTCCAGTGCATTACACCCACGTTGCATCAGACCAGGACACCACACACCAATGGACCGCGTCACACTCACACCTCATTAGCATACGCCACACCCCCTTGCGTCAGATGGACATGCCTACCACAGAAGCCCCGCCTACAGGGAGGACGCCCCGCCCCCTGGGGGAAGACATGCCCACCGGGGCAGGCACGCCCACAGGTAGATGAAGCCCCGCCCACTTGTGCATAATTCATTAGCCATCCATCATTTTGACATAAAGTCGGTTCTTACTCTCTCTCATATGGTACTTTACCTAGGTAAAAAGTTCTATGCTGTATAGGCCTATATGCCTCATTCTTTTATTGTCTTCTTTTATAGGTGCACAACTATAACGATGCCACTTAAAAAAGTTTGATACAGTGTGTACTTACATTACATAACAGTAACATGTGCCAACCTATAGGACAAAGGCTAGATTTTATGTGATTTGTTGTAAGCAGTTTGTGTTTTTTAGCTTATTGCACATTGAGTGCCATTATACTCTTGCTGAGTGGCAGCATATGTTATAGTAACTGCAGCAGAAGTAATTTGGGTGAAGTGTGAAGAGTTTTGGTTTTGATTTTGCAGCAAATGTTAACTGATGTACTCAACTGTGTGTTGGTAAAGCACACTGTGTTAAGAGTTTTGAAAAAGTGGACACTGTATTGAGACAAGTGTGAAAATGATTGCCAAAAACTGTAATCATTTCCTTCATTGACCTCTAGAGGTATATATATATAAGGTGAACTCAGCTAAATTGGGCCATCAGCTAAAGTGGGTCAGATAAGGTTAGGTTAGGTAAGGTTTATATCTCTATAAACGTTGTGTACTGTACACTTACAAAGTGCTCAGTGCCTTGTTTTGAATGCCAGGGCTTTTGCTGTACTACCGATGGAGTGTGGAGTTTCTTCGAGCTGTTTCAATGGTTTAATAATAGCATAATCTTTATGCTTCGTCTAAGGGGACCTACCACTTCCATTGTTAGCCTTCTGGGACAAAAGGTTAAAAAATAGTTAAGTTCTGAATGCAACAGGCTAACTCAATTTTGCTTCTCAGCAAACATACCAACTTGGTATGATGTTTTAACGTGCCAATTTTCATTTTACACCGAATTTCTCCTTTAAAGTAATTTCAGTTGATGTGTATGGCTAACCTTCAGGGGGCTCAGAAAGGGATTGACACAGATCTGTAGTATGTACATTATTCTTTTAATGTTTGGTCAGAAAATGCCACAATGACTTCAGGAAACACTGAGGAACATGACTAGTGTGGAGTTAGAATCATCCAATTACACCTTAAAAGGTGGAAAATGAAAAATTGCCCCATCTAGTGTGTCTACAGTGTAATAACATGAACTGTATACACACCATCTGTGGGTCTGCATGGTAAAAATATAACACTTGAAACATTGAAACAAGACAAAAAGGAAGGTCATGATGTGATTCTAGTCATTTATGATTATTTAATAAATTGTGAACATGAAACAGCTAGGCTACATATAACAGTCAAACATAAAAACTTAAAAATGGAAACTGCTTTTAACCCTCATCTTTTAACCCATTTTTATGCTCAGGCGTTTAACACAACATGGATGTGTTATTGTTTTCTTTGTATTTATTGTAATGTATTGTTAGGTTGCTGTTTCTGTTTGTCTGTGTTACCCTGCTTGTCCAACACTTTAGTCAGCTGTTGTTTTTAAAGTGCTTTATAAATAAACATGACTTGACATGGAAAGGTGGGGGTGGGTTTGGGTGAGGGCTGTGTGTGAGGGGAGGCAGTGAAGCTGCATGAGATAGGGAGCATGTGTGTGTGTGTGTGTGTGGGCCGGGGGGGGGGGGGGGGGGGGTGGGGGTGTTGAGCCCCGAGGGCTGTGTGCTTTATGTGTGTGCGTGGGGAAAGGGGGGGGAACATGATGCAAGGAGCCAGGCTATATGCTGTGTGCTGTGTGTGGGGGGGGCTTGAACCACGAGGGCTGAGGGCTGTATGTGGTGGGTGTGTGGGGAGGGCATAACACAAGGAGAACTTTGGGCTGCGTGTTGTGTGTGTGTGGGGGGGCATGAGGCGGGGAGTAAGGCTGCATACTACTTGCTGTGTGAGTGTGTGTGTGTGGGCAGGGGGTGGTGGTAGTGAGGGCTGTGTGTAGGGGGGGTGGCATGAGTCAGGCTACGTACTGCGTACTGTTTGTGTGTCTGGGGGAGGATGTGAGGGCTATGTGTGTGTGAGGGGGGACTTTGCCGAGGTGTGGTGGGCCATCCGAATGTGAGGAGAAGGGGTGAGGGGGGCATGAGGTGTTGTGGAGGCAGTGGAGGATGGAGAATGATAAGGCTCCAATGACATCTGGGGTGTGTGTGTGTGTATGTGTGTGTGTGTGTGTGGTGCAAAGTTAGGTTGTGTGTGCTGAGTGGTGGATGTGTGCAAAGTAGTGTGTTTAGGGTTCTGATTAGCCTGGTAAACCCACCCCTCGTACTTCATTTCATTTCGTGCAGAGGGTCTGGAACAGAGACCGTCAGAAACGATTTGCTGGAGGTGTGGACTCTGCTGAAGTTTTTTAAAAAGTGCATCTGCCTTTACCCAATCGCTAACGCCTGGTCGTCACGTATGCAATTAGCCTACCTACGCACTACAATTCAAATGTAGCACACAAGGTCAACGTCACAGCTAACGAACACACCCGCTGATTGGAGCGGTCGTGCTGGAAGTCCCCAAATGCTCCCCAAGAGCGTCCGGTCCAGACCCTCTGCGCGAAATGAAATGAAGGACGAGGGGCGGGTTTACCAGGTTAGGTTCTGATGCCCTGTGGATAGAAACTTCTCCTGAGACTTTCAGTCCTAACCAAGTGTTGCGTAGGCGTCTTCCAGACCTCAGTGGTCTAAGCAGTCCATTTCCAGGATGAGAGGAGTCCTTTAAAATCTTTTGGGCCCTTGAAAGTACTCTTCTGGAATAGGTGTCTTGCAGAGCAGGGAGTAAAGTTCTGATGGCGCATTCAGCTGAACGTACTACTCTCTGCAGAGTACTGCAATCTCTGACTGTGGAGTTCCCATACCAGGTGATGATGCTACCTGTTAGTACACTCTCTATGGCTGAAGTGTAGAAGGCTTTCAGGACAGATGTATGTCCATTACAGTCCATGTAAGATCTTCAGTGATGTGTACAGCAAGCTATTTAAGCCTTGGGACTCTTTGTACAGGTTGCCTGCTGATCATTAGTGAAGTATAGCTGCTACCCTGCTGCCTCCTATAATCCACCACCATTTCCTTTGTTTTACTGACATTCAGTGTCAAGCTGTTAGACTGGCACCACTGTGCCACCTCTTCAACTTGCTCCAAGTAGGCCTGCTCGTTGTTGTTGGTGATTAAGCCTATGACCACAGTGTCATCAGCAAACTTGATAATGGAGGTGTGACTACTGCTGGCTTTTCAGTCATGAGTGTAGATGTTATACAGCAGAGGACTCAAAACATAGCCTTGGGGAGCTCCAGTATTGATGGTTAATGTGTCAGATGTCAGACCACCTACTCTAACCACTTGTGAGCGGTCAGTTACAAAGTCCAATATCCAGTGACATAGTGTGGTATTCAGTCCCAGGGCCTTCATCTTTGTGACCAACTTGAAGGGTATTATGGTGTTAAAGGCTGAACTAAAGTCAATGAATAACATTCTCACAGAATTCCCCTTTCCTTACTCCAGGTGAGTTAGGGTGCTGTGCAGGAGGTTGGAGATAGCGTCCTCTCTGGACCTGTGGGTTCTACAAATTGGAAGAGGTCAAAAGAGCTTGGCAGGGATGAGCAAATCATGTTTTTCACAAGCCTCTCGAAACACTTCATGACTGTAGACATTAAGGCCACTGGTCGATAGTCATTTACACATGATGGACTTTTGTTTTTCGGCACGGGAACAATAATGGACTGTTTGAAGCAGGTTGGAAATGTCTCCTGGGCCAATGATGTGTTGAAGATGTAAGTAAACACAGGAGCTAGCTGAACAGCACAGGATTTCAGAACTCTGGTCCAGGCCATCTGGTCCAGAAGCCTTGTTAAAATTAACCTTGCTTAAGACATTCCTGACATCGATCTCAGTGACACAAAAGGGTGTGTCCCCACTAGCATCACAGTTCAGGTCAGCTTGTACCATATTGATTATACTGTATTACTGTGACCTTCTTTTTCTAATGCCTACATACAGAGATGGGTGTAACGTGTTACTAAGTATAGCATTACTGTACTCACATTACATTTGTCGGTAACGTAGTAGTGTAACACGTTACTTTTATAAGTTCATTAATCACACTACAGTTACTAACAGTGCATATGCTGATTACTGGACTTCTCCAGTTGACAGTCTGACCACAGATATCTGAGACGGATCCCCTGACTCTCCCCCAAAATCCTCAGGTGCACGCTTGCACATTAGTCGCGAGACATGTCCATACGCAACTGTCTGTGATTGTCAAATTCAGGGAAATAACAAAGCCATAATCTTCGGGGGTGGAGATATGATCATTATTTTTTACATGTTGAGCGACGTTCTAGAAGTTAAAGTGCAATTGTCAAGGAAGATGAGAAGAGAAAAGCCGTGAGGAATTTGCTGTCTGCAGAGTGTATTGCTCAATGCAATAGGAATTTATGTATTTTGCTCATGGCTGTTGCTGAGTAACGCAAAGTAATGTAACAAGTTACTTTCCATAAGGAGTAAATAAGTAAAGTAATGCATTACATTTTTTAACAGTAGCGAGTAATGTGTAACTGATTACTTTTTTTGTGTGACGACCCCAACACGGCCTACATACTTACATGACTGAGTATTATTTTACCATTACTACATCTACAAATGTACTGTTATCCAACACCGCTTCTGTGCATATTGTGTGTAAACAGTCCATGTAAGATCTTCAGTGATGTGTACAGGAAAGTATTTAAACCTTGGGACTCTCTCTACAGGTTGCCTGCTGATCATTCGTGGAGTATAGCTGCTACACTGCTGAGTGACACAAGACGTTCCTGACATTGATCTCAGTGGCACAAAAGGTTTTATGCTTGAGTCTTACTTGACATGGAAATACCGAGTAGCCTAGTAGTTAGGCTATTACTGACAGCTTCTGGGTCCAATCGGATAACGATCCGACAGGAGGCCGCGTTAGTTCAATAGTTATTATTGACAGCTTCTGGGTCCAATCACAGAACGATCCGCTAGGCGGCCGTGTTAGTTTATATTATTGACGGACTCTGGGTCCAATCAGAGAACGATCCGCTAGGTGGCCGTTTTGTTCAATAGTTATTATTGGCAGCTTCTGGGTCCAATCAGAGAGCACGGCTGGGTGGCCGTGTTGGAACCTCCAGGAGGAGCCCAGTTCTGAAAAGAGAGACTAACTTCTTGTACAACGTAGCCTGCGAGGCTGAGAGTTAAGACCAAATAAGCTGCATTTTCCAGTAGTTTTATTTCATATGGCATTAAAAGAACAGAATGGATAGCGAGGTTTGAAACGTTCAGAAGGCGGAAGTTGCCTGAGTGCAGAGAAATAGGCCTGCGAAAGCTGAGCTACGAGGATTGTGCTGAGGTAGCCGTGTGGGCTAATAGGCAGGAAGCTGAGTAACAGAACAACACGACTTTAGTGTTGGCTAGCAAGTTTAGACTTTGTAGCCTACCGATGAAAAATAGGCTATAGGCTACACTGTCTCAGTGCGAATTTAGACGGGCGCAGGTGGAAACCTGTGTTGAATTATTTTGCATTTTTAAAAAGGCATCGCTTAGATTTTCACAGGAGTGGATTTAGGGCACTTTGCTTCACTTTGTAGTTTGAGCCATGAGTCGCATCCAGCGGCCGAGTATATAGACTTTGACAAATGACGTAGACTGCTAAAACATAGCCTATGCAAGAATGTAAGAATTGCCTATGCAAGAAAGTAAGAATTTACCTAACTAGCCCACTACTGACCTTGTACGAACATAGGTACTTTACTTAACTACATGCATTTGGCATTGTAATGACTACAAGCACACGCAAACATATAGGCCTATATAGCTACAGTTGCAGTAACGTGTCTCCACCAAGAACATAATATGTCTGACAGGCACGATGTTGTTCAGGCTGTTCAGGTTTAAACGGGAGATAATGCGTATTGCGATAGAGGAGCGCTACTTTCTAGTCACAGTCGTGGAAGGGTCGTTGTCTAGCATCGTAGCCCACTACTACCATTTAGAATCGACTAAGCTCAATTTTTTTTTTTTTTAGAAACGTAGCCCAGGGCGTTGCGATCCTCTCCTCCCTCTCATCACACAAGGCGATCTGAGTCTAATGTTCTCCGGTGTTGTCCCTCAATGGTGGAACAATACCAGCCAGGGGCGGACTGGCAATCTGTGCGTTCTGGAAAAGTCCAGAACGACCGTCCGCTCTACGGCCGTCGGTCGGCCCTGTTCAATAACCAAAATGTAGTGTCTAACAACTACCAACGCCAGGGGCGATAACACGATAATTTGTCCGTTTGTCAAGCATTAATTACATATGCCTAAAAGCCAACAAAGAAGAGTGAGTGAATCGTTAGTTTCAACAGAAATATGACAAGCAGAAAAGAGAAGGCGAATGGTGGATTGGAAACTTTAAAAAGAAAACAAAGCTAAGTACATTTGAAAATGATGAGAAGAAACATTGAATGAGAAGGACATGAGGCATGAAGTTACATTTATGTTATTGACCCTCTAGTCAGATTCTAACTGGATTTGTGTTGTGATGATGAGAAACATTTCTGTCAGAACTTATGTCAACTACCAAGCTAACTTGACAACAGCATATAAATAAATAAATAAGCACAGTAAAGCACAGTAAATGACCGCGATAAGGTAACCTAACAGAAGTGCAGCACAATATTAAAACTATAAAATGCATCATACCGGCAAATTCTTACACGCAATGGACAGGATATTATACGTGATGGGATATAGGAGAATCCTACACATGGTGAAATGTCACCTTTTTCAGATTGTGATTCCACCTGAAACCATATTTCAATCTCTTTTCAAATCTGTTTACATTCATCTTGTCCGTATCAAATGCTGTGATTAACCAAAGTTGGCTGACAATCACATGCATTTTTCACTGTAATACCCCCCCCCCCCCCCCCCCCCCGACCTATTTGGGGGGAGGGGGTGTCTAGGGCAATTTTTGGGTCCCAGTCCGTCCCTGATACCAGCTGCTACAACAATAGTCCCATCCCAGAACAGAAAGTTACAATGGAACTCAAAAACTACAACTTAAAAACTTTGTCCGCAAAACAAGATGTCAGAGGCAAAGATTCAATGAAGCTCTAATTGAGTGCCTGTTGTGGAAGATTTGACCCTGGTGGATGCTGGTGTCACAATGACCACAGAAAAAGGGTTGTGGTGAACAGTTGCAACAATGGAGTATGGCTGGACTGGAGTTACATTTCTAGTAGATTGGACTTCCCGCATGCTGCTGAGGCACCATGTTGTTCACCAATCAGGGCCTCCCTTTTGCCCACCCTGAGATGACACCCTTCTTCACTGACCAATCAGTAAACTCTTGGGTGTCTCGTCACCACAATTCCTCTAATTCCTCAAGCAGTGAGCACTTCAGCTCTTGAAGGAAAGACTCTTTAAATAATGGACGATATTGCAAAACAACAGCGTATTAAACAAAAGACTATGGCACAAAACTACAGTTATTCTGATGTGTGTATAACTGAGCTATCGATCATGCTAGTACAAAAATACAGAATGTGCATTGTACTCCAATCATTCATGAAAATACTGTTAAAGAATAAACAATGAAGAATATACCAGTGGTCACGTTAGAAAAGTCACTGGTCATTTCCACACTGCTTTCCATGAGACAAGGGAAACACCAGTCTTCCCAGTCTCACTATGACTGAGACCTGCTGTAGCAGCTCTTACACAATTACAATTACAACCAAGATGCCTTCTGATCATAACGACACAATTTTTTATCATGCTAAGCTCAAGTATGTAAATATAATAATGATCACACATTTTCGAATTCAGACTCATGGCTTTGTCACTTCATAAAATTAGATCTGTAGATAAAATCCATATCTTAATTAACATGAATGTAGAGAAAATGTGACCTGCTTGTTTTCAGAAGGATCTTGATCGCGCATAAATTGTGTTCCCCTCACTGTCCCTCTTAACCCTCATATTGGGTTCATTACCTCACCCAGAACGACCTACTTGACCCGAAGCAGTCTGGCTTTAGAAGTGGCCACTCCACTGAAACAGCACTGCTATCCGTCACAGAAGCCCTAAGAGTAGCCAGAACTAAAGGACAATCATCAGTACTTATCCTACTCGACTTATCGGCAGCCTTCGATACAGTCAACCACAGCATACTGCTAACTACACTCTCAAACATGGGCATCATAGGCATAGCACACTCCTGGTTTAAATCCTACCTCACTGGACGCTCCTTTAAAGTGTCATGGCAAGGACAACTGTCATCAACTCACACCCTGTCCACAGGGGTGCCCCAAGGGTCGGTGCTGGGTCCCCTTCTGTTCGCCATCTACACCACCTCGCTGGGCCGGGTCATCTGCTCACACGGCTTCTCCTATCATTGCTATGCTGATGACACACAGCTGTACCTGTCGTTCCGACCAGATGACACCACCATCTCTACTTGTCTCTCTGAACTCTACACATGGATGAAGGAACACCTTATAGATAGATATCATGATTGATGACCGGCTATCTTTTTCTGACCACATTGTCTCCGTAGCACGGTTGTGCCGTTATGCTCTGTACAACATTAGAAAAATCAGACCGTACCTGACCCAATATGCTGCTCAGCTCCTGGTACAGGCTATGGTCATCTCTCACCTCAACTATTGCAATGCCCTCCTGGTTGGCCTTCCTGCTTGTGCAATCAAACCATTGCAAATGGTCCAGAATGCAGCAGCACGACTGGTTTTCAATCAACCCAAAAGGGCGCATGTCACTCCGCTGTTCATGAACCTGCACTGGCTCCCTGCCAGAATTCAACACAAAGCTTTGACTCTAGCCTACAAAGTCACTTCCAGATCTGCCCCTACCTATCTCAACGTCATACTAAATGCTTACATCCTGTCCAGAGCGCTGCGATCCTCTAATACGAACCGCCTGGCCGTACCCTCTCCTAAGACAAAGCAAGGTCTCTCCAAACTTTTCTCAGTTGTTGTCCCTCAGTGGTGGAACAACCTACCAGTCGCTACAAGAGCAGCAATATCCCTGTCGACCTTCAAAAAGCTCATGAAGACCCTTCTCTTCCAAGACTGCTTTCCTTCTTAACAAAACTAATTTCTACTAACCATTTCTTTACATAGGTACCTTCGATGTTCTCTACACATCTGTAGCTATTATGTCCTCCTTTTGTAAGTCACTTTGGATAAAAGCATCTGCTAAGTGTAATGTAATGTAATGTAATATTGTGTTTCGTGTGTCATGATAAACCTATGAGGCCTTTATGACATCCTTCACCTGACCTAGCATGGGAAAAGTCAAATAGTCATGTTCTTTGTTTTGTTGAATTTATTTAACATTGTTACATTGATTGTGTTTTGGTCAAAATGACCAGGGCTTTAAAATACATGTCCAAAACTGATACACAAAGACATGGACCTTTAACATGACTGTAATTTGCAACTAAAAAGAATGCAAACACACACACACACACACACACACACACACACACACAGGTAAACACTTAAGGTGAGGTCAGATAAAATGGGACATCAGGTAAAATGGGACAAATACAGTTTTACACCTTTATCTCTTTAAATATCAGCAGGAAATGAAAGGACATGTTATAATATTGTAACTGCATTTGTCATTTACAATATATATCATTTGATTATGATATGACTGGACTAAATTATAATAGATGGGAGGAGGCGAGGTTTAAAAAAAACAGTGGAGCCAAAACTTGCAAGGTGAGCCCCCTGACATGTCAATTTTGCCTTCATTATTATAAGAATATTGTAGCTGAAGCGATAAGAATATAACTCAAAACATGATGGAAATGTGTATAATATTATGTTAGATTTTGCTTAACATCAAAATAACTTGGCTTTCTGCTTTACTTTTTTAATGAAAAGAGAGTTTAGTTACTAAGTGGTGCTTCAGCTAAATTGGGAATAAAAACGTTTTCGTACCTGGGAAGTCCCTGAGAGAAGGACAAGTTTAAAGAAGATGAACAATTCTTTGAAAAGAAATAGGCCTACTTCCACTGCTCGGGCCCCGATAATAATAGTACTGTAATAGGGCAGACAGCGCCTGCGCCTGCGGCGGTAGGGCCGTAATTCCATAATTGGTCCTGTACCTTTTATTGGCCACCAGATGGCGAGCAAGGACTCAACAGCTTTGAGGCACCAAACCACGGGGTTAAACGTCACGCAAACGACAAACACTCCGTTCGGCCTATATCCATGAATAAATTCGATATTGAATAATGAATAATTGTAGGCAGGAAAAAAACTCATTACATTAAAAAGTCCTGGTCGTGGTGGTCCTTGTCAATACTTCCAGCATTTCTCAGGGCAATTTTGAGACAGTTGCGGCCTAAAACACCTGATGTTGTGGAGGCTTAAAATGCTTCTAAAAAAGTTACGATAAAAGTATCGACAAGGATTGCAGAAGATGTAACGATATGCTTTTTGGTGCACAAATATGTGCACCTGCACCTGGACGTAAAGACATCAGCTATCACATTTATCTGAAATCTCAGTGAAACTGATAACGGCTACCTGCTGTCAGCAAATTAGACAATACATTTGGAATATAGACTGAGCAGAATTGGGCGTGACAGTAACGGTGCTGTGCGCTGTGCTAATCAATATTGCCCATGCCAGCATAAATGCTTGTAAAATAGGCAGGCCTATATGTTAAGGTGAGTTTAACATTGTCGTATGTTGGTCTTTTATTTGTGGAAAGATACCTCCTTAAGATTACCTTTTGCATGTTCGGATTTCTGTGAATACATAATTCCAACGGAGGCAAAGTGTTTACGACTCTGCAACAATTGCAGGCAGTGCAGAATAGGCGCAGTGTTCCTCCGCTTTCGTGAAATATGCAAGGGATATGGCCAAAAGCTGCGAGGGCACAATGAATTCACAGGGATTGGCTGATCGATTACGTTAAATATTAATTATAGGCTACCCTGCTGGTTTTGGTAGGCTATTTCGTTCAGCTAACCTCTGCATATGTCTGCATTCTTATATATTTCGCTTTGGAATGAATAAAGCATAATATTCTATCTATCTATCTATCTATCTATCTATCTATCTATCTATCTATCTATCTATCTATCTATCTCGGTCAAAAACTGAAAATAAAACAAATAATTCATATAATATAAAGCATGATAAACAAGATTAAATGCCTAATATATTACATTGCAAAAGTAAAGTGAACTAGCCTATGTCGAAAGGTGGAGTATATGCAGGTGCACATTAGGTGCTTGCCAAGCTTGCACCTCGACGCGGTAAGAGCTTTATGTGACTCTACGAATTATTTTGAGGTATAGAATATTACGATTACCATCGTTTAATGGTAAGCTTATTGTTGACAGCTACTTCGTCCAACCGAAGAGCGATCCGCTCGGCGGCCAGCCAAGTTTGAAGTTTACCGGAGGAGTCCATGCAATTTTGAAAAGAGAGACCAACTTCTTGTACAACGTGAGGCTGGGAATTGTTAAAACGGAGGTTACGTTAAAAAAATTGTAGGCCTACTTTATTTTACATTATGTCAGCAGAACGCGATGGCCAATAGCCAAACCACCGAATAAGTTTCAAATGTGAATAACCGCTTTGAATAGCGAATATTGCGCCACAGGCGACCGAGCGCAGCAACGACGGACGATGGTGTTCAGGTTAGCAAAGTCATGTTTAGCTGTGGACAACGACGCCGTCTATTATCCATTTTCACTAAAAGTAGTAAGATAGACTACACAGCGATAATTAAGAAACTGTAGGCTACTTGCTGAATTTGATGGAAAGGTTCGCACCGAAGACACGTGAACACAATAAGCTATACACCGACGAGTTGTAACGTAGGAATCCCGCTTGACATAGCCTGTATATCTAGCTTAGCCCTTCATGAAAAATGAGAATAATCTCTTACGCAAACGTTTGTTAGTTTTTGTAGCCTACTCCTTTGGTAAGAGGGGGAGTAACGAGAATTGATCAGACGCAAAAGTTGGGGGGGGGGGCGGTTTTATAATTTACGCATGCTCAGATGACAGCAGCAAACCTCTGAAATGCGTCACGAGAAATCCGCCATCTCATGGAAACTCCGCCATTTTACGAACATCCACCATCTCACGAAAAATCCGCCATCTCAGAAAGAGTTCGCCATTTTACGCAAAACCCGCCATCTTATGCTCTAACCATTCCGATTGAAACACACTACAAAACTTGTCATACTTCCTCTATATAGCCTACAAATACTCAGGTCAAAGAGATTGTGGTTGGTATGTGAAACACTCGCATAAAGGACGCAGTGCCTATATGCATTTGTTTTGATTCTTTGGCAATGCCAAATGCTTTTGTTGGTGTTTCACTGGTGGCCAGGCCACGTGCGTTTGTTTTGCTACTTCGTCATTGCCATGTGCTTTTGTTTTGTGTTTAACTCGTGGTCACGGCCATGTGCTTTTGTTTTGATACTTCGTCATGGCCATGTGCTTTTGTTTTGTATGCCACTCCGCCCAGATCTTTGACGATATTCCCTTATTTGGTTATGTTGTTCCTTTTTCACAGAGGAACGTCCTTAAAATATGTTTGTTTCAATTTTAATTTTAACGTCAAGACGAGTTAACACCCTCGTCAGTGTCGCACATAAAAGAGAGGTAAATATCCTCCGATAGGCTATAGATCCATTGTGCAATTATAAACTAAGAATGTGAATATGGATTACAACACAAGTAGCACAGCCTTCAATGCGCGCGCCGAAAATGTCAGTTAATATAAAATGTGTCAGTTAGCCAACTGACACTATGCCTATGTCCTATAACCTCTGTCTATGTTAAATACATATACTTGTGCAATATGTTCTATAAAGGCATTCCGGGGCACTAGGGGCGCTAGGAGTAGATATGCGCTACTGTGAATAAGTGAAGGAAATATGAAGTAAAGTTACGCTCTCTGTTCCTGACTGCTGTGTGTTTAATGTCTGCTGAAACAGCACAACAGTTGTCAGTCCTCAGCCTGAAGTAGGTTATGACAGTCTTGCATTCCAGGGCAGGAGACTACGCAAAAAATTGAATAACTGTCGACACCAATCTAAAAACTCAACTTTATTAGGCTGTAAGAATCCATAGCAGAAGACAAAGTGACACCAACCTTTCCACCTTTAAAAACCGAAAAGGGAATGTGTTTTTTTTCAGATCCAGTCAAATTCTTCCGTGCAGGGCATGAAGGGTATTGCCGCATAGTGTTTGCAAACTGGTATTGCCTACTTTTTGGTGTGATGCATCAAAAGCTTTATGCCTTGCTTGTATGGGGCTTATAATGTGCCAGAATAGAAATAATAATGAAAACGTCAAATGAAAAGTAAAATGAAAATGTAAAACTCTTTTTGCCATTTAATTCAGCGCAATTATCCTGCCAAAATTAAAATTGAAATGGAATATTTACATTTTGCCTTTATGCTTTTACACCTATTTCATCTTTTATACTTTAAACTTGCCTTGCCTTGCCTTAATTTTCCTAATAAGCCTGAGTCATTTGTGCCAAAAATCAATTTAAAATGTATATTTGTCATTACATGTTCATTGCCATCCTGGCATATTATTGCCAGATCTTAGCATGCAAATGCTAATTGAAAAATGAAAATCCAAAAAGCTTGGTGCAACAGCCAGGCTAGTGCAGTACATGCCATGTAGACCTGGAAGGAAATCCTCTCTAATCATAATTGTCAGTGTCACAACACACATAAAGGAACTTAATAAAGAGCAAAAAAGAGAAACATAAAGACAACATATTTAAAAAGATGAATACATTCAATAACATTCTGGTTTTAACACTGTTGTGTTGACCAGAAAGTCTCACAGCACAGTACAGGGATTAATACTGGCTTTGAGTGTGGAGAGGTGGAAAGCATAAAGCTCAGGTAACTATGGCTGTAACAAAAAGCAGGACATAACTTTCACCACAAACACTTCCACAAAGGCCATGTCAGTTGATGATCTGTACCAATGTTATCTGGAGGCCCCAAGAAGAAGTCACCTACAGTCACCGGCGTACAGTGTTAATACTCCAAAACTGTGAAAATTGTTGGTCACTTCAAAATGTGATCTCTCCCACCATTACAACCATATAATATGTATACAAGAGTTTAAGAGGTAAACATAATAAAAAAAAAAAACATGCAATACATATGTTGCCTCTTGTGTGTAATCCCCTATAGATGACAAAACGAAATGACATTTACTAAATTCCATAATTTTTTCCAGGTTTCTTATGACAATACAAACCTGACCTTGCTTGGTTGGTGTGTGTGTGTGTGTGTGTGTGTGTGTGTGTGTGTGTGTAAGCAAGGTATGAACACACAAGACTCAGTTTTAATACCAGTAAGCAATAAGTGTGGGAACATGCAGATTTTATGTTAAGACCAATCAGTTTGAACAAATAACAAAGAAAGGCAAAGTTACACAGCTGGTTCAGTCTCAAAAACATTTCTTACACCAACTACTGCATCCTCAATCTATGCAGCATCTGCTAAACACATAAATGTAAATGCAACCATTTTTCAACCACCTCTGTATGTAAAATCAATATAGAAAAATGAATGGATTTACTCTGTTTCAAATGCTTCTGTGTGTCTATTTCAGTCAGGCTGTTAAGTGATACATGAAACAGCATGTTTATATTTACTTTTATCCTTTCTCTCTATATCTGTATCCTACTAGTTTTCTCCTCGTTGTCAACATTTGAGCTGTCAGTGGCCCTTTTTTGCCCCATCTTTAGCAGTCTTGTAGTCATTTAAGGTCATATATCCATTATTATCCAAGGAATTTAACATATTTCCTTTGTATGACTGACATCAGTAAAATCAAATAAAAGTAAATATTCATAACAAAATTTATTTTTATTAA
This sequence comes from Coilia nasus, assembly GCA_027475355.1. NCBI lineage: Eukaryota > Metazoa > Chordata > Actinopteri > Clupeiformes > Engraulidae > Coilia > Coilia nasus. The sequence goes on from CM050221.1 coordinate 38,243,748, forward strand.
GAATCTCATCTATCTCTGACAAAATCCTGACTTTGTATCTCTGCCACCTTGGTATAACATATTTTCCTGAGCCAATAACACATTTGATCCTTAAATACAAATACAAATAAGAGAAAGGATAAAATCAGGCTCAAGAAGAAGTGGCTCTCTTTGCTTAATGACATTACAAATGTGCATGTCTAGGTGACAGGTGAAACAATGACCAGATGTGACCACCCTCCCTATACCCCTGAAGAAGAGAGCAGGCGCCCCTGGCTCCATACTCATTCAGCAGCCTTTGACAGCCTCTAAAAGATTGTCCTGGACAAGCAGCTTCTGCAGAAACTGGAGAGAGTTACAGCAGGAATTCACACAGGGGAGCTAGAGAACATCTGTACCACAGATACGCAATAAAAAAGAAGACGTACAGCTATAAGAGTTTCGGAGTGCGTATTCACTTGGCTGCACTCAATCACAACACTAATGTGGAGCAACAGAAGGCCAAAACAAAAGCTGAGCAGGACAGGTTTAAACATCAATTTTCAAAAGCTGCCAGTCAATATCTGGTGGCACAAATGAAAGAATGCAAAGGGATACATGCTTGAACCCCTCATACGCCACAGGGAACATATTCCTGATAGAACAGTGGAAGGAGTTTGGAATCCTATGTTTTCTTCCCAAATGCCCTCTTGTCCAAAGGGTGAACTGCCTACACAGTCAGCCTAAACAGTCTGACAGAAAAACAAACTGCTTGTTAATCTAACTCATTGCCTTCCTGCGATGCATCAAATCCCATCTTTAGTGTTAGCTTAAACCTTAGCTTATTATGATCATCCGCCCATGCCAGCTGCCTCATTGAGTACATTTATCACTGCCATAGTAGTCAGAAAACTGCTTGATGCACCTGAGCATGGCTTTCGCAGGTGCATTGCAAATTATGCATCTCAGTGTCACCATGTGTTCGTCACCCCATTCAAACCTATTCGTCAGCACATTTTTTAAGTCCATGATTGTGTCTTTAATGAAGTCCAATGATTTAGGTTTTGTGTTAGTGAACACAATCATCACTGGGAAAGTGCTTGGTGGTTTAGGATGCACTGTGCACACAGTACTTGTCAAAAAGACTTAGAAGTGCTCTTAAAGAGTGGCAGACCATCAAAGTTGAGTGATATCTCAAGTTTCTCAATGTCTTTACCATTATTGGGGATATCAATTCTGTCACACAAAATCAAACACATTCTACATCAGGTATGGTTTGGGTTTGAACATGAGCAGTCTTCATCAGTTTTTTAGTGCAACACAGCAGATCATAGTGACCATGGCTTCTAAGTATTTTTACATCCTCAGCATTGTTGGATGCCAAATTTCAATTGTCCATTTGCTCAAATCTTTGTGCTGCCTCATGCATCCTCATTGCTGTCCCACTGACATGTCACTGTCTACATTCTCGGAATCTCTGAGATCCATTATTTGTGCTTAAGCTATGTCGTTGTCAATGAACTGAGTATTAACATGTTGGCTGACTACCAGAAGGTCCTAGAGTTGGAGCCGGCCAATGGCAAAGGTGGGAGTGAGAAATAAAAGAGAGGTTCACACACTTCAGCTCCCTAGTTTTTGTACTTTTATTGAAGTTTGTTCGAGTCAGATGAAGATCAGTGTGCTCGAAATGTCACTTTGATGGGAACTTGAAAAAAAGTTCTCTGATTTTTATTTCAGCCCTAGTTACAGATGTAGAATTACAGATGTGCGCACCTTTTTCTTTTTTTCTAAAACTAGGAGCCCGTCCCTGAGAACATAACAGAAACTTACGCTGAACTAACAAGAGTTTACAGACTCTTCCCGTCTGAAAACGTCTGTTGATGTTATACTGTTGTGCATTATTAGTGTTGGTCAGAGAATTTATTTTATTTATTTATGTTTTATTTTAAAGAAAGTCTATATGTGTACTGTGCATCCCTAGGTTGCAGGTAATACACAGCCCTAGTAACAGTCTAGATGTCTGGTCAACTGGCTCTATGCAGGTCTGCTGAGGCATGCCACTGTACAGAAGCACCTGTGAAAACTGCAGATGTCTGTTGATGATGTCAACACTGTCCTTTTACAATAATCCTTTATAAAATGAACAAGTTTGGAAAACTAGGGTGTCAGATTACGGTCTGTTAGTTCATTTGCTTTGGCCCGGAGCAAAATAGAATGTTTTTTTTTTTTTTTGTACAGTTAGTTTTCACACTGCATTTTCTGATGGACTCCAATTTGTAAATGACATCATATGTGTTAAGGTTGTCACTAATTTGACAGAAATATTTGGAGCAGGAGAGGCAGAAAGATAAAAGTAAACAATCACTTTTCAATTAAATAAATCAATACATTTTAATCAATAAATTACTTTTATGCTTTTCCCTTGATATTACCACAGTAACTTGCATGACAACTGTAGGAGGGAATGGATGACAGCCGCTGAGCAGGAGACTGATCAGGTAGCTGTGTTTGAAAGTTTAGACCAGGTTACGTTCTCATTAGAGGTGGCATACTGCACCAGAGTTCGGTATTTGGTGTGGACCGAGACCACCTCCTTTTTTAGGTCTCAGATTGCCTAATTTGGTGCTGGCCGAAGTGTGATTGTTGCATTTGGACCAACGCAAACAAACCAAATTAAGAGGTAATTGACGTTGTTGTAAAAAGGCCCTTTTCTTAGATGTTAATGGTTTTTAACAACCTCCAATTGCCACTAGATAGCAGTGTAACATTATAGTATTCACAAATGATGTGGCAGTTACAGAAAATGTATAATTAGATAATTATTCATCTAGAAACTTCAAATCAAACTAAATAAAGATGACAGAAAGCTCTCCTGAGAATGCAGGAGTCAGACCTTATCATAGCAGCAATATTTTTAGTTTAACTTTCAGATTTCAGACAGTTAATTGTAGATGTGTGGACACCTTGTCCTGTTTACTCCAAGGTACACATAACTGCACTTCCCACGTGAAGAAGGCATCATGTGTTTTGGGGCTATTTCATGTGCATGACATGGCCAGCAAAAAGGAAAGCATGTCACAGATCTGCTGAATTGTACAAAATGCTCGAAAATATTTATTCCACTAAGACTTTGTCTACCTAAAATGTCGCTGAAGCAGCAGTCTCTAAACTAAGGCCTGTAAAAAGATTTAAGCACCCAAGCTGGCAAATTACTAAATTGCTATAAGAAGTAGCACTGAAAAAATGAGAAAGGCCCATACAGATGTACATGCAGGTCTGCTGTAGATCCTCTGTATTTTTGCTCCCAGGAGAGGACGAGGGTGGGGAAGAAGCCACGGACAAGGCCTGAGCAGTCCACACAAACAGTGTGGAGTCTGACCAAGGTAACCACTAAGCGAGATTGGATCAGCCCGCATGGGTACTTTGAAAAGATATATTGAAATGAAAGGTATGCTCACAACATTCTTGCAAATGAATAAATCAGTGAATTATTTGAAATTCTTCTTGAAAGTGATGGCAAGTGAAGTCCAGTTTTTAGTTTGTGATGAATTAGTGGTGAATGTAGTTTTGTTTAAGTGTGTCGTCAGGCGGCCCTAAACCCAACATACTCGGGTCATGATTGTTTTCTGTGTATTTGCAGAGTAAACCTTTCAAAAGATGGGGACTCCCGTGATTCTCAAGATGATCATGCCTGATGGCAGCTCTCAGAGGTTAACCCTCTCCTACGGACTCAATGCATTCATTGATGGTCTCATGGTTGAAGTGAAGAAACAGTTTGGACTTAAGGGCGATTTTAAACTTCAATTCATGGATTCCTTGTTCGGCAACAAATTCCTTAACCTTACATCAATGTCAGAGGTGGAAGACAAAGGAACGTTAAGAATCATTGACATGTTATGGCCCACCACTTCACAGCATGAAGAGAGGTCTACTGTTGGACTGGACCCCCAATTACTCAGTCCCTCCTCAGTCCACAGCGAGTCTTCGTCCCTGTCAGGTGTAACTGTGGATACAGATGTACTGTCATCCAGCGAGTCTACAAGCTCCTCTTGGCCTGCCGTGTTTCATGTACCAAAGTTCTCCTACGACGCAGAAATAAAACTGCAGCGGGCCAACTTAGCTTATCTAACAGATGGCACTGTGCTGCTTCCAGATCCCAAGTTGAAGTCCACCATCCTTGAAGGTTTACTGCAGGAAATTGTGCAGTACAAAGTGTACACCACTGATAAAGAAATGGAACAGGTTGCCCAGTCTCTCATCCACAAGCATCATGCTTAACAGAGGAGGCATCCCCCAATGGATGTGGTGGGTGGAAAAATTGTTTGAAGTACAAATTGTCCAACTACCGCACAAACCTCAGGAAACTGTGATGCCGTGAAGTTACTATTCCCTACAAATTCCCTACAAAACAAACCCGCAGACAGGCGCAACACAGCTTTTGGGGTCAAGAAAGCCAAGAGAGCCGAGGTGAACTTTTGCCTAGTTTATCCATCCACTGAAACTGAGGACAGTATGGAAGCTATGCGGATGGCTCTCCTCCTAGACGTGAAGAAGAGGAACAACAGGGAGAATGTTAAAGTGAAGATGGAGAGAACGTTTGCACATAGACGCCACGAAGTGGTACGAGATGCACCATCTGTGGAGACTCTAATGGCACAGTGGCCTGCGCTGTTCGAAGTCTGTGAGGTAAGGCATTCAATGCTGATTTTTGTCTTGGATTTTCTGTTTGTGAATTAGATTGTTTTATCTCCTTCCTGGACTGTTCTGGTTGACTGTGTGTGATGGATTTCCCCTGATGTTTATTTGATTTTCAATCCTTTTTATTTGTTGTGTGTGTAGCTGAAAAGACATTGTATTTCTCACACACATAACATGTCTTTTTTGTTGACACAGATCCTGCTCTTTGGGCTTTCAGCTTAGTGACTGTTCAAGAATTGCATTAGTGTGCACTGTTTCTGTCTGTTTGGTGTCGTCAGAACACCACTTCATATTGGAGAAACACTAGAAAAAAAGATATTCTGCTGATGGTGTCCACAGACCTTTTTTGTTGTTGTTGGTTTTATCTTTTTTTTTTTTTGGTCACCCTTGCATTTTATGTCCCACAGCTGCATGTACCATGAGACAACACTTTTTTTTGTTCACACAGATCCTACTGTTCCAGCGCCTTGATTTAAGAATAGCACTTATTTGTGAGTGTGCCTATGTTTTGTATATCTTGTATACCTTTGCAACTGTGTACAAAGGTAAGCTTGCTGCACTTGGTCAAATATTCTCTAGGACCAACCTTTTTTTGCTCTGTGACTTCATCATGTAGCCTATACAGGTGTTATGTGTTCATCCCCAGTTACAATGGCCCCACGATGATCTGACATAGGGCTGGGCGATATGGCTGAAATCTGTATCACGATATAAGTGTTTCATATCGGTCGATATCGATAATTATTGAAACATTGTGTGACCTATTTAAAAGTAACAGGAGGGAAAAATCTATTCATTTTTATTTTTTTAACTTAACCTTCCTCTGACAGGCAATAAGCATTCAGGCAAAATGACTGTCAAAACACGTTCAATGTTACGATCACAATGAAAACTGAGTGATCCGAGAAAGCTCCGGCTGTCTGAACAGTGTGAACACATTAGGATAAGTGGTTTTGATAAAGTGGTATTGTATCATTGAAAATATATCGATATGGCGATATAGTGTCAAATACATATCGATATAAATATTACGATACGATATTACGATAATATCGATATATCGCCCAGCCCTAATCTGACACACCAGTTTGTGGCATGTGTTTTGTTGCCAGTGTTTTTGTGTTTCAGTTTAGTGCTGTGAGAACTTTGGAAGAAAATCTGTAGCTGTAAATGTGCAGCTGACGAGTGTCTTTCCCTAGTGCATCACAGGCATGCACTCATGCACATACGCACACTCAGATAACTCACCTAGTTAAGCTCACATGGATCCTACATACAGTTATTTCAGCTCATTGATGGTGTAAGTGCACTAGTGTACACTTGTACGCTTGTGTGTATATGGTAGTCCACTCTATTTTTGGTCGTCCTCTTTGGTGACTACACAAGACTCAAGTTTTGTTGTCTGCGTATTGTTTGTCTTTGGTAATGTGTGCCATACAATGCAATACATTTTGTTGAATTTGAATTCTGACTCTGTGCCATTTTTTTTTATTGTATTTGCATATGCTTGGTTATCAAATTGGGACCTATAACACATGTATAGACCTAATATGAGTACCATAAATATTTGGGGAAAAAAATCAAGTAAGACTAAAAGAATCATGATGTTCCAACACATTATGTTACTGAAATTTATGTATGATTCAAGTGATTTCATCACCTCCAATTATGATGATACAATTACTTTCAGACTATGTCAAAGACTCATGTCGTCCAACACATTTTTCATTTTTTATTGGGTAAGGTTAAAGTGATTTCATCACCTCTGATTAAGGTGAAAAAAAAAACACTCAGACTATTTATAAAAATCACATTGTTCCAGCACATTTTAAAGGTAATGGAACACCAATACATTGTGTAAGGTTAAAGTGATTTTATCACCTCCGTTTAAGGTGATAAAATAACTTCAACCTTGCACAATAAAAACATTATTTTTACACACAGGGGATGAAATCACTTTAAGCTTAGACAATTGGATTGCGTGGGACCGATGTACGCATTAAAATTAAATAAATCCAATGACTTTTTTTTCAGTGTATATTCTGTATTATTAACAAAAATATATGACCAAACCTCACTTGCTGAACCTCACATAAGGATGCTTTTGCCATGATTTATCTGTATTGTGTGACTTGAGTCAATACTTTAGAGTAGTGAGGGCAGAATTCATCATTACACTCTGGATTATGTGTATTCTAACATCAAGAATGCATACAGAGCCATACACCTGCCCCACCTGGGCCAGTCAGACCACCTCTCCCTGTTCCTTACCCCCGCATACACCCCCCTCAGCTGACAAACAAAGCCCAAAAGACAGACTATTACCACTTGGCCTGACGATGCCCTGCCCCTACTGCAGGACTGCTTTGAACAGAGGCAGTGGGAGGCCTTCCATCATGAGGACCTGGCTACATTCACAGAGACAGTACTGTCATCAAGTATTGCATTGGTATGGTCACAAGAAAAAGACTATCCAGGTGTACCCAAACCAACAACCGTGGATGACTAGCCAAAGCAGAGCACAAGAGGAGATATTTTCAACAACCCCCAGCAAGTGTGACAGAGCATACAGTCCAACACCAACTACAGAGGCTGTACTGCAACACCTGGGGACTCAGATATGGCACTGGCAGAGGAGCTGGACAGCTTCTTTGCCCACTTTGAGTCCCAGGGACAGCACTCAGCCACACCACCCCAACCCCACTGCAACCCACACAAACCCCCTGCCCCCCTGTACATCAACGGCAAACGTGTGGAGTGAGTGGAGTCCTTCAAATTCCTAGGCTTCCATATCTCTGTAGACCTCTCCTGGTCAGTCAACACTTCAGCTCTGGTAAACAAGGCCCAGAAGCGGCTCAGGAAGGAGCAACTAAACACAAGCCTGCTGGTGACCTTCTACAGTTGCACCATTGAGAGACTGCTGACTTACGCTGTGTCAGTGTGGCAATCCAGCTGCACAGAGGCTGACAGGAAGAGTCTGCGGAGGGTGACCAACACAGCACAACAAATCATCGACTGCCCTCTGCCTTCCATAACCTCCATCTACAACTCCCGCTGTGTCAGCGGAGCCAGAAACATCCTGAAGGACAATACCAACCCTGGCTTCCATCTCTTCGACCTGTTTCCCTCTGGCAGGCACTACAGGTCCATACCGGCCAGAACAAATAGACTCAGGGACAGCTTCTTTCCCAAAGCTGTCACCATACTGAACTCCAGTTTACACTGAGAATTGCCAGTTGCACTAACTCTATCACTCAGTATGCTGCTTGCCACTGGACTCACTTTGGGCACACCTTGCACTGAGAACTGACATGTTGACACTACCTCTACCACCCAGTATGCTGCTCACCACTTGGACTTACTGTGAAGTCCTTGGTCTTTACACTGACATTCAGTATACTGACCATCACTTGGACTCACTTGTACTCCTTGATCCTTTTGTACTGATTGCATCTCTACCAGTCAGTATGCTGCTCACCAACTGAACTCAAGTCTGTGTTCCCTGTTGTCTGTCTGCATACTTAGAGAGTGTGCATATGTGTCTTTTTGTAACATAGTAGTTTTGTAGTTTTTATTAGTACATTATTTATACTTTATACTTTGTTTGCGCTGTGTAGGCTACACCTTGAAGTGAGGCTTTAAATCTCATTGTACTGTGTATAATGACAATAAAGGTTTTCTATTCTGTTTTATTTATTCAGTTTTCCAGAGAGGGCCTCTGTAAATGGATGATTGACACAGCTGAGAGGAGGAGACTGGTTGTGACTGTTTTCTTAAGGCGGGTATTTCTGTGAAATTATTTACTAAAAAAATCCTTAGAACAAAGGGAAGACTGCAAAAAAAAACTACAAGCGTTGGAAAGAGGGGATGCAGAACAAGACAAAGGAGCAAGAAATTCGCAAAAGGATAAAATGAGACTGAGCAAAAGGACAATGCAAGTGAAAAAACATAATTTGATGAACAGGGTGCAAAGGCCTACATACATTAATGGAAGATTCGCTGCAAATTTTGATTGTGTTCGACTCGTGATCACGGCCATGTGCTTTTGTTTTGATACTGCGTCGTCGCCACGTGCTTTTGTTTTGATACCGCGTCATCGCCATGTGCTTTTGTTGACATTTCATCTACGCCATGTGCTTTTGTTTATAGTGTTCGCCTTCGCCTTGGTCTTGACCTTGCTCCTCTATTTGGTCATCTTGTTGTTTCCATTAGGAACACCCTTAAAATATATTTCTTTGCTTTAACGAAACAGACTCTGTCGACCTGGACTGTACATTTAATTTTTTTGTACCGACTTTCCGAATATGACTTTACAATGCGACGAAGTGAGATATTAGGCTCGTTCGAGATTCGAGTCCGCCCGTCTGCAACTGGCTGCATACGTCAACGAGAATTGCTGGTCACAGCAGGGGTGGGCATTAAATGAGGAAAATAAAGTCGAACACAAATCCTAACGAGACTGAGCTCGCGCCTCCCCGATCATCGTAGCAGATGACACACAAGTCATGTGTGGAGAGGGAGGGCGGGGGTTGTAGTCCTCTACAGTCTATGGTTGTAGTGGGGTGCACTGAGAGTTTAATTGAAGTCGAGTCTTTCTTATTGTTTAGATTAACATTGGAACAAAACGAGTTGCCCCAGAGTGCTCCACAACACAAACATGAAAACTAAGACAGCAAAACCATGAAACAAAGACCATAAGTAGGTATATAACACGGGCAATGAAATAGAAATGGGATTAATAATTAAATAAATACTGGGCCGGGCTTGACAGCGTCAGATAAACCATCAGAACAAGGTAAAAATAAAGAGAAGAGATATATCTTCAAATTGGAGTACAATAACGTACACTTTAGATGACAAGTCCAGTCGGGGAGCACCGGACAATGCACCTGCACAGACGTCAGTGAACTTTTAACCAACCATGGCAAAGTAGCGTCACCGAGGAGGCGTTAGCTAGCCACTTGCAGTTGTGTGGAGGCAACTGCAAAGGTCTGTACGATTTGTCTGTAAGCGTCATGCTCCCGCGAGTTTTCGGGTCATGTGTCATGGTCGCATTGTTGTGACAACTCGTGACAACCTCACACATTTCGGGCATGTCGGACACAATTTCTAACCACAATGCAACATTTTCAGCGTCAGGCTGCAAACGGATGCAAACGTCTAGCTCAAGTCAAATGCGGCAAGTGTCTTTGCCTTTTAATTTGTCCCCACCAACTTCTACGTTTTCCAAAGTCACTAATGGAAAAGAATCACAGTGGTTGGGAGCAGCATGCAGTGAAACCCTCCCAGCTATATTTTTTCACCATTATTCTGTATGTGTGTGCGTGTGTGTTCACAAAAAAGCAAAGCTTTGTCCTTAAACCAAAACTAATTGTTTCCACCACTTGGCTCCCATTTCGCCTTGCCTGTCCTCCTTTGTGTCTCCTCCTCTCCACCACCTCCTCCACTTCTCTTTGCTACCATCCTCCCACATTTTGGGCTGACATCCACCTGCTTTCTGCTTTCCTTCACAGTCCATCTTGAAAAGGTATCTGGATGATGAAATGGACAATGCAACAGTGTAGAAAATCCTGCTACACTACACACATTCAATATAAATACATAACATTTGATGGGGCACTGAATATCCACTGTGCTGCACATTGTGTTAACCTCATCACACAGCATAATTTAAGCAATCAAACTAAAGAAAAACTTCAAGGGGATATATAGGTGCATGAAAAGCCCCTCTTACACTATACAACCTCTGGTTGTGGGGCACATAATGCATGCCTTGGCTGACATGGCAGAAGGTGAAGCAGATGCAGCTCCTAAGGACAGGACTTTCACATCACATTATGTGCTTGTGATACAAGGATACAAGGATATTTATTTGTCACATGCACTGGGTAGAGTAGGACATGCAGTGAAACTGCTGATTGTTAGTCTAAACCGTGCATGGGGAGTGGGGAGTAAAGTGCGTAGAATGCAGTTGAGGGGTTAGCTACCAGATGAGGAGCAGAGGTAGAATAGGTAATGGGGGGTGGGATAGAGTGCATATAGTGCAGTTGGGGTTGTAAGGGAGGACTGGCTGTGGTTGCCGATAATGGGCTGTGTGTGTCTGTGTGTGTGTGTGTGTGTGTGTGGGGGGGGGGGGGGGGGTGGCATGAGGTGGGGGGCAAAGCTATGTGTTGTGTGTGTGAGGGGGAGCTTGAGCCTGTGTCCTGTGTGTGTGTGGGAGTGGGGGTGGGGGGTGAGGCTGTGTCCTGTGTGGGGAGCAAGTTGTATGCTGTGTGTGTATGGGGGGGGGGTGTGAGGGCTGTGTGTAAGAGTGTATGAGTCGGGGGGACGCAAGCAGACAACAGAAGAACTGCTGGAGGCTCTGAGAGTGTCCCTCCAGAGCAGAACACAGACAGCAGATGATGGACTGCTTGTTAAAGAACAGACTACAGCGCACAATTCGAACTGCTGAAAAAATCAGCGGTGCCCCCCTCCCCTCCCTCCAGGACTTGTACATTGGGAGGACCAGGAAGCGGACAGAGAACATAATCAAAGACCCCTCTCACCCTGCACACACCCTCTTCGACCTCCTTCCCTCTGGTAGACGCTACAGATCCCTGCGCACCAAAACTACCAGACACAAAAACAGCTTCTTCCCCACTGCCATCACCCTACTGAACAGCTGAACTACACATGCATACATACATACATGCACATATATGTATATGCTTACTGTTATGCCCTTGTACCCCCCCCCCCCCCTGCCTAGGTGTCCCCTGCCCAGCAACTCAAGACTCTTTTTGTGCCCCCCCCCAAAACTTTATGCCTTATTGGTATATTGTCATACCGGTTGTTTAACCCACTGTGACACCATGTGCCTACTTGTACATTATTGCCCATATTGGGTGCCTGTATGTATATTGTATATTGTTGTCCCTACTGTGCAATACAAGTACACATACTTGTTTAGTCTATTGTATTTATTGTATTGTATTACGTTCTGTGTTATGTGTATAGAGAGCTAACATCTGCCGGAGTCAAATTCCTTGTATACGTAAGTATACTTGGCCATTAAAGCTGATTCTGATTCTAGTTGTAATGTCACTTGGTGAATATAGGCTAAAGCCAATTTGACTATGAAATGCATCATTCTGTATTTATCTTTGCATTTCAACTTCTTTATAACAGACTGTCACTTTTTGAGAGGCAAAGAGTTTTGCAAATACATTTTAAAATAATTTAAGGCTTTAAAGTAGCCTATATGATACATCATGGTGCGTTTGCATTGCACATCTTAAGTCAATATACTAAGGTAATATAACATATCACATTAAAATGAGAAAACCCTTATTCTCAAATAACATCAAAAATAAATTTGTTTTAGTGGTAAAATGACTCTATATGAAGTTCCTGAATAGGCCTACATTGTTTCTAGACCATTACTGTCTGAAAAAGACAGTGGGGCCATAGACAGTCACGGACCCACACCTTATAGTGGGGAATGCACGCGTGTGGCGTCTTCGAAAACGTTGCCTCCTAACAGGAAATCCCCGTAAACCCAACAGCCAGCCTGTACGCCTCGGACAATAAAACAAGGAATCAGTACCTATACACACAACATACATAGCAGAGGCAACAGCGAAGGACAACGCGGACACAGGGTCGTCCTTTTAGGATTGAATGGGTTGTGACTGCTGTTTGCGAGTCAGCTTCGGATCTCCGCTTACACAGCGGCTGCTCGCTGTTCTGCCTCCCAGTTTTGTTCGACCTATCTGTTGTAGCGACACTGTTCCCGCCCCTTTCGTGTAGCAGCCGACTGGTTTGTATAAGAAATATGGTGGAAAGCACTTGCGCCAAACTGAATAACCTAAAAGGAAAGCGAAGGCAAGCACCGTTAAAATTTTGCCACAACAAGCACGAACGTGCTCCAAATGTTGCTAACATCTGTAGTTTTAATTTTCTTTTCTGTCGTTGTGTTTTGTAGGAGTCGCAAAGCTTAAAGGCCCATGAGACCCTGCAAATGTTTTACGTCCACATCAGTGGACTGCATGTGACTTAAAAAGAAAACAACCCGGAAATGTAACCTAATCACTTCAAAATGAGACGCCTATCTTACACAGCGGAACAAATCACATTCTTAAGTATTATCCATTAATTAATAAATAATAATTCAACGTCTGAGGTTGTAGGCCTACTGCTATGTCATAGCCTAATTCATAGCCTACCTATGTATTCCTATAGCCTAAGCCTAATTTTACAAGACATTCTATTCAGAAACTTAATAGGCCTACCAAACTTTGACGCAAGCATAACTGAATAGGCCGATAAACCTCACAACAATTAATAAACCAATTAGGCCTACCTCTATAACAAAGTCTGACTAGTAATTTTTGTTGGCCGATAGCGAAGTAGCGCAAGGACGCACCAAACCAGTTTCGGTGTAAAATCATTACGGGTAGCCTAACCTTTTCCAGAAGCCTCATCGGCATGTGAATCAATCAATACTGAATAATCAAATGAACAAATTTCGATATGGCAAGAGGGACACGTTTGCATTAAAGAAATTAACGGTTGTTAGTGACCTGTGTGATGACAAACAGTCACAACAACTGGCTGTATGACCCACGGTTTACTTTTAATTATGTTCTTTATCTATCTATCTATCTATCTATCTATCTATCTATCTATCTATCTATCTATCTATCTATCTATCTATCTATCTATCTATCTATCTATACTGTATTTGAAAACTTCATTTAATAATGCGACAACATTCTTTACATTTTGAAATATTTTTGATGTTTGTCTAAGTATTTAATGATAAAATGTAACATTTCAAAAGGCGATGCAATATCAATCATAATAGGTATTTTGTGCCTGCGTTGCCTTTTCGGCTACAAGGGGTTAGCTAGATTGCCCATTAAGTTACAAGATAACAGGTTTAAGTCCTGTAATTGCCTTTCCACATACGGTGACGGATATCAAAGGATACTCGTTTGGTTATTACTGACAGCTCTTTGGTCCAATCGGAGAGCGATCCGCTATAGGCAGCCAAGTTAGAACTGACGGGCAGTTCCGAAAAGAGAGACCAACTTCTTGTGCAACGACAGTGAGACGGACAGTTTATAAAAACGGAGGTTCAGTTCGAGAAACTGCGGCCTACACCCAATTTAGCATTGTGTCAAAAGACAAAGCGATTTGAAAATGCACCGCAGAATTTTAAACGTTGAGAGTCCAGGAAAATGGTGTGCGTAGAGACTGACTTACACGCCACAGGACTGTAACCAGGCTAAGCTACGAGGACGGCGTTGTTCACGTTAGCGAAGTTATTTGATGGTATCGACAACAAATTTGAGTGGCCTACTAACCATTTTCAAAATGTACATCTAGGCTGTATGGAGGCGATTAGTCCTAGGCTAGCTACGAAGCGGTGCTTATTTTCATGAATGGTCTCATTCGCAGGGATAAGAAAATGAACACCACACAAAATGTTCCCGAAACGATACGCAAAATAGGCTAAGTTTGGCATATTAGCCCACATGAAAACAACTGTAGGATAGGCCATCTATGTTGCGTTATCTCTTAGAGTAACAAAATGATTTAACACAAAAGGGGCGGGGTGGTGAGGATTCAGCATTTAGGCTACGCATGCTCAGAGCAATGCAGGCTGTAGACCTTTGAAGTGCGTCACGAGAAATCCGCCATCTCACAAAAAATCCGCCATCTCAGGACAGTCCGCCATCTCGTGAAAATCCGCCATTTCAAGAAAAATCCGCCATCTTAAGCGAAATCCGCCATTTTATGCCAATACAATTCCGAAGAAAACAGCTACAGAACTTGCCATATAACAAATGGCCAAGCATAAAGGTCAGATTGTGGTTGGTATGTTGGTATGTGGAAGATACCCAAACCACAGTGCTTAAACTTTTAGGCTATAGCTAATCTCCTTCACTGTTTCAGTGAAAAATAGCCTAGAACAGAAAAAAACAATTGCCAGTCAGGCTGCTTGTGAACACATGCATTAAAATGTCTGTCAGGGTGATGTGTCTCTGTCGTCTTCAGTGTTGTTTTGTGTTTTCATGCGTTTTTCCCTTTCCGTTGTCCAGGCCATGTGCTTTTGTTTTGATTCATCTCGACTGCCACGTGCTTTTGTTTGTGTTGGAGCAGTCGTCATGACCACGTGGTTTTGTTTTGGTACGTCGTCATTGCCACGTGCTTGTGTTTTGCGTTCGACTCGCGGTGACGGCCATGTGCTTTTGTTTTGGTTCGTCATCGCCACGTGCTTCTGTTTTGATTCTTCGTCATCGCCATGTGCTTTTGTATTTTGTTCCATTTCGGCCCGGGTCTTTCACTTTATTGCATTATTTTGTTATTTTGTTTCCGTTTCCCGAGGAACATCCTTAAATGTGTTAGTTTGCCTTAACCCAACCAAATCTGTCGAATATGACCCGACTCGAATTTTTATACCTGGCTTTTTGCGGTCTTCTAGTCACTACACGACTGAGAAGGCAACTGGGGTCGCAACGTTCAATCCGGAAATTCACACGCCTTGCAGCAAAAAAAAAAAAAAAAAACGTGTCTGTGAACGGCGTCTACTAATAATAATAATACACTACTACTACTACAAATCATAATAGGCCTAATCATCATCATCATCGTCATTGTCGTTATATTAAATTTAACAGTAGCCTAAGTAAAATAAAACGACACATGACAAGGCGATGAAAACGTTCCCGTATGGACGTAATGCTCCGTAAATCTTGTGGACGCGACTTTTTTTTTTTCAACCGCGGAAAAAAAAATCCAGGAGCGTTGTCGTGTGGACGGGACCCTATAGCAACTGTTAAGGCTTTATCTCTAAAGTTCTTTTGCCCATATCATCCATCCATCTAGGTAGGCTGAAAACAAAAGTTGTTGAAGGCTACTCACCACAATACACCATAGCCTACCAATTTCATGTTTCCTGTGTATCAATAATCTAGAATGGTACTTATCACAGAAGCTCATGAGACTAAATGTAGTTGTGGCACCAAACCCATGTGTGTTTGTATGTTTGTGTGTGTATTATTTTTTGTTGTCTAGTAGGCCTATATTTCAAAGGTTTTATTTTGTACATCAGTCTTTAACATTTATTGCAATATTTATGTAGCAATGTGTAATGGTTTCACTAAAACCATGTTTTATCCATGACAGTAGGATAAAAACATAATTAATCATGGGTGGGGAACAAAAAATATTTTAAATGAATTTGAAATGAATTACATGAATGCAAACTTAAATTAATGCCAACTTCACATGCATGTTCAACACCATGTGTTCAAAGCAGACTAATGAATTGTAAGATGCCTGACATGCAGTCAGTCAGCCTCTTTTATTATATAGAAAATGGGTGTCGACTATTTCTAAAACAGTGTTCATGAAGTTCAGAAGTATGTTTTTAAGTTATGACTGATTTATACACCTGGGGCCTATAGCTGGAAGCTGCTGTGGTCAGAGCCAGCTACAGGCGGCCAAAGTAGACGTGTTTTCAGGGCATCTGGGAAACGGCATGTGTTCATTGCATCTGGGAAACATGAAAATGTTTAGCGTCGTTTTCCGACTGTTCGTGTAGCAGTTGGAATGTGCATGTCCAGAGTTAAACGTGTGCGTAAACACTGATGCCACAACAATGAAAAGGTGGCCCTCTCCAAACTGAAAATTAGAGATGTTGCATTTGGAAAGTATGTTTGGGCACATGTTAACATTTGATGTTGAGTAAGGATTACAGTTGCAATTATTATTATGCTTGCAGATAAAGACATTATGTATTTATTCCATGTCCATGTTATTTTCCATCTCTCCATTTGTACCAGTGAATACGAGGTGAAGTCTGTCATGAAGAGGTGGCTCCAGCTATCAGCAGATCAGGAGGGTGGGAGGAAAAGGAGAATGTTGTGTGTGTGTGTGTGTGTACGTGTGTGCGCACACGCGAGTGTGTGTGTGTTTGTGTTTGTGTGTGTGTGTGTGTGTGTGTGCATGTGTTAGATTTTCAGTGTGTTTTGGGTGGTTTGTTTACTATGTGTGGTGGTGCATTGTGTGTGTGTCTTCAGTTCAGTTCAGTTTTATCTTTGTAAATGCTACTTTTGGTAATAATAATAATAATAATAATAAAACTTTACTTGTATAGCACAGTTCATACATGCAATATGCAACTCAAAGTGCTTTACAGTTTGGCAGGGTTGTTGCAAGACAACATTTCTTGCGGTTCAGTGATGTCAGAGCACATAAATACAGAAGCAGACTGACTCTTGCATGAACACAGGTAGGCAGTCCTTGTAGGCCCTAGTCAGCAATCTTTGTAGTCCAGTGGCGTTATAGCTATGCAACGCTCTGTTAATGTGGGCTCTTATGTGAACATAGGTCGGCAGTCTTTGCGGGCCAGGGGCACTACACGAGGAAAGTTCATTTAGGCGCAGTCGGTTGTTAGTGTCCCCAGGGAGCAACAGGGGTGAGGAAAAACTCCCTGTTTGTTTGATTTGCGTGAATTCAGGAAGAAACCTCAGGAATCAGTGAGTAAAACTCCCTGTTTTTCTAGGAAGAAACCTCAGGTATGGTAGCTCCTGGGCCACATCTGAGTGATTAATTAGGAGAGATTTATGAGTGTAGGGCAGTACAGGCCTATCAGTTCATAGTATGTGGGCCAATACAGGCCCACGGACCCAGCCATCACTCAGCTGTCAGATTCATGTGTGGTGGCCAGACCTGGGCCAACAGAAAATATGAGAGTCATATTATAGTGAGCGAGCCAGCACTGGGCCAGCAGAAACGATGAGAGTCATTTCACAGTATGAGGGCCAGCACTGGGCCATCACAAACAATGGTTGGTTTTCAGTAAGTGGGCCACTTTTGGGCCAGGGGCCCAGCCAGAATTTAGCCAACTGTCAGAGACTCTCATAAAAGATATTGGGCCAGCAGTGGGTCAGATAAACTTTTCTATCTGGGTTATTCGTTAGTTCATCAGTTTTTCAGCAAATGTTGTCCATAAATTACAATGGTCAATTTTGATCAAGGACACAAACACTGTTACATTAGGCTATATTTATATTTTAAACTCAATATAAAAACTAAACAAATTGGCAATGTATGTCTTAGCGTGTCTGTATTTATTTCCACGTAAAATACTGAGTTCTGAATTGTGTGTGTAGGGCTGGGCTACTTGAACGTTTTTTTTTTTTTGTGAAATTACCTGATTTATAATGCAAACTGATTATTGCAAAAGCATTTGAATTAGGTATAAAAGAAAGAAAAAAAATCATTCCGACCGGCAAAGCAACTAGCCATACTGCCAACACAGCATGGGCTTTGCGATCAGGTAAAAAATGTTTGGCTTGCCCTCCTGTGGTCATTTGTGGAAGCGCACATGGTCTCCTTGGGTTATTTTTGCGAAGCGCAGAGCCGTTTAACCTTTTCCGCGTTATACGCCCTCTTGTGGCTTTGTCTAGTAGTGCAGGCTTTGGGCCTGGATTATTTCTTCCTGCAGCCCATCTCGCTTCCCTCCTTAAAGCGGAACTTAAAAATATGTTGCGGCTAACACGTGGGTTATACACGTGTATAAAAAAACGTTCTCACCCATGACATCCCCCAATCCATCACTGGACTTTAGTTCCCCACCGTCAATACATAGCCTATACTTCACCAGTGAATAGCACGACCAATTGAGCAACCTCTTATTAAAACTATCCCTCAGATTTCCATCTGTTCCCACATCAGATGGAGTGTATGTGATCTTTCCCATTGGGACAAAACTTTCCCTCGTTATTCCCAGACGCACCTAGAAGGAATACTTGCAGTTCGAAAAAGAGAGACCAACATCTTGTACAACGAATGTGAGACAAGGGGGTTAATAAAATCTATAGTTCCGTTTAAATAAGCGGTAGCCTATATTATTTCACTGTGTGTCAAAGCTGAAGCAGTGGTAAAGTTTTTGTAGGAATGTTTAACTTTTAGAAGCCGAAAGAATGCGTGCGTCTATATATTGACACTGGTCCGTACCAAAGTAACACTACAAGCATGATGATGTTTGCGTTAGCAGACCTGTTTTAGGCACTGGGGCAGAATATAAGCAATTTTCTAATATCCCAGTCTTTAAAAGGAGGTGGATGAATATCACTGCGTTACTTATGTGATAAAAAGGGGTATGATGAATAGGCGATTTCACACCAATAAGAACGACCGATGAGTTGTCGGCATCTGGTACAAAACCGTATTGGTGTGCCATGTTTACTTGGAAAATAGCTCTCAGGGCAATTTTGTCGCAAGAATGTAATTTGCTCAGAAGAGCTGGGAGTCAGAGCTGGTAGTACAATAACCATTCAGAACGTTACGCATGCTCAGATGTTGTGCTACAGACCTCTTAAGTGCGTCAGCGGCATTCCACCATCTTATGAAATCCGCCATTTCGCGAAAAGGCAGCCATCTTACGAAAAATAACGCATTTCTCAGAGTCCGCCATCTCACGGTCTTCTGTTCAGGCCGTTCCGACTACAAAGCGTCACCACGCAATTCGCCATCGTGCAACTGTAACACCTTGGAGCTCAGCTGTGCGCTTCTTCCTCTGCTTAAACAGATTCTATGCCGCAAAATTTAGCAGCCTCACTAATTCTCTCTCATACATACATTCATGTTGTGTTTATTTATCACTCTGTCTGCAGAGACATAGGCTTATATAAGCTACTGGTTGTACATTTGTATCATATCATCACCATCGTCACTTTATTCTTGAGTTCATCAGTTGTTCAGCATGCACATTTTAGCCTATCCCTAAATCGCAATGGCCATTTTTGACCAAAGACACAAGAACTGTTACATTAGGCTACGTTTTTTATATTATAAACTCAATATAGAACAAAAATTGCAATGTATGTCTAATAGTAGCGTGTCTGCATTTCCACACAAAATACTAATGAGTTCTCAATTGTATGTGTGTGTAGGGCTAGGCTACTTTTGTGTGAAATTACCTGATTTTTATATCGAACAGAGTACGCCTATTGCAAAAGCATTACAATAAGGTATAGAAGGAAAAACATTCTCACCGTCGCATAATACAAGAACATAGAACATAGCAAGTAACCATACTGGCAATACAGCATGGGTTTTGCAATTAGGAAAAGAGTAGTTTTGCTTGCCCTCCTGTGGTCATTTGTGGAAGCGCACATGGTCTCCTTGGGTTATTTTTGCAAAGCTCAGCGGCGCTTCATCTTTTCAGCCTTATACGCCCTCCCGTGGCTGTGTCTAGTAGTGCAGGCTTTGGGCCTGGATTATTTCTGCCTGCTGACCATCTCGCTTCCCTCCATCTGAATTTAACCCTTTAAAGCCCCCCCCCCCTCTCTCTCTCTCTCTCTCACACACACACACACACTTCACACACAATTTTACATTCATATTTTGATTACAACCATTAACATTTTATTTAACACATTGCTTCATAACAATATGAAGACAGATTGAAACAGTATGTTTAGACAAAAGCCTCCATTACCTGGGTCCATAATTTTGAAACATGGGAAAACATGGAAGCTAGATATGTACAAAAAGTACGTTTGCACAAACCTGGAAAACACTTCTTGATGCCAGAAATATTTGATGCAAGACATACAAAATATTACATAATTGTGCTTTAGTATAGGCTATTTGTGCAGGCCATATGCCTGCTGTCGTCCTACCATGCATCATTATGTGGTAAATAGTGCTAAAACAATCAGGAGAAAACAGTTTAAAGTGCGCCCTCATGTGGTCATTTGTGGGACAGCACATGACCTCCTTGGGTTATTTTTGCAAATCTCAGAGGCGTTTCACCCTTTCAGTGTTATACGCCCTCCTGTGGATCTGACTAATATTGCAAGCTTTGGCCTGAATGTGCAATCAACCAAGTTTTACTGTCACATATTCATTTGTCTGATTATCATGAAATTTGGTGTACATATTCAAAATGATTTGTATTTTATCAAACAACTTCAGAGATGCAGGTCAATCAATAGCATAACTTATTATTAATCTATAGCCAATATCATAGGTTCATCCAAATTCCATTAACCTTGACACGCTAAAACAATCCTTAGAACCATACATAATTGTGTAAAACAATTATGTTGTGCACAGAGGAAACAACTAGAGTTCTGATGGATCACTGCAACAAGCATTTTTAATTTTCTTGAAATCTTGTCCCTTAAGGCTGCTGTAACATCACTTATTTACTATGTGTTTCATTAGATCAACATTTTAAATATTAAATATTCTATGTGGTCTTAAAGCCCCCATACACTATGCCTCTCACATAAAGAGAGAGAGGAGAGACAGAGTCAAGGAAAAAAACGTGCACAACTGGGTCTTCTCTGTATTTGTCTTCATACATGGGTATGCAATACGTGATAAAATGAAGGAAAAGTAAAAACAATGATCCGTAGTATTTACAAAGAACAATAATGAATAACTGTATTTAAAAAAGTATAAAGTAAACATAATATATCTAGGCTATACACATCCTTTGGAAAATGGCTGCAGGCCTAGTCTACTATGCAGATAGCCTAATTAAGTTTAATAGGAAAACGTTATAATTCTATTAATCAAAAACATAACTAATACATGTTTAAAATCGAATATTTTACTACGGTATTTCAGTGTGCTAAAAAGATGCAAAACATCCGTGTATAACATCCAATATGGATATCGATGTAATTTGCCTAGATTGGACATTAACATGTTAGAGAGCAGTTTATAGCTTTTCAAGTGTTTTACTTTACATGAACTGACATGGAAAATGAAAAGTAGGCTAATCGTTTATTGGTTATTTGGCCACCTTAGGATCCAACCAGAGAATGATCCGCTGGATGGCCACGCTAGGTTACTCGAGGTGTCCGGTTACATGGAGAGAAACCAACTTCTTGTGCAATGGGGGATATGTAAGAAGGAGGGCAATTACGAGCTTGCATTTAGTCTGGTTAAGCTGTTTTTCCATTACTAAATCTGGCGTCGTACCCGAGGGCCTAAGGATTGCGGAGCCCACCTTGAATTTCAACCTTAAAAGCCGGAAGAAGACCGTTCAAACAAGTCTCCAACAGCGCGGCGAGCAAAGTGATGCGCAGGTCAGCAGACTCACATTACGCTGTGGGAGAACGCATGTTAACGGTGGGGGGAGTCACATGTAAGATCATAACTGAAGCGAAAAAACAGAGCTTGATTAGACTAGTTGTCGGTGCGACATGGTTATCGCTGACACTGGTTGTCGTGCCTAATGTAACACGCTCAGATTCACAAGAATTGGTTACACAGAATGATAGAATGATGTACGACGCATGCTCAGAATGTTTATCTCCGACTGCTCAGTAGGCTATATACACATCTGAAATACGTCATGAAAAATCCGCCATCTCACAAAACCCCCCACCTGACTAGGTCCACCATTTTACGAAATTATCCGCCATCTCACGAAGTCCTCCATTTCAATAAAAATTCACCATCTCGCGAAGGCCACCATTTCATGACAAACTCGCGATCTAAGTCCACCATTTTGCGAAATATCCGCCATGTCGGGAAGTCCGCCATCTCACGGAAAAAACCGCCATCTTATACCCATGCAATTCTTAGAAAACTACACTTTACCCTTTCCATTTTACGTTTTAACCGTGCTGAGCAGCAGCTATACCCATGTAGTGAGAAAGGATTCGCTGTGAATGGGACCGCCTGGCATTTGATGACAGATGTGTCGGACAAAACTCTCATAGGCTACTTTGTAGAAATTTACAGAAGTTGGATTTTTCCCCTACTAAAGATGGGTAGGTATTACTTAGCCTAGATTGTTTTGTGACGGGCATCTGGTGCGTACGTAAATTGCAGCAGCGCAGTAAGCGCAGTCTGGCCATTTTCCCATTTCAAAGGTAATGAAACGTGTCCTACTCTGAAAACTGCAGTAGAAGAGACAATTTTCAGACAGGTCAAGGGTTGTAGGACAGGCTAACTACAGAAAGCCATTAGAAACTCGTAATAAAACATACCGGTTACATAGGCCTACGCATGCATGTTAAAGGTGGAAGAGCTGTTTTATTCAAATTGAGATCATATGAAGCATCACAGACGAAGATGTCGTGATCACGTTAAGGTACACTTATGATCAACAGGGATTGGACATACAGGTGCATTACCGTTCATTAAACTATCCTACATAAACCATAATCCTTAGCGTGGCTTGTTAATATTTCAGGAACCTGTAGGTACACGATCCGGCCAACTACAGTATCTGTTCTGCACATGCGCATAAAGACGAATCAGGAAGAGGGCCGATTTGCCTGCATGATTTGTGCCAGACATAATGCACTGAAATGCTTGATGGCTAAGCAAAACGGCTGATGGTTTATTTCACAGATATAGTTATTATATTTAGCCTATACATTGACTTTGACGACAGTTAAAGTGAAAGCACACACACCGTTTCAGTTATGTTATGTTTATTTGTTCTTTGCAGACGCTTTTATCCAGCCGAGGTAGGCTACTTACAATACATTAAGTAACAAACGGGAAATAATAGAAAACACTCGGAGACCTCAGACCTCTGCCAAGGCATGCCCTATCTAACAATAATAATAAGAATGCTTTACAACAGCATCTTTATTTTCATTGCACATGTATTAATACGGGGTACGGAAATGTAAATGTGGTTTAACATCTAATCAGAAGTGCAAGGAGAAGCAAGTGTGATATATACAGTATATACAGTACAGAACATTATACAGTATAGTTTATTATCGAATCTCCACACAAAGCAATTTCTGTTAAACACAGTGAACTAAATGACTGCAAAATGGAGCTCAGGCAAACTAGGTATGCACTGAGTGGGTGGTCACCTCTACACAGACCAGGGATTGATAGCAGGATTTGTGCAAAGTCTGGTCATTTATTATTATTTTTTGACACTAAAGGTGTTTTTACGAGACTAATTCAACTACAAAATAAAAAAATGATATTCATAAAATCCCTCTTTCCATTAAGGTGGGTGGGCAAGGCTGTGATTGGGTGGGCCATGCTTGTGACTAGGCCCACCCTGATAGCCCATAGAGCCAGGCACACTAATGCACATTGTTAATATTGATGTTAACATCTCTAATAGGCTTAGCATAACAAGTGTGTGTGTGTGTGTCAGAGAGAGAGTAGTTAAACATTTGTAAGAAAGTGACTGTGTGAGCAGTATTCCAGATACTGACCTTTTTTCTACATAAGACCATTTTCCTTGTTTTAAAATTATAGTAATTGAAATACTATCCTGCTCTAAGTTGGAAAGCAGCTTAAGAACCATTGAACAGAAGTCAGAAAACAAACCAAACACAGTCATAAGCAATGTAGCCAAGGCCCGTTGTAAACTTCTGTGGACATGGCACGTGACAACTATGTTGAGTAGAATTGCACCTTCGCTTACGCTGCTGTAGGCAAAAACTGAACTACTGTAAGTTCTGAATACCCAAAATGTTCTGTGATGTGCTTCCACTGTTTCTGGGATAATAAAAAAATAAAACATTTGTAATTAACCTGGATACTTTGCATCTTCCGAGTTGCTGTGGGCTGTGCTCTTTTTGGGGTCATTTAAGAAGCTAAGAACCATAGAGCCCCAATGTGCGATGGAGAAAAGTGTGTGCCGTGTGTTCGCACAGTAGGGTTGACCCCTATGTCTGACAAAAAAACAGGACATTTCAGCAACCCAATCAACCTTTTTGCTTATAAGTAGTGACCTGGGTGTCATTGAGAATATTTTTGTTCCCCGGGACAGACCATTAAAAACCGGGACAATCAGGTAAAACCGGGACAGGTGGCAACGCTGTCACACAGCCACGTGTGCAGGAGTATACCACGGGCCTACATCTTATATGTAACATCTATTAGGTTAGCCAATATCAGACGCTTCAGTTGCACTTGTACATAAAATCTTAAAATGTTTCAATAATTAACTCATTGTGTCTTGTTTGTCTTGAGCAGAGTGCAAGAGGAGTCGAGCACAAAGGTGTCTTTTCTGATGACTGCTGTCAACAGCAATTGAAACATCAGAAGTCACTGTAGGTACATACATCAGTCACCAGGTTGTCAGGATGCTGAACTCTCTCCCAGCTCTGCCTCCTGTCCTACTCCTACATGCCCCTGTATTTACACGTGTGGCAGCTGTGGGCTAGTGGTTAGGGAGTTGGTCCTGCAATCGCAAGGTTGCTGGTTCGAATCCTGCCCTACCCTTGGTTGAGATGCAGGTTGAGATGCAGGTTGAGGGCAAGGCATCTAACCCTACACTGCTCCAGGGACTGTAACTGAAACCATGTCAATATCTGTAAGTCGCTCTGGATAAGAGTGTCAGCTAAGTGTAATGTAGTAATAATAATAATAATAATAATAGTAACCGTTACTTGTATTTAGGGGCAGGTTAGGGAAGGTTGCCGGTTCGAATCCCGCCCTACCCATAGTTGAGATGCCCTTGAGCAAGGCATCTAACCCCCACACTGTTTCAGGGACTGTAACTGAAACCCTGCAAATATCTGTAAGTCGCTCTGGATAAGAGCGTCAGCTAAGTGTAATGTAAAATGTTAAAAAAAAAAACATATCATCCCCAGAAACTCTTCACTCACTCAAACGCACACACACACTGTGAGAATGGCCGGTCGGCCACCCCACGTTCAGGGATGTGTGCCACTGGATGGGTGGTGTGAGGAAAGGAGGCAGCCACAAAAAACAGCTCACACAAATAATGATGTTTATTTTCCACACAGACCAGGAAAGTTAAACATAAGTCAAGAGCTTCAGCTTCAACGCTACTCTGCCCACACAGCTAGGCAACAGGTCCTAGGCAATCCCTGCCTTTCATCAGGAACTAAACCCTTGCCTCACAGCAAGCAAGGTTTAACTACACATTCAACAACTTACTCCGGTTTTCAGTTGTCTTGAAACATCCTGATTCCTTAGCTGCAAACTCTGGTTCCTCCTCTCCTGGACTTTGTTCTTATGTTCCTGTGTTTCTGTCTTCCTGTGTTCCCAGGTGCAAAATTACCAGCCCGTAAATAGGCTGGACAATTACTTCAATAATGAGGTGCAGGTGAACTTAAGCAGTTAAACCAGGAGGGAGAAATCTGAACCAAAATCAAACGGTTAAAACTTCCACTTAGCACAGATTCCTCACTGCCAACAGAAAATTTACACCTGACAAACATAAAACAAAATGCAAAAAAACATGAAACACGGCAGGAAACAAAATATAAGTCCATAAAATGCCAAGTGGTGAAAAAGGGAGGTCACTTTTTCTCACACACACGCACGCACGGCACATACAGACACACACACTACTCAGAGGCTGCACTGGCCACTTTATGTAGCAGTGGACTGATCTCCTCTAGCACTACATCAGTTAATGCTGCTCTGTGCCTTACAGTATGTCATTACTGTACTGAGCCTTGTACTCTTGTAGCTTGTTTTATGTTTGCTTTTCTGTTTTTATCGTTTTTATGTGTGCTGCTGTATGGTGGGTCTGAGATAACTGTAATTTCATTTTTGGGTCCTTGTATTGTATATATGGCAGATGTGACAATGAAGCTGACATTGACTTTGAATAAAATAAAACAGGTCTGCTGTAGGTGATCAGGTATCCCCAATCCCAACAGGAAAGTATGAGGAGGACAAGGCGTAGGCCTGAGCATATAAAGCATACACACAGTGATATGTCTGACCCTGGTTACCACTGAAAGCTATAGTCTGTATTATACACAATAAATTGTATAACTAAACCACACAGACTGTGTTCTCTTGGTTTTTCTGTTTGTTCAAAATCAGAATCAGCTTTATTGGCCAAGTACACTTACATATACAAGGCACTTGATGGTCGATGTTAGCTCTCTCTCTATACACCTAACATATAACAGGTAGTAGTATACATATTATACAATACAATACAGTAAATACAATAGACAAATCAAAATAAGTGTACACATATTACAGAATAGAGACAAAAATACATATAAACACCTAATATAGGTAATAATATACATAGAGGTAGCCTACATAATGTCCCAGTGCGATGAATTACCAGTACGATAATATACAAGTATGACATACTGTACAGGACAAATACATGGGGAGTAGTGAGGTGGAAACGCACAAAAGGAGAAGAGAAGGAGGTCAAAGGCAGCCTGTGCAGGATGAGTGGGGTCCTGGAGGGAGGGCAGGGGTGTCACCAGTAATTAATTAATTGGTTTATTTACTGACACCCCCCCCCCCCTCCGGTCCTTTTGTCTTCTCTGTGCCAAGACTGCTGGCTTTACTGACTGACAGCATAAGGTCTGATAAAGGAAAGGAATAAAAAGATACACTAGGACGAACACTAATAAAAAGTTGTAGAGTTTATATAGTCATGAGTTAATATAAAAACAATTAGAACATATCATAACATCAACTATTATCCGCCTCTATAGCCTACATTTCTATGCATATGTACATTACTATCACTATTTTGGGTAATGTGACTGTGAATTCAAGTAGTGGGTTCTTTAAAAAACTCCCTCCCACAGTTGCTAAGGACTCAAAAACTACAGAAAAACACCAAAACTGTTTATTGAACCAGGCTATCAAGACATTTCTGTTCATGTTGAAACTGATGAAACACAGACTTACCTCTATAGTCAGCCACCAAGTGGACATCTGAGGTACTGCAGCTTTAGAATGCTCAAACTGACTTTTTTGTCCTTGCTTTGTGCACTGAACTACAGTCATGTTGGAATGAAAAGGGTCTTGCTCACACCGTTTTCACAAAGTTGGAGTTATAGCACTGTCCAAAATGTCTTGGTATAACAAGGCCCAAACAGTGGCCTTTCAGTGGAGATAAAGGCCCTAGTCAAAATCCCCACACTTTGGGGAAGACCCTGACTGTGGAAACAAGCAAGCCAGGCCTTCTTGTCCAGTTCATTCTCCTGAGGTCATAAATACTCTACAAGATGAATGGACACATATTCCATAGAAGTACTCCACAATCTTGTGGAAAGCCCTCCAAGAATAGTGGAAGCTCTGTCCTATTCTTAAAACTTTACAATTTCTTATCTATTTCAATGAAATGCCATTGCAGTCACTGTGAGTGTAATGGCAAGCATTTGAATACTTTTGTATATATAGTGTGTGGTTAATACTGGAATGTTTTTTTGTGTGTGACTACATTAAAGCAACACTAAGTAGTTTTCGTCTTTGGTCAACCTACAGGTTGTACGTGGAATTGTCTCTTATTAAAGCGAATTCAGAAGTGCCTTTCAACCTGTTACAAGTTCATGAACCACTGAAACAATTTTGGAAACATTATTTTAAGGTTAAAACTACTTAGTGTTGCTTTAGACGACTAAAAACTAAATGGAATTAAATTAAATATGAAATAAATAAAAAAATTACATATAATATGAAATATAAATATTTACTTTTGCGCACCATTAAAAAAATAAATCTGTTATTTGGCAAAAGCAGTCATAGGTACTGTCTTGGCTATCATCATACTGCATGATGCTACACGATAATGCAAATGTGTAAACAATGAAACAATGATGATTCAATGTAAACAATGAATGAAATAAAGAGAATATAGAGAAAATAGAGCTCGCAAAATTTGTAGACAACACCACTGTCATTGGGCTCATCCAGGATGGTGACGAGTCTGCATGTCGGCAAGAGGTTGATAAGCTGATGCTCTGATGCAGTCAACACATCCTAGAGCTGAACACTGTGACTGACTGTGGAAGACTGTGGAGATGGTTATGGACTTTAGGAAGCACCCAACATTGCTGCCCCCCTCACAATATCCAACAGTCCAGTGTCAAATGTGGAGTCATTCAAGTTTCTGAGTCCAACTATAAAATATGACTTATAGTTTGCAGCCTGGGTTTTCAACCAGTGAGCCGTGGCCCCCTGGTGGTCTGCAGCGGAAATGCTGGTAGTCTGTGACATGCTATCCAGAAACTACTGAAAATATTTTTTGTTGTTCTTTTTTGTTGTATCATATATAATAAATAATGAATTTAATGCAAATATTCAATATTATCCTTGCACCAATCAGGATGATCAACTGCAATTTTTCATAGCAGCAGTAGTAGCCTCATACCAAACTCTATAACTAGCAAAAGCATATAGCTACACAATTCAGTTTCAGTTGACAAATAATATATTTTTGTGAAGTTGAAGTGGTGGAGTCGTGTACTGTACAGCGGAGGTAGCTATTTAGTACTAGTGAAGTTAGCAAGTCAGCATGGACTGATAAAGGGATTGAAGGAATTTGGGTAAAATGTCACATATACTTTCTATCTGTTATTTTTGTCAGCCATGACTGTAGGTCTATCTATGTGTATTTCATTAGTGACTCCAAATGACCTCCCCTGCTCCCTGTTGAAATCACTAGGTGTGACCTCCTGTTCCTAGGTGTTGAGGAAAGCCGTCAATGTCCTGATTAACGGGCAGCTGTGGCCTAGTGGTTAGGGAGTTGTTCTTGCAATCGGAAGGTTGCCGGTTCGAATCCCGCCCTATCCATGGTTGAGATGCCCTTGAGCAAGGCATCACACTGCTCCAGGGACTGAAACCCTGTAAATATCTGTTAACAACAACGGTTTAGAAAGGATAAATACAAATCTCAGGTGGGCGAGGATGAGGATAAAGCCTAGTAAGTCAAGGAGTATCTCAGTCACCAAGGGAAAAGTGGTAGAGCAGAAGTTCACGGTGGAAGGTGAGGAAATCCCATCCATCAGGGTGAGACCAGTGAAAAGCCTGGGGAGGTGGTATAATGCAGACCTGAGTGATCGAGAGCAGGTAGAGCAGCTTAGAAAAGACGTGGTGGAGGGATTGGAAAAAATGGACAGGTCAGGGCTACCAGGAAAGCTGAAATTGTGGTGCATGCAATTTGGACTGTTCCCTAGAGTAATGTGGCCCATGTCAGTGTATGAAGTACCATTATCAAAAGTAGAGAAGCTAGAAAAGGTGGTTAATTCATACTTTAAAAAGTGGTTAGGGGTTCCACGGTGCCTAAGCAGTGTAGCTCTGTATGGGAAGGGCATACTGCAGCTGCCAATAAATAGTCTGGTAGAGGAATTTAAGTGAGCAACAGGGAGCAAGGACAGGATAGTCAGCGGTCTGGCTCCTAACCCGAGCAAAGGGAGAAAGTGGAAACCAAAGGTAGCAGTGCAGGAGGCAGAGGCAGCCCTTAGACATGGAGAGATAATGGGAAATGTCCAGATTGGGCGGGGAGGCTTGGGGCGTACATCAGGGAAGCCAATGTGGAGAAAGGCAGATCAGAAGGAGAAAAGGAGATTGATTGTGGAGCAGATACGCAGGCAAGAAGAAGCTAGTAGACAGGTAAAAGCTGTGTCACTAGCAAAGCAGGGCCAGTGGTTGAATTGGGAGGGAGTAGAGAGAAAACAGGTTACTTGGAGGGATTTGTGGAGTATGGAGTCTAACAGGCTAAAGTTTTTATTGGGAGCGACGTACGACGTGCTCCCATCGCCAGATAACCTGAGAATCTGGACAGATGGGGATCCGTCATGCACACTCTGTTCAGGTGTAGCCACATTGAGACATATACTATCTGGCTGTAAAGTTAGCTTGGCACAGGGTCGCTATACGTGGCGTCACAACCAAGTATTAAAATGCTTAGCAGCAGGAATTGAGAGTAGGAGGCAGCAGGTAAATGTAGAAGGTAGTCATAAAAAAGGTATCCAGTTTGTGCGGGAGGGTGAGAAAAGTAAGAGAGCCGTAAAGTCAAGGAGTACTACACAGGAAGCAAAGGATTGGCAGATGCTGGTAGATGTGGGTGGAAAGTTGGTGGTCCCTCAAGAAATAGTTACCACTAACTTGAGGCCAGACATAGTCTATTGGTCGACCAGCCAACAGGTAGTGTATTTTATTGAACTCACTGTCCCATGGGAAAGCTCCCTAGAGGAAGCATATGAAAGGAAAAAGCTTAAGTATGAAGAGTTGAGATTGGAAGCAGAGCAGAAAGGATGGAGGGCAAGAGTATTTCCAGTAGAAGTGGGTTGTAGAGGGTTTGTAGGGAGGTCAGTCATTTCATTGCTAGGGGAGCTTGGGGTTGGTGGTAAGAATCTACGTAAAACTGTTAGGGAGATGTCAGAGGAAGCAGCTAGGACTAGTAATTGGATCTGGATGAGAAGGGCGGTCTCTGCCTGGGGTAAGCAGTAGGGTTGCCATGTTCGAATGGGGCGGTGAAGCGTCATTACGTCATTATAGTGTATAGTGATACTGCGTTGTTGCATCACGCAAGAGCCCGCATGCAACGGGGCATTGCGTGATTGCGTCATTATTATTATTATTATAGTGATACTGCGTTGTTGCATCACGCAAGAGCCCGCATGCAACGGGGCATTGCGTGATTGCGTCATTATTATTATTATTATTATTATTATTATTATTATTATTATTATTATTATTTTATTTTATTAATGTGGCAGTGGAGGCTGGGATTATTATTATTTTATTTTATTAATGTGGCAGTGGACGCTGGGAGTGGTTAGCGTGGGTACTGGTTCAGCACAGGACATTAGTAAGGTGGTGGAGATTAGTGCAACCTAGGGCTGTTTGTGCAGAGAAGGATGGGTACCCCAGACCAGCAGATGGCAGTAGTGCGTTTAGTGGGTCAATAGAAACACAGAAGAAGAAAGAGGCTTATAAATGGCAGCCATTACACACATGGGCAGCTTAGAATCAGGCTCTCTGGGATCGTGCGGTGTATTGGGATACAGAGTGGCCAAGTTTCCCGGGGTTTTGCGGTGTATGGAACACGGGATAGCTGAGCATTAGACACCATTAGATTCAAGAGGTGTATACATTTAATGTTAAGTCAGCGGGTAGAATCAGGACCTCTCGCCACTTTAAACCAGAGATACGGGTCAGTTCTCTGAGGTTCTCTCCTACTGGTAAGTGGCAACAGCCAGTTTATTATTATTATACAACAGTCACCCATAAAAGGATCAATATGTGATTATTACTGTATTACTATAACTGAGCATTAGTCACCATTAGATTCAAGAGGTGTATACACTTAATGTTAAGTAAGTGGGTAGAATCGTCTTTAGAACTAGCATTGGCAGGGTTGTTTGTGTAATGGCATATGCATTAGTGACTGCAAAGTGATAGTATTTGTGGTAAAATGGTGGTAAAGTGCAAATATTCGATAATAAGTCCTAATTAGTAAGTAAGCAGGTCATTTTGGAAGTAAATTGTGGTGGTAGTTAATTTTGTAAGTAAAACTTTGGAAGTCGTGCAAACAGGTGATAATGAACAGTAGGTAGTAAATTTTGGAAGTAAACTTTGGTTGTAAGTGAATTGAGGAAGTACACTTTGGAAATTTGGGTAGCAGGTAGCTGAACTGGACACACACTAAAGGATTGATCACCTTTAGTGGGGCCGCCTCAGGGGAGGGTGTACAGTGAATAAAGGCCCGAAACACCCGTTGATCCTGAGGTACACTGCTGAGGATGTGTCCCACATAGTGTATGGATAATTGTAATGGCTGTAGTTAGGAAAGCCTGAAGTGTGGTACAATGGGTGCTCTCCCCACATGTGCAAGTGTCTTGTATTTTTATGTATTTATCTAGTTATTTTAATTGTTAAGGAAATGTTGGAGGAAATTGCAAAGGCTTGCCAGTGGTCCTGGATGAGATGCATGTTGTTGGCATGGTGAAAGCCATGGGGGAAAGCGATAGGTAGGTGCTGCTGAGTGGATCATGTAAACGGCCCCAGCAGCCCCAGTCACTGTAACGGTAGCCGGCTGGTTCAGGTTAACCCTTGTTGAGCATCTGTCTGTACGGCTCCAGTTGGCCACCCCCTCAGCTGCTCTGTCCTGTACAGCTCACATGAGGTTGCGTGAATAGCTGTAGTCAGCGGCCAGTTGTGCGTGTTACACCTGGGAGTAGGGACTAACAGCCGGAACTATTTACTTGATTTATATAGATAGTGTAGGGGTAGGTGTAATAGCTATAGTTTCTCCCTAAGGTGCTCTTCCTACATGCACAAGTACTTTGTGTTCTTTGTAAACTGTAAGTCGCTCTGGATAAGAGCGTCAGCTAAGTGTAATGTAATGTAATGTAACCCTACAGACGTTGACTGGAACCTATTAGCAGTAAGCCCCCACTGTAGCCCAATTATAACAAAGCATCCCGCACAGTCGCCTAATGCATAATAATTTAGGGTGGGTATAAGAGCCACATTCCCCGTTGACCTAAAGACTATTTAGACCCTGATTACTCCCTGACTAATTCAGAGATATAGGTGAATCTTCATCTGGAACTTGTATCTCTCCCTTGGTGCGCATCATTGAAAGAATAAAGTATGTCTCCTGATTGAACATCCTAACCAAGTCTGCTGAATAATCTGTGGTGTAAAATAACCAACAGTTAAATGCCACTACAGAGGAACAGGTGCTGTTTGGGAAAAGCTACACCAGGTAAGCACCTACTTGCCTTTTAATCAGAACATTTCGTTTTGATGTGCTGCAACCTTGCTGTAGTGGAGAGGCTTGTCTGCTTGCGTGACCCTACGAGCTACGCTGGGGGCAGCCTCTGTAGTAGGTCCAACCATTCCAGATTGATCTTAGGAGAGTAGCCAGAAGAAAGACAGCACACTGGTCTTCCAGGTCAGGGGTTGGGAGTGGCGCTAACCGGAAACAGAGAGCTGCTGAAAAAGGTTTATGTTTAATCATCCAGTGAAACAAACACTGTTGCATCTTTGTGTTGATTCTAAATGATGTTCCTTACGAGTATGATGTGAATGACACGCTGTCACAACCTGCTGGTTCAGGCAAGAGGACATAAGGGAGACCACATGCAGAAATTAAAGTTTTATTAAAAAATAAGAAAATGATGCAGTGCAAATCAGTAATGTGTAAGGAAAAGCAAACATGTGGTGCCAGTCAGTGCTGTACAAACTAAACGCAAAATCAAGGAGCTGGGAGGAAGGGAGCATCCCAGCAAAGGAGGAAGGACTCCCTTTATCCCTGTATTCTTAATGGGCCTCTAATTAGCCAATCACCTGCACCTGCAGCAGATCGCACCCTGCACAGCATGCACCTGCAGGAGACAGGCAAAAGACAGGAACACACACACGCCGCAGACAGGAACAAACAATGGCCCACTCTAGAGACCTGGCAAGGTCGTAACACACACATAGGCCTATTTCAGTTGCCAAATCTGACCACGCTTCAAGCAAGCATGAGGAGAAGCACATAATAAACACACCAACTGAATTCTGATCTGTTAAACTCACTAATCTGCACGGGCGAATAATACCATTTCATTCCTGCGTTCATATTCCACGGGAGTCTAATATCTCTAAAGGAAATGAAGGTGTACAGATAATGTAAACTGTAAGGAGGGACCATGGGTTTACAACTGATGGTAGGTTTAGTTACAATCCACTGTTTTGTCCGTAACAGAAAAGCAGACATCATTCAAGATTCAAGATTATTTTATTATTACATCTCAGTAAAACTCTTCGTTTTTTTTTTTGCTCCTCAAAAAATAAATGAAAAATAAATAAATAGTAAGTGAAGTGTGTGTATATGTGGGTATGTGGGTGCGTGCACAAGGCTGTCTTTAGGTTGTGTTCATCAGTCTTATCGCCTGGTGAAAAAAGCTGTTTTGGAGTCTGGTGGTCCAAGCTTTAAGAGTACTATATCGCCTGTCAGATGGCAGCAACAGAAACAGTCCATGACTAGGATGGCTGGGATCTGTAGAGATTCTTTTGGCCTTTCTAATACATAGCCTCTCATACAGGTTCTGGATGGAGGGCAGGTCACATCCACAGATGCCCTGTGCTGTACGCACCACTCTCTGTGGTGCTTTTCTTTTCTTTGCAGAGCAGCTTCCATACCAAGCATTAATGCCATTGCCCCTCCCCAACCCTCCCAGGAGAATTCTGCAAAACGTCAGCCCTGGATACACTGTACACACATTCATACATCATTATGAAATCGATAAATTTACATTTGTTCATATAATGTAGCACTGTTTGTTAATGTATCTCAGTGCTATTTTTAGGCCAATTTAATACCAATACATAATGAACAGGTTGGTGAAGCAAGTGTTTTTGTAGGTGGCAGGTCTGCTGACAATCTCATAAAATGTTTGTCCTGTGTTGGTTAAGTAGTTTTTCAGTTAGAAGGGTAGAAGGGGATTGTTTTACGTTGGTAGAGGGTCTGCTGACTATCTGGTTGGCCCGAAGGTTGGTCAGTGTTGGATAAGTTGGTTTTTGGTTGCCAGCAGGTTGGTAGGTATTTTGAAGACATGGTTGGGCCATCAGACAGAATGACAGTGACCCAACACAACTGGTTCCCAAAGTTTTAACAGACATGTTCCCCCTGAAACATATATTTGCAAATATTTATTTAACAATAATATGTTGCCACACATATACCACCACATGTAGGCTAAATATGAGTCAGAATAGCTTATAATAATTTTAATGTATTTCAATTTTGTCTAGAACAGCGCTGTATAAACACGTGAAACATGATACAAATCATATCAAAACTTAACATATGATACGAATGTGCAAAATATAGGCTAATCATTTAAAACAGATCTTCACCTAATCTCACACACAGTGGGCCTATACAACACATATCAACAACATACAACAACATCTCACTAAAGCTACTTTTGTTAGCTTTTCACATACTGACAACATGTATAGGGCCATTCTACCAAATCGGTGCCATTTCTGTGCCTAGGACATTATGTTTTTAAATATGATTTAAAATAGCCATAAGTCAAAGTCAAAGTGTACTTCATTGTCAATTCACTATGTAACAGGAATTACACAGAGGACTGAAATTGCGTTTCACCAGACACCAAACGTGCAATTTGAACTAGAAACACGCACGCACGCACACACACACACAGACACACACATGAAGTGTGCACAGACATCCACAATAAATAGACATAAGACATTCAGATAAACATATACGCTTCCAACAAGTAGGAAAGTTCGAGGTAGCTCTTTTTGGTAGCTGGTGTAGGTGAAAAAGGAAAAAGTGAAATGTGCAATATGTAAGGTGCAATAAGTGAAGGTGCAGTTGGTAAAGTGAAGGACGAGGTCCCACCAAGATAAAATGCATTTAATTATAAAATAAATGTAAATAAAAAAATAAATTTAAATAAAATGCATTTTTATTATAAAATGTCCCACATAAAAGGTAATTTCAACATGTAAAATACATAGGTTAAAACATTAAAAAGGCTATCCAGAACACTGAAACAAATGCATTTGTTACCTGACACCACTTTCAAACACTACACTTTACCATGAAATACAGTGTTACCTTAACACATTCCCTCCTCCCCTGAAAATTTTGGAACATTCCACAACTCACACGTTCAACAGGAAGTTACATAATTTGGAATATCTGAAGGACATGATAAGACCAAAAGTAAGTTATCTGATTTATTTTTCCATTGACTTGATAATGTAACTATAGCCAAGACACATATATATCTCAACATACAGCCCTTGTACCTAAATTATGTCTTGGATATTTTTTTAAATATTAATTGACCTTGTGCCATTAGCCTAGCCTCCATGTAGCTATATTTCATGTTTTTGCTAACTTAATGCTAAAACCTCAGTCATGTTACTTAAAGGACGAGTAGTAGATACAGTACTGAGTTAATAAAGTAATAGGAATGAGCAGAATTCTTCAGTTTATTGTTTAATTTGTAAGCATATCTATCAATATAGTACGGTTTAGCTGGCTATTAAGTTTTACAGTTTAAATCATTAAAGTTGTTGACATTTCAGATCAGTTTTATGTGAATACAATATTTACAGGGAGCCAAACCATTAAGTGCTGCAGAAAAGCAGCGGCGCTATCGTGCTCGGCCAGATGCCGACCCAAACAAGAGAGAAATACTTAATACTTAAAACAGGAACAGTGCTTGAAGTGGGCCGCGGTGTTCTGGCACCTCTTTTCATTTCAGGGGACGTGAATATGAAGGCACTGCATTCTCAAAACAGCCATGTCTAACGGTTTATCATTGATTATTGCCCTACGCAACATGCGTCTGGAAAAGGCAGGTACATAGGACTACACTCCCCGCTGTCACGCTAGCAAATGCTGATGAGGAGACCAGACTACTGAAATGTCGTTTTTGAGCCTCATTTAACCAAAATATAACAATCAGTAAGCACCAGATCACCATATTAAGTATATAATAAGGATAGACTTTTGCCCTGCAATAGGGTTGGGACTCAAATGGATTGTAAAATAAATTTTCAGCGCTGCATAACAGTGCCTTCATATTCACGTCCCCTGAAATGAAAAGAGGTGCCAGAACACCGCGGCCCACTTCAAGCACGCCTGTTCATAATTTAATTTAGAACTTGTCTTAAAACTCCCGATTAAAAACACCAGACAACTGCAGCAAGTTCGCCGTTAACCTGGCTACTTTATTGTACATGGCTACATATAGAATTCACCTACCATTGCTCCCGCTCATTGCTCTAAATAAAGGCGGCAACTTGATTTGCCGGTGAGTAAGACGTTTGGTGATTGGCTGAGAAGTTTTGGCAGAGATTTCACTGACTGGTTTTGTGTTCGTAAAAAGAATCTGTGCTTGTGAATACGATTTGTGCCTGTGGGAGATTTGTTTTTTTCTCAAATACAAAGTATTTTTACATTTACAAAAAATCTATTTACAAGCACAAATTTTTATTACAAGCACAAAACTTTGTTACAGAGACAAAACAGATTTTCACGCAGAGACACTTTTTTTTTTTTTTACAAGCACAAAACTTTGTTATAGAGACATGACAGTTTTTCACACAAGGACACATTGTTTTTACAAGCACAAAATATTTCCACGTGTACACAAATTCTTTTCACAAGCACAAAATATTTCCACGTGTACACAAATTCTTTTCATGAGCACAAGATATTTCTACGAGTACAGACATACCGGCAGGGAATTCATTCCATATGAGAACCACTCTCACATAAATACGTTGTACTGTAGCAAATGGCATCACTACCCACAACCTAATCAAAAAATCAGACAATGTCTTCTGACTGAACTTCATTCTGCCTGCCCCTTTCATGGGTATTTCAATGAGGCTGTCTCTCGAACATTAGCTGGCGTGTTGGGTGGGGAAAAATGATTATGAGTCCAGGTATCGTTTCAGGGAAGTATTTGCATAACTGAGCTGATGTACAAAGCTATTACCACCCAGTTCTGGCATAATTCTGTTGTAAGGAGTGCCTAAAACATGGTGCGGTATGTACAAACTGAGTGCATTTTGTTAAAACTCCAAATAGTGGAGAAGCCTCCTTTTATCCTTTATTTTACATTTTAGGAAATGTGGCTCCTTCATTCCGCCTAGTGAGGAGAACCTGCCTGGTCTGTCTTATGTGCAACGGAGAGACACTGGCTCTGGGTGTGTCAGATAGGTTGATGTGACTGACACCTTTCAGCGCATTCCTCTGACACCACTTCTAAGCCTGATCCTAAAAATGCCAGGAGTGTTAAAGGCCATGCTGTCATTGCAGCAAAAGGAGGGTGATGGGTTACAGGATTTTTTGATGGGGAGTTTTGTAAGGCACCCCCACTGTTACTAAAAGAAGTGTCAACCCCGCCTCTGGTGTATGATGACGACTGTGAAACAGTAAACCCTCTTGGATCCAAGACTGGAACACATAAATTGGGCCTTCTTTACTTTACTTTTAAGAGTTTAGCACCTGAACTGCTGTCGAGTCTAAAATCACACTTCCTTTAGGCTCTGTATAAATCAGATGATGTCTTGATGCTGTCCTCCGCCCTATTGCTCAAGAGCTACAGAGTCTTGAGACCCACGGCATTATGATTACTACACCGGACTTTAACAGTGTTGTAAAATTCACCATTTGTCAGGTTGTAGGCCTAAATTCTATTCTTGGCTATGTTGAAAGCTTGTCAGGCCATCATGTTTGTTGGTGGTGCAGCGTATCCAGTGATGTCTTAAAAAATCTAACATCAGAGGATTCGTCCCTGCAACGCAACACAGTTAGCCACCAATCAGACCTGGCAACGGCTAATTGTACACAAACAGGCCAAAAGCAGGACAGATTTTTAAACAAGTTGAGTTTCTATCATGTCACTGATAAGTTTGCTCCAGACATCATGCATGACATCTTAGAGGGCATAGTAGGGCCATATGAGGTAAAGCTAGTCCTAAACTCACTGATAGAGAAAAACTATCTGACCTTAGAGAAGGAAAATTACAGACTTACTAACTTTGATTATGGTTTTGAGAATCGGCGAAACAAGTCCTCAGTCATTGGAAAACTTGATCTATGAAATGTTGATGGCCCTATGCGTCAGTCTGCTACTCAGATGTGGTGCTTGCTCAGGTGGCTGCCTCTCATTATTGGAGATTTGGTTGTGGATGACAGTAAAGAGTGGCAACTTCTGCTCTTGTTGCTTTCCTGCATGGAACTAATATTTGGTCCATCACTAACACAACCAGCCACAGAATATCTTGGTAAAATAACTGAAGAACACCACACTCTGTTCCTCAAACTGTTTCCACACCTCCACCTACGGCCAAAGCATCATTTCATGGTCCATTACCCTACAGCAATTAAAAAGCTCAGTCCTCTACAGTTCTAGACAATGCGGTTTGAAGCAAAGCAGGGCTTTTTCAAAAGGGTTACACATGTTACCTTCAATTTCCGGAACATCTGCAAAACCACAGCATTTCCACACCAGATGTTGCAGTGCTACAATGTTCAGGCTGTTTTGCATAATGGATACTTATCTGTAAGTATTTTACTATCATTTTCGGTTTTCCAAAACTATCAGTACACAATTCATGTTGTCAGTTCATATGTTTGTCCTGTTACTTCACTTATCCAGATAGGAAATGTTGTGCCCACATCCACTCCTCTCTTTCCCGTGGAACCATCACCTCCTTCTGGTTCTGTGGTGGAGGAAAATATAACAATGGAAAACATTCCTCTGGTTTTACATGTAGTTCCTGTTTTTGGAAGTCCTCATTCCTTATCTGCAAAAAAGAATATGATGCAAATGTGCAGTGCATGATTCTGATGAAAGGTTGTTGATATGTACCACCTGTACATCCAATCAACTTGCATAACTCTGACCCATCCTCCTGGAGCAGTTTTCATTGACTGGAATAATGTACCGCTCTTCCGAAGCACTATAGCCATTCATGTCACACACATATTTGGATTGTCACTGAGTACTACAGCATATTAAAACCATGCTACAATTGCTAATGTTCTGTGCAACATACTGATGACATTATTATATTATCTTCTAAACTGTGAATAAAATGTACTAACTTATACTAACCCTAACATTTCTAACATCAATTCTAACACTGATTCTGCATTGTCTGTATTATCCCAGATGTACAGAACATTGTGTTCTTTAGGAGTGAGGGGCAGGAAATTCTCCGCAACTTTACAAACAACAATTATTAACTATTGCACAACGCCGGTGCATGGCAAGGATCCTGGTGTCCCACTTGTTAGAAAAATTTGGAGAGTGAGGAGGTCTTATGTCTCCCCAAAATAATACTGCAGCATAACCAAACCATATTCTGTATTTGTGATACACTAACACTTTGCAAATCAGTGGCGGCTGCTGGTGTTTCAAATAGGGAAGCACATTTTAGGTTTACATTATATTTAAAAAATTTTTTTTAATCCTATTGGAGCCTGGCCGTTATTAATAAAAAGAAATGTTAATTGAGACTGTTGTCAACCACAGCCATGCCACAGAACTACAGTAACACACACATGAAAATGATTTTCAGGAGTAACACAAACCTAAACTGTATCTATACAACAACACCAGAACTGAACAGAACATGAACAGAAATATGTAACAGAGCCATTATAAACACGTTATTGTGTAGTGTATAAATTCTGCCCTACGCTCCTTTTGCAGAAAATGCCATTGCTTTTTTTTCATGCCTTTTTGTATGCCCTGTCAAAGTTCCTCAGGTCCGTAAAACCTACATTTGACTAAAACTACACCTCCCTGACACAGCTTTATTAAGAGGCATGGCCAACAGTACATTCTGTTTGTCACAGCACGTCCAATTAACTAGTTCATCTTGTCATACCAGGAAAGTGAAAAAAAAAAAGTTACTTTCACCAGTTTTTGTGGACCAAATCAGTCTTGGGTGTTGGTCTGTCCTGCTGTTAATTTCTAGTCTCTCCTCATACGGAAGACTATTGAATGGGTTTGCCAAAATTGTCAACGATATTAGCAGTAGCCATTATGTTGGGCTAGCACGTTAACTAGCAGGCTTGACTAATTTGAACTATATGATTGTGAATGAACTAATGTAACTTAGACAAAAAACTCAATAACTTTGTGCTGACTGGTATGTTTTATTTAGAATATAATATGTGCAATGTATAAATAACAAGCACTCTGGATGGACAACACGTTCTCTCACCACTTGTCTTTGAGAAATCCGCTAGTGACTGAATTCTACTTACTCCGATGCCGATGTTTGTTTGCCTGCCAATCAAAAGGGGTGTAGTCTTTTAGACAGTTCCACCAATTATGTGTATGCCTAGCGTCTTGGCCCGCCCCCGCCCATCCCACCCTCCATTCACCCCCAGAGACATCGAGCGTCCGAGGAAATGACGATTTTCAACATGTATCCAACACTCTCAGAAAAGAAAGTACAGAATTGTACCTTTAGGGGTACAAAGGCTTGTCACACCGGCAGTACCCTCAAAGGCACATAATTGTACCTTTTATTTAGGGTACACATTTGTACCTTTACTATTTTTACCCTTTGGTGGCAAATATGTACCCGAAAGTACAAACTTGTACCTTTGTGCAGTGGAACAAAATTGTACCCTTAAAAACGGTACAAATATGTTCCTTTAAGGCTACCGCCTGTGTGACAAACCTATTCGTACCTTAAGGTGGCAAATTTGTATCATGTATCCAAATCCTGTATACATTTTGTCAAAATAAGTATACACACAAAAAGTGCTGCACGCAATCTTTTTCCATTTATTCAATGACTAACATTACCATATAATTACACTTTATACTGTAAATAACATTGAAATTCATTTAATCATTAGCATTTTTATTTTAAAACACATGTTAATTTTATCACCTTTTTAAAATGCAGTTCTGCTGTCACAAACACCCTTGCCTAATGACAAGGTACAAGGTACAAGGTTTTTTACATACAAGTGTTTTTACATACTAACAGACATATAAACTGTTGTCAACACAATGTGTCACATGCCTGACAGTCCATTTCCTGTCCTGGTTGCAGTACAGTCCACTCTTTTTCACCCTTGACACCATAAGCATGGAAATGGCTGTCATAGGACAGAGGCACTAACACAAAGGACCCACATGGTGTTAATATTGAAAATGTATTTGATTTGCCAAAACAATGGAATTTTTTCAGTATGAAGAAAATCTATTATAAAAACATCTTTGATAGCATACTTAACATTATTAATTAAAACTTCAGATACACGCTGGATAGCATTTTCTACTAATGTATGTGAGTAAGTCCATGGTAGGTTACCAGGGCTCTTTGTAACTCAACAGGCTAAGAAAAAAATAGCGTGGTTACACTTTTTCCAGGAACATTTTCAAAGTCACTTAACATAAATTCTGACGAAAACTCCCAACATTGTCTAAACTGATGTCTGTTGCTAAGAGTTGTAGCAATGTTAACAAAATTGCGACAGTTGCGGGCAACCCTTTTGAAATACTGGTGCTTGCTCTCAAACCGCATGCACCATAACAAACGAAGTGGTCCATACTTTTCAGTAAGTGTTTAATAATGGATTAAGTAGTGACACTTGGGTGTTATAACATCACCAAATACATCTTTCATCTCAGTAAGAAACTCATGAACTAGCATATTTAACAACAGAAGATCTTCCTTTTTAACCTTCCGAGCCATCACTATATCTGTAATTTCTCTACACAACAAAAACACATGCCAGTACTTACAATTAACTGGTACATGATGTGCCATTACAAAAGGCAGAAGCCTGAAGAGGCACCATTTTTGAGAGGCGGATCCAGCAACACCAAACATTTTGTAGTCTTTCTGATAGCTGAACTGGTTTCTTCTTTTTGTCATTTTGGCCAATACACAAGTTTTGCAGTTCTTCATTTACCTCCCTTATTGTAATGTGTTTCTCTGTATGAGCTTTGCTGATAACCAATTTCATGACTAAAGGAATAACCCCTTCTAATAAATCATGCATAATGTCTGGTGGTAGAGATGTAGTCACATCAAAATAAGGTAACTCCTCAAAAGGTGAATGACTGTTAACCCCATATGTTACTTTGTCATCAGGAAATTGCTGGATCCAGTTAAGATGACACTGATGAACTTTAGCTGTTCTTAAAACAAAGTTTGATTCACTAAACATCTCTTTTATGTTGAGTTGAATGACATGGTAAATCCACCTAACATGTGAGCTGACAAATTATCACCAGATATTGTTGCTAGAGCTGCATGAATGGTGTGCTCTGTTCCATCCCAGTTTATTGTAAAACCATCAGTAGCTAGTTTTTTTAGATCATCAAGCATCAGTGTTAGTATACTGTTCAAACCAAACTGTCTGACATATGCATAGCGCACCAATAATGCTAAGTGAATATGGCCCTGCTGAGATCTATACCTTGGGTCCAAATTGCCAACAGTGTAATAAAATGCACAAAGCTTGTGCTTTGTTCTTTTTGAACCCAATGGGTTTACAACCTCAAATTCATCTTCATAAAAATGAAGTCGCAATGCATCTGGGTGATCTTTAAAGAACTGGTGGTTTCTGTAAATGTCTCCATCAGTGTAGTCACTTAGATATCCTGTATCCAACTCTGGTCTTCTATCTAACAGAATTTGATCCCTTCATGAGATAAGTATCTCTTTAAAACCAAACCAATAGGTACATATGAGTAAGAGCCCACAGAATGTCCTTCATTGTTTCTCAGCTTAAAATGGACAGGTTCTGTCATATTAAGCTGTGATTTACAATGGTCTTTTATCATGTATGGAGATCAAACTGCCTTATATGCCTTATCAAAAAAAGTCCTTAGACTTAATTACTTTTGCTAAATCTGGACTGTCTGAAATATTAAAACCACTGTTGTGCAGGTGATAAGCTATGAAAGAATCATAGTTCTCCTTGTAGTTCTCCTTGAAAAAACAAAGTAAGAAATTAACATCATGAACAATGTCTTCTTGAACAGAAATCGGAAGATGATTTTTCTCTCTGCATTTTAGGATAAAACTGAACAGATTCAGTTTGAAATTGTGCAGGAGTTCATCCACAGATGGAGCACTATCTACAGCTGTCACAGTTGGAGAGTCATTGGTGCACTGAACAACTGGGTCTTGCTCAGTATCACACAAACAGCAATTTGTCTGTGTTTGCGGTACACATGGCGTCTGAAGGATTCAAATTTTTTAAAGGAAGACTTACAGTTTTTCAGTCCACATGTAATAGAGAAATTGGGTTCGTGTGCATGAATAAGTCCTATGTGCTTGATAAGTTTTGTCAAAGTAAATGCTCTTCTTGAGCATTTGGAACACTGGTAAGGACGCTGCATTGTGAAGTCAATAT
Source organism: Coilia nasus (assembly GCA_027475355.1). NCBI lineage: Eukaryota > Metazoa > Chordata > Actinopteri > Clupeiformes > Engraulidae > Coilia > Coilia nasus. The sequence goes on from CM050221.1 coordinate 38,288,038, forward strand.
AAAATATTAACCTGTCTTGTCACTGTTGTCGGCAGAGGCTGGTCTCCATCCAAAGTTATTTTGGCTATGTACCTTTGGAGGAACATCAAAGTATTCTTCAGGTGTTTGGGATACTGGAGATTGGAATATCAAAACTGGCTGGTAGTCTCCCAGTTGATCCACTGCTACAGCAGAGAGATGTTGGGGTGGGATTTCTTGTTAGGTGGCATAAAAATGACAATATAACATGCATTACTGTGGCCTAGCTAGTAGACCTATGGAGGGCCAAAAATGACATAATTAATAATAAATACGTATGTAAAAATATGTTGCACAAATAAATAAAAAAACTAAAAAATGCACCAAAAATGTGCTTAGGAAAGCATTTGAAAAATATATCACACATAAAACTGGACATAAATGGGAAAGAAGTCATTTTTATTTACTGCTGTATTTATTTACATTTACATTAATTCCATAATTTATTTATTTTCCATTTTCTCTTTCTATTTCCAGATATTTTTCCCTGTAATATTTTCTACATACTGTTTTATATGCCCTGCATTTCTTTCTGGCATATTTATTTATTGTCACTCCTTTTCACATTTCTTTGTCCTACATTTACATTTATGCCTACATTTCTACTTACATTTATGTCTCGGTATGCAAATTAAGTAGGCTGTCTCGCAAGGCGTCCCCCTCTTGCCCATTGGTTGGTCGAGATAACGCGGGTACTATGGTAGTTACGGTGTGTTTCCATTACAGCGAATTTCGCCTTGCTCTCATCGACTTTGAATGGAGGCGAAATTTCGCCTTATAGGGCGAAGGCAGGGCGAATTCGCCAAGGGAGGCGAAATACAGTTGGAGAAACCTGAACTTTATTTAGCTAAGAATGATGTGATAACCATATATCAGCGTGTGATGTGTTTCGTGCATGAGGCTGGCTGAAGAGGCAGGAGTTACAAAAAAAACTCACGTGAAACGTGAAAGTGTTTATATGATTAAAGTCTCTGGGTGACCAAATGTGATGGTGCCATCACGGATTGTTGTTTAGATGTTACACGAACTGATTTAAGACAACCAGGCTACTCTAGATTGCCATTTAATCACTCGAAGTTTTAAGTTAGCACAGTTAGCTTACGACTAGCTAACTACTAGCAAGATGGCTTGTACTAGTAGACTTCTTGCATTTGTAGACGATATTGCAACACTTAAAGGAGAACTTCGGTGTAAAATGAAAATTTGCCTGTTAAAACATCATCCCGAGTTGGTATGTGTACCGAGGAGCAAAAATTATTCAGCCCGCTGCATTCAGAGTTAAACTATTTTTTATCATTTGCCCCAGAAGGCTAACAATGAAAGTGGTAGGTGCCCTTAGACGAAGCACCACGACAAAGCTATTTTTAAACCATTAAAACAGCTCGAACAAACTCCACACTCTATCGGTAGTACAACAAAGGCCCTGACATTAAAAACGAGGCACTGAGAACTTTGTAAGTGTACACAACGTCTATTAATAAAACAGGTTTGATAGGCAGTACCTTGCTGTAGTTTCTCGTCGCCGCCATGTTGGACGTCCACATAGCCGATTGTCGAACACGGACCAGCGGTCAGAATAGGAGGAGAAGTAGTGCAATTTAATTCCGTGAAACTGGAGGGATTTCATCTGTTGGTGACAATATCCAGTCATTGTGCCCATTTAACAGAGCCATGGTCCCAGCAACGGCACCTAATCCACCAAAAAGGCTACATCTGAAGAGAGGTGCCATTCGGAAACCTGTGCGACTTGGTGGAGATGTATGTCCAACAACAAAGTCAAGAGAGAGCTGCAGCCATGGCGACAACAATCGTCGACAGGTATGGCTGGCTCAGTCGCCCCTGCCTGAAATATGCAGGAACAATCTGAGGCATCTCCCACTGGCACCTGGACAGGTTTTTGGGCCAGCAGCGCAGGAAGCCCTTGACAGGCGTGTGTCTGTTACAGAGTCTCGTTCCCGTCATGTGGGTGTAGCACCTGCCTTCAGGGCCCCACCCAACCCTGCTGCCTCACGCCCCAGGCATGTGGCCCCAAGGACTACTTCAAGGCCTCCCTATTGACCTCAGCAGCGGGCCTCCAACCCCCCACCTGCCTCTACCAGACATGGTGGTGCACCTCCACGTGTGAGCTTCCATCCTTCTCGACAGGCGGGTCCTCCCTGCCATCGTCGCCCCCCCAACCCTGGTGAAAAACGGAGACAGGACTACTGACAGGTCAGGGCCGGTGGCAGGAGTTTTCACAGGCAGTCAGCTAGCACATTGGCGTGGAATGACATCCAACCAATGGATACTCGCAACCCTCTCAAGGGGGTACCGCCTGCAGTTCCGCCGCCGGCCACCAATGCATTCGGGAGTGAGGCAAACAGTTATAAACGATCCAAGGCAGGCAGAGGCCTTGGAAGGAGAAGTTCAGCTGTTACTAAACAAAGGCGCCATTGTTCACCCTGGGGGTTTCTTTTCAGTTTATTTTCTCGTGCCAAAGAAGGACGGCGGGTTCAGGGCGATTTTAGATTTAAGAAGGTTGAACCGTTTCTTAAAGGTGCTTCCCTTCTGCATGCTCCGAACGTCAGATGTGCTGCAAGCGGTCACAAACCAGGATTGGTTTTTGACCATAGATCTCGAGGACGCCTACTTCCACATTCCCATTGCCGCAGAGCACAGGCGATTCCTTCGTTTTTCGTTCAGGGGAAAAATTTATCAGTTCAGAGTTCTCCCCTTTGGCCTTTCACTGGCACCAAGGGTCTTCTCAAAATGCATCCAAACGGCACTAGAACCACTTCAAAAGGTGGGCGTGAGAGTGCTGCCGTACCTGGACGACTGGCTTGTTTGTGCGGGGTCACCCGAACAAGCCAGAGCACACGCTCAGCGGTTGCTGCTACACATTACAGCTCTGGGGTTCAGAGTGAACCAAAGGAAAAGCAAACTGGTACCAGCTCAAACAACACATTTCATTGGCCTAGCTCTGAATTCAAACACCATGGTGGCCTGCCCCACGCCAGACAGAATACGTTCAATTATCACAGGAGTGAACCACCTTCGTGTCGGGAGCACTCAACGTTATGTTTCTCTCCTTCGGCTGTTGGGGAAACTTACAGCAGCCACAGTAGTCATTCCTTTGGGCCTTCTGTGGCTAAGGCCTTTTCAGAGATGGCTTCTTCAACAGCGTCTGTGTCCGATGCGGGACAGACATGTGAGGGTGAGGATAACACGCCGTTGCATGCTCACACTGAAACCTTGGTCCCAGGTACTTTTTCTGACCCGTGGAGTTCGCTTGGTCCCCCACCTGGACAGTGGGAGGTTATCCGGACAGATGCTTCCCTCACAGGTTGGGGGGGAGTCTGGCGCCGGCAGGGTGTGAACGGCACCTGGCCTGCTCCACTACGCACATCACACATCAACACACTGGAGCTGATAGCGGTGTTGTTGACATTGCGCCACTTTCAGGACAGGTTAAGGGGCAAGCATGTGCTGGTGCGCTCAGACAATGTTGCAACTGTTTTTTATATCAATCATCAGGGGGGCACAAGGTCTTTGGCTGCGCTTCAGGTTGCTCACAGTCTCCTAGTATGGGCTCAGAACAACCTCCTTACCTACCTGGACGCTTAAACAGTGTGGCAGACGCACTGTCACGCGGGAAAGTGTGTTAAGCGGAATGGAGACTACATCCAGACACTGTGGAACGGATCTGGAAAACATATGGGAGGGCGACTGTGGATCTGTTTGCGAGTGGGCAAACAACTCATTGCCCAAAGTGGTTTTCCCTGGTGGAAGAACCGGCGGCGATTGGCCAAGACGCTCTAGCCCACGACTGGTCGCAGGCACTCCTTTATGCCTTCCCCCCTCTGCCACTTTTGTGGAGGACTCTTTGCCGCGTGAGCGATCACAACCATCATGTGCTACTGATAGCTCCTCATTGGCCCTCCAGACCATGGTTCCAGCTTCTGCTTTCACTAGTGGTGGGACCCCCTTGTCAACTGCCCAGCAGGCCCGACCTGCTGACACAGATGGAGGGCAGGATTTGGCACCCGTGCCCCGAACGCCTGAAGCTCTGGGTGTGGCCCTTGGGGCCCCAGGGCTACTACTGGAATGTTCAGCAGGGACCAGGAACACTGTGGTGAGTGCGCGTGCAGAGTCTACCCGCCGCTTGTATGCAGGCAAGTGGAAAGTATTCTGTGATTGGTGTGCAGAACGCAACATCGACCCCTTAACCTGCTCTGTTCCGCAGACTCTGGACTTACTGCAACACCTGTTAGAGTTGGGCAGGGCTGCATCTACTCTTAAAGTGTATGTTGCAGCACTAGCAGCTCATCGCTCAGAGGTTGGCGGTGTTTCACTTGGGTCACACCGGCTGGTGGTGGCTTTTTTAAGAGGAGCATTTCGTCTTAATCCTCCGCGTTCAGTGCGAAGTCCATCATGGGAGCTGAGCATTGTGCTCGAATCTCTTTGCTTACCTCCTTATGAGCCACTGTTGACAGCTGACATTATGTGGATATCTCTTAAAACTGCCTTTCTTCTTGCCATCACAACAGCCCGCCGTGTGGGAGAGCTACATGCCCTCTCTGTGAGTGGTGCTTGTCTTCGCTGGGGTCCTATGTTTGACAGTGTCTCATTGTGGCCAAATCCGGCTTTCCTCCCGAAAGTCATATCCCCCCCAGTTTTGCAACCAGCCGATTTTGCTGGCTGCTATACCGGCAGATGACAGACTTGCGTGCAGAGTTATGCCCTGTCAGGGCTCTGAGGTCTTATCTTGATAGGACGGCAGCCTTTCGTACAACTGACCAACTGCCTTATATAGGCAGTCACGTCATACGTCACAAGATGACAACTTTTATATGCGATTCTCGATAACGTGCGGATGCAAAGATGCTTCCACTAGTGCTTTCAGCACCGCCCTGGCGGTCTTCCACTCAGTCATAGAACCACGGTTACAATCAGTAACCAGCGTTTCCCCATCTCGTTACCCAAAGAATGGTATGTATGCCTTTTGTTAAGATTGCACAAAACTTTCAAGTAATCCAATCCAGGGGCCAGCAACAAGCTCTTCCAAAAGTGGACATCCTGGGTGGACAGAATCCTACAAATAGCTGTGCTGGAGAATAGAGCACAACTTATTCCCTTAGTAATGCTACAATTTTATAAGTGACCCTCAAGACAACTCAAACCGTACACAAAACAGCACTAAGTACAAAAGCTAAGTGATACTGTACACGAAAACTTTGATGGTGATGCAGATGGAGTTAAAACCTTGTTTGTAACAACTTATTTGTGATATATTACTATTTTGTGGAACCCGTCTATTAGTATATCAAGCCTGTGTGCCTAAAATGATTAGAGAGGGTTAGCTTAGCCAAGCTTTCAATCCTAGGGAATGACCCACCCTGGCATAGTCGACACTACATTCTTTAAGGATCTCCATAAAGCCACAATTATAATAACCTATTAAATAGGTCAATTTAACCCAGCATTGAAAACTATATAACCCAAATAATGAGTTACAATAACAAACCAACCACTTGATAAATTCAAAACAATGGTTTTGTTAAAAATAACTCAACATTTGGGTTAGAGAAATTCTGTGTAAAATGAAAATTGGCATGTTAAAACATCATACCGCGTTGGTATGTTTGCTGAGGAGCAAAATTGAGTTCGCCTGTTGAATTCAGAACTTAACTATTTTTTACCGTTTGTGCCAGAAGGCTAACAAAAGAAGTGGTAGGCGCCCTTAGATGAAACATGAAGATTACGTTATTATTAAACCATTAAAACAGCTCGAAAGAGTGGAAAAACTCCACACTCCATCGGTAGTACAACAAAGGCTCTGGCATTAAAAAAAAAAGGCACTGAAAACTTTAAGTGTACAACGTTTATTAATAACAGTTTTGACAGGCAGTACCTTGCTGTTGTTTCTCGTCGCCGCAGCCATTAATATTCTGGACCACCAGATCCAGACCATTCTGTGGGTAGCAGTATGCAACAGTGTTCCATACAGCCCCTCTCTCAACGTTCTCTGATATTTAAGTAAGTAACAGTGTTCCGTACAGTCCGCCTTTTTAGGCGAGTGCTACAAATCATTTCATGTTCTCTAAAAAACGTTTGTATGCTTGGAAACCTTGTGTTGTCTTCTTTATTCTACACTTTGTTTGGACAGCGGTTGGGATAAGAAGACGGAGAAAGAAAGATGTAAGTATGGCAACACCCTGTGTCTGCATCGAAAATATCAGAGGGTTTGACCTTTGTCCCCAAGAAAGTGGGCAAGACTTTAAACAGCTGCAGAGATGACGGGAAGCGAAATGTGTTCGTGTAAACAGATGAAAAGTCAAATAGATATATCGAATTTACTTTCTATTGATCTGTTTAGTTAGTTAGCTTGAAATTAACGGTCGTTTTTTAAATAGGACCGCGAGGATAATTTTCACTGACCGTTAAAAACATCAGCCTGACCTAGCGTTGTTTGATAGCCAGATAGTCAGTAAATATTACACATAACTATTTATTTTCAGTTTAAGATATCATCTTGTGAATCAAAACTATGCAGTTAATTTTGTTCTTAGTACACAAAATTGTAGACCGAGTGGGATTTTCTCTTCTTGGATGTGAAAATAAGTGCCACCAGGGGGTAGCATTAGGCTACTATCGTGAAATCAGTGATAGGAATGACGTTCATTCATAATGTTCATTTTTCTCATAATGTTTACGTTTTTTATTATATTTATTGTAATTTCCAGCCTATAAGCCGCTACTTTTGTCACACGTTTTGCCCCCTGCGGCTATTACGACGACGCGGCTATTGGCCAATTTATGGATTTTTCCGGCTGCCTGTGGTGTTCTATTTTTAACCATTGTCATCTAGACGGCGCTGCACTCACAGCCGTAGGGGAGACCGGGGACAGTTGCAACAGGGGATGATTGCACCGTGTTTCTCCGATCAGAAACGAGCTAGAGTGATGACACTCACACTGCACATGCTCAGTTTGATGCTCCACCTTCCAGAGGTAAAATCGGCAGACTTGAGAGCGGCTTCAGGATTTAGTCGGAAAAAAACGGTTTTTAAGGTATGAAAGTAATTTTTTTCTTCAGCATTGTTTTTGTTATACTGTTGTCACTGTTTTTGTGATTCAGCTCAAACTTATATGGTTACTTTAAACCAGTAATATGTTAACTGTTAGCATGAATCAAGATCGCCTTGTTTAGCTAGCGCATAAAGTATTATCATGGCTGACAGTAAGGTACTGTTGCAACTGTCCCCATACAATGCATTAATTATAAAAACAGAAAACATAACAATATTTTTAACATTTTTTATTAGTTTTTACTTATTGTGTGTGCATGTGTGTGTGTGTGTGTGTGTGCGCGCGCGCGCGCACTTGTCTGTGCCAATGCGTTTATGCAACTTTGTGTTTATGTGCAGAGGACGACACAGTGAGTCATATATATATATACAAAATATACATATATTTCTCTCTTTTTTCAGTATGCCCAGAGTGAGAAAGTGGGTAACAGACAGAGGGGTTCCACTCCATATTTTGGAGAGAGCCTCTAATGTCATCACGGATGAAGGCAGGGCAGTCAGGGCAGTGGCGAGAGAGTTTGCCATCTGTCACACTACCTTATACAGATTCCACAAAAAGAGAGGGAGATTGCTAGCAGAGGGAGACGATAGGTTACCCAGTGTCGGCTACTGGAGCAGCAGGAGGGTATTCAACGATGTGCAGGAGAAGTTATCAAGAAGGAGGGTTATCCATGCAAATCTATAATTGCCATCTGATCAAAGCTTGATACATAAATAACACTGCAATGGTATAGTGCTTACTTTTTTAATAATAATCTGTTTATTAACACTGAAATATTGTATTTGTAACATGTTGCAACCATCCCCAAGCAATGCAAGCATACAATGCAGCTTTTAAGTTACAGGCCATTGATCTGGCCATCAAAGATGGAAATCGAAATGCTGCGTGTCAGCTTGGAATAAATGAATCCATGGTGAGACGATGGAGACGACAGCGTGAAGAACTTTCACAGTGTAAAAAGACGAGGAAAGCCTTCAGGGGGTGCAAAAGCCAGTGGCCCGAACTGGAAAATACCCTGGAAGATTGGGTGAATACCCAGAGAGCTGATGGCCGAGGTATTTCCACAGTGCAGATCCGATTGAAGGCGAAAACCATTGCCACGGAAATGAAGATCGGAGAGTTTACTGGTGGGCCATCGTGGTGCCTCCGATTTATGAGAAGGAAAGGCCTGTCCATCAGGGCACGGACAACTCTGTGGCAGCAACTTCCTCCCGACTACGAGGAAAAGATCGCCAACTTTCGGCAGTTCGTTCAAGCAAAGCTAGAGGAGCATTCAATCGGACCAGATGACATTGTGAACATGGACGAGGTACCTTTGACGTTTGACCTGCCTCTCACCAGGACTGTAAACAAAAAAGGTGAATCGTCCGTCACACTGAAAACAACTGGCCATGAGAGAACGCACTTTACTTGTGTCCTAGGCTGCACATCATCTGGCTTGAAACTTCCAGTGATGGTCATTTTCAAGCGGATGACGATGCCAAAGGAACAACTCCCGAGAGGACTCGTCGTCAAAGTTAATCAAAAAGGGTGGATGGTAGAAAGTCTAATGAAGGAGTGGCTGGCTGAATGTTATGGCAAGCGACCGGGGTTTTTTTTTTGCTGACAAAAAGCACTGTTGGTTTTGGACAGCATGAGAGCCCACATCACAAATTCTGTGAAAGAAGCCATCGGGCGCACAAATTCCATTCCAGCTCTAATTCCGGGTGGCACAACAGCGGCGAGAAATCGTTCACCAAAACTGGCCGCATACAAAGAGCAACTTATGCTCAAGTCTGCCACTGGATCCTGACGGCATGGAGTAAAGTGAAAGCGTCAACTGTCACCAATGGCTTTCGGAAGGCTGGACTGCTGCGCAACGATGTGCTTGCGGCTTACATGCAGGTGCGTGTTATAGGTCGGAAATTACGGTATCATGTTATACCAGTGGTATAGTAATGTTATTATACTATTTATTTATGTATTTGTTTGTTTTTCTTTATATTATTTATTTATTTCAACTGTGTACTTTATGTTCTTGTTATAGAAAATACGTAAGTATTCTGAAGGAATGATTAAACAGGCCTTGTTGGCACTTGAGGAGGGGGAAGTATGGTCACCTCCCACAACCCAACCAGGCATTGCTGCCCAATGAGGAGGAGGCCCTGGTGAGCTATATCTTCTGGATGGCCGCACATGGGTTTCCGACCACTCCTCCTTTTCTGGTACCAACATGAAGCCCATGTTGGTACCGGAGTGGTCGACTTCTGTCGGGCGAACCAAATCGAGGTGGTGTGCCTGCCATCGCACACCACCCATGTGCTCCAGCCGCTGGATGTGTTGGCGTACGGCCCTCTGAAGGCGGCATTCACCGACAGGGCGAGATGTCTTGGGCTGGTGAGAGGCAACCTCACCATCGGGAAAAGAAAGCTAGGGCAGGCAGAGGAAGCTAGTAAACGTCAGGTGCGGCAGGATCGGACAAACCAACGCCAGATCCGGCAGCAGCAACTGGCTGCGCAGCGGGCTGCGTCGGCAGCATCTAGGACTGCCAGGGAGGCTGCCAGACGACACAGGGAGGCAGCACAGCAGGAGGCTCGGCAGGCAAGGGAGGCACGGCAAGCGTCGGCACGGGAGGCGCAGGAGGCCAACAGGAGGGTCAGGCAGCATGCAGTGCGGTGTGCCCTGTGCGGGGAGGGAGGAGTGCTCCTGTTCCTTCACTGTGACGGCTGCTCCCTCTGGTACCATGCCGAGTGTGTTGATGTCGGCGTGGTACCAGAGGGCGCATGGTACTGTGGAGCTTGCCATGCTGCGGCGGCCATGATGTTTGAAATTAAAAAAAAAAAAAAATTAATATTGTATTTTATTGTTGTTTGTTGTTTATTGTTATTATTGTTATGGTTATTATTGTTATTATTATTTATTAGCATTATTATTATTATTAATTATTGTTGTTGTTATTAATAATAAAATATTTTTCTTAATTGTGTTCAATTCTCTATAACCTGGTCTTACCATAGCCACATTCAATATCTGATCACTTGATAGTTTTCTGCTGGACCTGTGTTCTTTTCCATGTTCCGGTCTTACAATGGCCGTCACATTCATTTGTGCAGCGCTGTGTCACTGGTCTTTCAAGTCCTCTTATAATTGCATTTTGAACTATTTCTTTTCAGTACAGCATTACCACGAATTGAGGACTTTGCATGTATTATTTGAAGGACAATAGTGTGAACGATTAACAGTTTGTGGACACGTAGCATAACACCTAGCGTGAAAAAATTACTTGCCGTTACGGTTGGAGTGACGGTAGGCTAATCTTAAAATGATGTCTGTTATGTATTTACCAACCAAAACTCCCTTAACGGATTAATTTAACATCTAACAAATGTACCAATATTATATACTGCATGAAAAGTGTTTACAAGGTAAGATGTTTGTTTAATTTGTACAACAACGACGGTGTACGGAACACTGTTACTACTTTGTGAACGTTAATCCGAAACCTGTAGTTAAAAAAAACGGCCACTAGGCTCAAATAGTCAGTCGAAAGATTAGCCACAATATTTGCAGGCAGGGGAATCAGGGGGCGTATTACAGAAAAAAACCTAACTGCTCATCCTAACTTAAGATAGGAGCTCAAAGATAGGAAAACTCCTAACTTCTTATTACAGAAACAATTCCTAAGTTGTTGGTCATTTCCTATCTTATCTTTGGCCTCCTATCTTAGGAATTCTCAACTGTTCAGTCAGTGATTTTTTCGATTGGTCGTGTCTGTTTCTGCCTCTTCGAATGTGCACGAGATTATTACTTTGTAACGAACTAAACCGATATCGGTGAAAAAGAGAAGCTGACATTAAAATGGCAGAAAAGAAGCGGAGGGCATTTAATTTTACTCACGACGAATTGGAGGCTTTAGTTGTGGCGGTGGAGGAGAGGAAGTCCACCTTGTTTGGAAAATTTTCAGCGTGTCTAACATCCCAAGTAAAGGAAAAAAAGTGGCGACTTGACACGGGACAGCAAGAGACATGAATAGCACTATATAGACCATGAATCATGGCCCGGGGTAACCGGCAGCGATTTATCAACGTTTTGTCATCAAACCTTAAAACGTCGTTTTGGTCTACCAACTGCCTTTCAATAAACAAATTCCGGTTACGTTGTTGTTGTCGCCTCAAAAGCAAAATACCAGCCATTCTGTCTAATAGACTACTAGCTGACTACAGTAAACATGACAGTTAGGACAGCGGTGGTGATATCCTAAAGTTAGGATGGGTATTTAAGAATTTCTTGAAGTTAGGATGCTTCTGTAATACACTTTTCTTAACTTGAGATAGGATAGGACAACAAAGTTAGGAACGGCTGTTCTGTAATAGCCTTTTCCTAAGTATGATCCTAAAGTGCCTTTGCCACGGGAACTCGACAGATAAGATAAGATTCTTAAGTTAGGAATTTTCTGTAATGCGGCCCCAGGACTCATTTTGAAGACAGGGCCCTCCTCTCTCGAATGAGGTATACAGTGAGTGTATTGATTACCGTGGTACTTAATTGTTTTGTAATTTGTGCAAAAAAGCCGCTCCTGCGGGGGACAGACTGTACGGAACACTGTTACATACTGCTATTAGGGATGTGTTGTTCACGGATGGACTTGGACTTCTACAGACTCTGCCTCCTCTCTCGTTCGTTCCATCGTTCTTGTGTTACCACGTAGCCTAACCAAACATCATTTAATTTTGGCGTAACTGTAAAGATATTATTCTGATATATATATATATAATGCTGTTTCAATGCACTTCACTTTAAGATTGACTGACTGGTCAAACGGGCTTTAGTTTCATGGCTTGGAGTCGGTGCAAGATGCATGATATGACGTCATCCAAAGGAACGAACTGGTGAACGAATCCTAATGAGTTCTTTAGAGGAACTGAATGACGAGAACTAGTTCTCAGCGAGGAACGATAATGTAACATCACTAGTGGGTATTGTTAGTCTATATGTGGTCTTATACTGTGATTTTTTTGCCAAGCATTCTGAGCATTATTTGTAGAGGTATAAGCAAAAATGTCCTAATTGACCTTGTTTCGCAAAGGTGAAGAATCCGTTTAACCCTTTGATACACAACATATCCACACCCCTTCTAATGCACAACATGGGTCAAAAATGACCCGCATTCATTTTCCAGGTTATTTCATGCTGGCTGAGTTTTTTCTTTGTTCTATCTATTGAAATTACTTTATTTTATGATTAATATTCCAAGTATTCTTTAAATGTCTTGTTTTTGTATTACCTCTGATCATTATTTCTATTTTCCCTTTAATACTTTATGACCAAAAGTAGTTTTTATATTGCTACATCAAATGTACAGACATGGGTCAAAAATGACCCATTCATCCAAGTGTGATTTAAAATTAAATTACTTAATACTATAATAATAATAATTTGATTAAAGTAATTATTGTAACAATGAGTCTGGTCAAACATTTATGTATTTAATACTTGAAACATGTTTATTTTTGATTTTGTTACATATACTTCTGATAACAAAACATGGCGAGTGAGCTGAACTGTATCAGTACTGTAAACACAACTGTAAAATGGTGAAATGTGGCACATCACTACAGCACAAATTGCCACCTCAATTTATACATTCCTCACAAATTATAATTTCATGTTTGTGCTCCTTGCACACAGGTCTGGTGCACTGGGAACACCAGCTACTGACTTTTCTGTCCTTGGAAACTGGACAGATCGCGCACCTCTTCCTCTTACTTTGGCCCTCCTGTCTGGTGCTCTCTTGTGGCTGGGTGGTGGCTATGCTTTGTTTTTCTAACCCACATCTTCCCATTGCCTCAAAAAGATGTTTTTGGAGTGTGGGCGTGCTCTCCATGCGCCTCTTCATATGTGGCATGACAAGCGCTTTGCCCAGCTCCTTAATAAAAAGCCGACGTGCATTGTTGACACCACCCATGTAACCAGGGTGTTGTGTGGTGAAGCTGGTGTAAGCATTGAGGGTGGCAACATCCAGCATATTGTACCAGAGAACCATGGGCCACCTCTGTGTTCTCTGCTGACAGGAATAGTTGCCAACCATCTGATCCATTGTGTCCACGCCTCCGTTTGTTTTGTTGTAGTACTGGATCACTTCTGGTTTCTTCTTCTGACTGCTGTCATCCACTGCTTTGTCATTATGCATGGTGCTCAGGAGGACCACAGCTTTTCCCTTCTTCTGCACATAGCTCACCATGGTCATGTTGCCATTGAATCCAAATTCTGAGCTATAAATGTCACGTGATTTAGATGGCTTCATGATAGGTGGTATGTCTGGCTTGTTCTGACGAAGAGTGCCAACAATGGTCAGGTTCTTCTCGAGGAGCTTCTTAGCCAGGGCGACACTGGTGAAGAAGTTGTCCACTGTGATGTTGCGACCTATGAGAAGGGGGAAAGATTGTAAAAACTGCAGGTTACAAAATATACAAACACACCTGCTTCATGGAAAACCCAACATCTCATTTCAAGAGTAGCCTGTTTTAATTGACCGGTTTCTCATGTGCACAGATCTCTTGCACAGTAGCAAAACTGTGTTATGAATTTTCATGCATGGACTTTTAGAAACACGCACAGTCTGCCAACTACCTGTTAAGGATGTGCGGATCGATACCAAAGTATCGATACTTCGATCTTGATCGGGTATTTAATATGGATTGATCCTGGTGTTAAAATATCGATATGAAGTCATGTTTTAATTACCGACTTCTTTCACGCTGTACGCTCTTTTTGGGAAGGGATGTCATGTAAAGTCACATATCTAAGGTGAACCGACACATAGGTGGCCACATTAGTTGCTGAGGGCTACGTTGTATGTCGCGGTTAAGGCGTGTAAAACACCTTGCTCTTAAGTATTGTAACTTCCTTATGCTTTTAAATGATGTGATAAACTTTGATTTAGGCCATTTATGATGACTAGTATTTCACAGCCATCACTCAGTCTGGTAGCCTGAAGCTACAGTATTACCTTTATGTAGTGGTGGTTAAAAAAAAGTCTGCAGTAGGCTATTAAAAAATCTTTTGAAAATATCGATATCGATATTGGGATACTAACCCTGGTATTACTTGGTATCATATCGAAATGAAAAGAAGTGGTATCGCCCATCCCTACTACCTGTTGTCAATGTTTTACATTTGTATTAAAAAATACAAAAGTGATTACACTATTTTCTGTTATGACTTGTGTTATTTAACATCAGTATTTTATGTCAATGTGTCATCAAATGGGAATATCATTTTCAGTTTCTAAAATGGGTAATTCTGGTCCTTGATTATGATTGGCTAAATCATATTTGCTGCCACTGGAAAATCCACGATATCCAACCACGTTCCATTCTTACCGATTAAAGGAAGATGTCTGATTTGAAGGTTACTGCATATCCGCTCCGTTGCTGAGTAATCCCAGCAGCTAAAATCGCTAAGGAGCTACAGCTGGTGTGCTCTGGGGACCTTGGCTTAGCATAATGTATAGTTTTCTCTACATGAAATGTGTCACTGTCAAAGACATTCAGTACAATTGATAGGCCAGCTAACTGTCATTGCATTGTCAAGCTCACATCAGATGATGCCTCCCCACTTGCGTAGCTAGCCCTTTTTTATACGAGGACAAATAATGTAAATCAAGCTAGTGTACCAAACAGCACCCATGCTGCAGTGCATCTAGTATCTAGTGTAAATATGAAAAACTTTTTAATTTGTTGTGCAAATGGCCCGGAATGTTTAATTAAATGTCCAACAGATTTTCTTGATACGAGGCAAGTGAATATGTAGCAGGTTCTCCTAGAGGTGTGCACTTGTTAGCTGCCGAGCAAACTCAAGTTGAGTTTCCCCTGCGGCATCATCCTTAGATGTGCCGGGGCAGGCGGTGCCGGAGATGTCAAAGATAATGGAGGCCTGTGGTGTATGATGCTTCGTTTGCACAGGGCGAAATACCAGCCTGGCTGACCAACGTAAGCCATCCAGCAAGTTAGGGCTCATTTCCACCGCCTTGTTCAGTGCGTAGCTGTATACAATAGGTTTGTATAGGGACAGAATACGCTCAGAACACGCGTGCAGTGGAAATGGTCTAATCTGTTAACGTGCATTCTAAACGAATACGGACAGAATACGGCCACGCGCTGAACACGCAGAGAGCACGGTGGAAATGGGCCCTTAGCCTACATCAAACAGCAGCCTTGCACAGAACAGCAGGATCTTGGCTAACCACTGTCACTGTGTTGCCTAGATACAATTTAAAAGTGTCATTGCATCGTTTTTTCATTAATTTTGCGATGGTCTGTAGTATTCTAGTACACTAGCTTTAGTGCTCTTGTTACAGGCTCTTTTAGTTTGGTGAAGGAGATGGAGCTGGGAGAATGACAGGCTCTCAGCTATGCTAGTCACAGGGTACTATCATTTAAAGCCCCTTCGGTCATAGGACACCAAATAGTGGATGTAAACGTTAAAAACAAACTCACATACTTAATTATATTTTGCGAAGTGAAAGTGTGCTGCAACGGGATTTCTCTGGTAATTACAACGGTGCCGTAGTTTTTTCTAATTAACAACTTTATGTCACTTTGTTTGCCTTATTTCATATTCAATTGTTTTACCGCTTATTTTCTCTGATTGACTAATAGAGGCAATCGGGGTAGAAGAACATTTTTACGTGCAGCATACATATTGGTGTGACCTATAGTATTTCAGAAAGTGCAAGTACCGAACGGTTTCTTGCAGAATCGTGATCTTTCTGGATTTTATTATTCGAAGCAAGTGAAGCCCAACGAAGGATGGCTAAGCTAAGCCACATGCTATAACTTGGTATGTACATGCTAACTAGCAAGCTCCCTTGACATGCTAGCTTGCAAGACTGCCTGGAACCAATGTTAGTTCAAGAAGAATCAAGTCCTTAAGTACAATATTAGCCTTCCACTCCAGTAAGCGTTATTGCAACTATACTCATTTAAAAAAAATGATCGTACGCTGTGATTGTGATTGAGCATCTACCAGTCAATGTATCGTATTCGGGTTCGGGTTCGCTGATGAAATGGATGCCAGACAGAGACTGCGTGCACATGGAGGAGTTGAACCCGATTGGAAATGGTTTGGGATCGTATCGACTTCATGTGCCCAGGCTAAGGATCGTATAGGGATTGGTTTCGCGAATCCGATTGCAACCCCTGGCTTGAGCCGGTTACAATCCGCTTGGTGCCGCCTTGTGCACGGTTATTGGTTTGGATTCGTGTACTGCGCATTAGGGCTGGCAAGGAATATTCGAAATTTGAATATATATTCGAATAGTTTTAGTTAGAAAAGGAATTCGAAGGTGAAAGTTAATATTGGAATGTGAAAAAAACGTGCACTTGCGCTTTGGAATGTCGGAGACAAAAGAAATACTCGGTGTCTGCTTAGTTAGAGTAAAAAAAATCCGCCCACACAGTAAATTCCATGGCAAGCCAATAAAAACGATCACATTTACATCACTTTATAAAAAAAAAAACTTTGGGCTCTGGGAGATACCCTCACGTCGCCAGATCATTTTTAGCAATGTTGACAGCCCTACTGCGCATGTAAAACCACTCGATCCCAGAAGCTTCTGTCCCTGATTTTCATCCATACTGAACGTCGAGGCTTTCTATCGCCTGCTCTCAACAAGTCTCGTTGTCCTCAATTGCTTGTAATATCAAACGCCGACGGCACAGTTCATCGTATCAAGGAAACCAAAAACGCTGTTTGTTCTTTCATACGGACTTCCAAACAAAGGAGAATGCACAGCATGCATGCAAATGCTGCTCTGTCAACCTCCTCAAGCGCTATCTTTGTTTTGTATGCCGCCAGATAGTTTGTTTATTTTCTTTTTGCAGCCGTTAACCTGAAGTAGTTCTAACACCACTTGTTGAAAGGAATAGCGCCATCTAGCGTAGCGGAAACGGCCAGATCTCTGACCATTATCCGCTAACACGAACTCTCATGTGCACAGACATTTGGGACAGACCACCCGTTGGGTAGCAACACCCAACCCAATCCCAATCCAATCCGATCCTACCATGTGCCCGTAGTCAGAGACAGCCACAACTCAATCGACTTGTATGGACTTTCATCATGGTGGTGACTAGAAACTATGGCAAGGTACTATCTGTAAAAACATTCTTTTCAGTAAACTATGTAAACTCTTACAAAGTTCTCAATGCCTCGTTTTGAATGCCAGGGCCTTTGTTATATTGGCAATAAGTTTTTTTAATAGTTAAAAAATTATGTTATGTTCAAGCTTTCTTTATGTCCTTAGCACTAGCATTGTTGGTCTTCTCGACCAAAACAGTAAAAATAGTTTGAAAAGTAACAGGTGTGGTGAATATCTAAACTTAAGGTGAATATTTTCAAACTTAATGTGTTAGATTATTCAAACTTAATGTGTTAGATTAGTCTGTAGCTTGGGCATAAAAAGGTTGTTGTGAGATACAGTAGTGCAAGGAGAAGGCCAGAAAGAGGGGTGCAGTGGCGAGTGGCCATAAGACACACGCACACTCCCAAGGGTACAATGACGGTTGTTGCAATCAGACACATGATGCGAAAGAGGAACAGAAAGGGAAGGCTGAAAGCACCGTACTTTCCAAGGAAAGTACCGAGAATGATCATGTACAAAATAAATGAGTGAATCATAATGTGTGTGACAAAATCAGAGGTGAGCTCACTGCTGGCAAGTCCCACGACAAAAAGATAATAGGGACCTGGGGACACCTAGAGGCCCAACAACAAGTAACAAAGCATACAAACAAATGCTGCTATTTTTTAATAGCCCAGACAGGGGTAAAATCCACCAATATGATGTAACCCAAAAAGTACCCCAAGGGCGGGGGAGTTTGATTAGCTAAAGGTCAAGAGGTCTGACGTAATGAGAAAAGGACAATTCCAGAGTGCTGAAGAACTGTATAAAAGGCGATGTCTCACAGCCAGATGCCGAGACTTGATGGGGATCTGACTCTTGACATATCCTTATTTGACTCTCCGGGTTGATCAACTCTATTGTTCCTTGGGACTAGACAGCCAGCCGCAGTGAGTTCACCTCGCTATACACTTAGTGTGTTTTCTGGGTGTTTTGCACTTGTGTGAGCTGAAGTGAATAAAGTTTTCGTCAACAACTGAGTTCCACGACTTTGCCTGGGTTATTGCTACAAATTGGCTAAACAAAGGTGAAGGCTGCTTCCCTGTCAGAGGTTTCCACAACACAGGCTAGCGTAGTTTTCATCCCAATCAAACATACAACCTTGGTATGATGTTTTAACATGTCAATTTTGATTTTACATAGAAGTTTTGCTTTAACAACCCCCCCAAAAACAGACTTCCACCACTTTTACCATGTCCCTTCCACATTATAGACAAATTCGGCGAAACACGGAAGTAACGCGGAAGTAAAGCAGCGCCGGCATTACTGTGATGCTCTGTCACTAAGGAAGCAGCTGTAGCGAAGTAACGTATTGGTCCCGTAGGCAGTTGTAGACTTCTACAGTGGAAGAAGATTTTATTAGATATTCAGTACGTGCGTACGATGCTAACCCAGATAGCAAAGTTTATCCGGCCCACTGCTGGGCCACTATCTTTTATGAGAGTCTCTGACAGTTGGCCCAATTCTGGCTGGGCCCTCGGCCCAAAAGCGGCCCACTTACTGAAAACCGACTGTCATTGTTTGTAATGGCCCAGTGCTGGCCCACACACTGTGAAATGACTGTCATTAGCGGGGTTCCCATTACCGGGCCAAACCCGAGCCGACACGGGTGTACCGGTGCTAAGTGGTTTCACACCTTCAGGGGGAGGTGCTAACACGGGCCTACAGGGGCTGTCCTGGGTGCTAGTAGCCCGCGATTTCTGGCCCAACTAAAACGATGGTCCTAGAGGGGCTAAAGGGGGTCTAGAGGCGGTGTCAAGGTCGGGGCGGCGTCAACATTTGGAAGCAAAATAAAGCGAAGATGGCATGAGTATTATCTGCACCTGTATTACCGTTGTTACTGAAGAATATGAAAAAGATGGATCACCAGTTCTGGTCAGCTGAATATATCCGTGCTCTCTTCGTGGTCTGGGCAGAAGACGACATGAATTTAAAAAAAAAACGACGAGGTTTGCAGAAACGAGGAAGTTGGACATTCAGCGAACAACAGCCCGGCAAATTCGCGAGAAGCATAAAAAACTACTGATAGGCTATAAAGACATGATATAACAAACCAATCCCCCTTCCCCACATAAAATAAATCTGAATTGCTTTTACTGCTTAATCCTACATTCTCTGTATGTCTCGTGCTGGTGGTGAATGCTTGGCTGGTAGCCTACATTTCAATTGCCCACCGTGATGCGGTGGATTAAATGACTCCTTGTCAAATTAATTGGAGGAAACAAATGACTAGGCCTATAACATTGCCTTGTGTCATTTTAGGCTACTGTTTTAAATGCAGTTTCGCAGTGCTGAAGTGTGCAGCTGCCGACATAAGATCCCAACTTGCCAGTGTTTCTCCTTTAGGCTATGCCTTGTGCATTCTCCGCGGTGACTTCGCAGTTAACTGTTCTAAACGTGTGTGTCAAGCCAATAGGTCAAAATCACTTGTTTTTCTATTAAATTGATATATATTTGCCATTTCCGACCGTTTGGGCTGACGGTAGTGGTACCGTTGGTTTAAAACAAGACTTTTCTTCCTTGCAACCGTTGCCATCAGTAAACAAAAGTAGACTCTCTAATAGTCTACAATAGCCTATAGATGACCTATCTCATATTTGGCTGATAAAAATTGCAAGTTGTTGATCTAATTAGTATTAAAATTAACTGTTTCGGTCATTGTTATACCTTAAAGTAGCAGTAAATTGTGCAATTTGGCTACGTTTTGTTGGCAGCACTGTGTGGAAATATCCGAATGTGAGACGCATTATGCATTTGACGCTCCGTGGCCGTCGGTCTTGTTTCACTAAAACATGAAAGAAACAAATGACTAGGCCTATAACATTGCCTTGTGTCATTTTAGGCTACTTTTTAATGCAGTTTTGCAGTGCTGAAGTGTGTGGCTGCCGACATAAAATCCCAACTTGCCAGTGTCTCTTCTTTAGGCTATGCCTTGTGCATGGTAACGTGGTTCTCCGCGGTGACACAGTTAACTGTTCTAAAGGTGTGTGTCAAGCCAATAGGTCAAAATCACTTGTTTTTCTATTAAATTGATATATATTTTCCATTTCCGACCGTTTGGGCTGACGGTGGTGGTACCGTTGGTTTAAAACAAGACTTAATTTCTTCCTTTAGCAACCGTTGCCATCTGTAAACAAAAGTAATGCAATATAGATGACCTAGCTCATATTTGGCTGATAAAAAATGCAAGTTGTTCATCTAATTAGTATTAAAATTAACTGTTTCGGTCATTGTTATACCTTAAAGTAGCAGTAAATTGTGTCATTTGGCTGTTTTGTTGGCAGCATTGTGTGGAAATATCCGAATGTGAGACGCATTCCCTAACAAGCATTTGACGCTCCCGTCGGTCTTGTTCCATTAAAACATAGGGACGGTGTATTTTTTGCTTTAGGCTATAGCCGATAGTAATATATAGAAATATATTTGAACATGAACAACAAGGAGGACGATCTGCGCCAGCAGAGGTTCCATGGCGTCTATTATCCTCCAAAGAAGTATTTTCAGTCAGAGATATCGGCAGTAGTTATAATCGTCTTCTACTGATGCTACTGAATTGCCCGCCTATCCTGCTTGAAAATGGGCTGTATCAGTGACGTTTTCGCAAACGAGGGCGTAACGCAGAGGGTCTAGCCAGGGAGTGGGAACACAACAGCTCTCAGGTCATGGGGCTAGTGCCCTGGGTCTACAAGCACCGAGGGCGGCCCCTAAAGGCCCGGGCCGGCACCGGCCCCGGAATGGGAATGCGGCTATTGTTTATAATGGCCCAGTGCTGGCCCACATACTGTGAAATGACTGTCATTGTTTGTAATGGCCCAGTGCTGGCCCACATACTGTGAAATGACTGTCATTAGCCGCATTCCCATTCCGGGGCCGGTGCCGGCCCGGGCCTTTAGGGGCTACCCTCGTGCTTGCAGACCCAGGGCACTAGCCCCATGACCTGAGAGCTGTTGTGTTCCCACTCCCTGGCTACTAGACCCTCTGGGTTACGCCCTCGTTTGCGAAAACGTCACTGATACAGCCCATTTTCAAACAGGATAGGCGGGCAATTCAGTAGCATCAGTAGAAGAAAGTAGAAGACGATTATATAACTAGGCTACTGTCGATATCTCTGACTGAAAATACTTCTTTGGAGGATAATAGACGCCATGGAAGCGCAGATCGTCCTCCTTTTTGTTCATGTTCAAATATATTTCTATAGCCTATATTACTATCGGCTATAAAGCAAAAATACACCGTCCCTATTAATGGAACAAGACCGACGGCCACGGAGCGTCAAATGCTTGTTAGGGAATGCGTCTCACATATATTTCCACACAATATGCTGCCAACAAAACAGCCAAATGACACAATTTACTGCTACTTTATTGTATAACAATGACCGAAACAGTTAATTTTAATACTAATTAGATCAACAACTTGCAATTTTTATCAGCCAAATATGAGTCATCTATATTGCTTTATTTTTGTTTACCGATGGCAACGGTTGCTAAAGGAAGAAATGAAATCTTGTTTTAAACCAACGGTACCACCACCGTCAGCCCAAACGGTCGGAAATGGCAAATATATCAATTTAATAGAAAAACAAGTGTTGACCTATTGGCTTGACACACACGTTTAGAACAGTTAACTGTGTCACCGCGGAGAACCGCATGCATCTCACATCTCATGCGTCTCACATTCGGATATTTCCACACAGTGCTGCCAACAAAACGTAGCCAAATTACACAATTTACTGCTACTTTAAGGTATAACAATGACCGAAACAGTTCATTTTAATACTAATTAGATCAACAACTTGCAATTTTTATCAGCCAAATATGAGCTAGGTCATAGGCTATTGTAGAGAGTCTAATTTTGTTTACTGATGGCAACGGTTGCTAAAGGAAGAAAAGTCTTGTTTTAAACCAACGGTACCACTACCGTCAGCCCAAACGGTCGGAAATGGCAAATATATATCAATTTAATAGAAAAACAAGTGATTTTGACCGATTGGCTTGACACACACGTTTAGAACAGTTAACTGCGAAGTCGCCGCGGAGAGTTACCATGCACAAGGCATAGCCTAAAGGAGAGACACTGGCAAGTTGGGATCTTATGTCGGCAGCTGCACACTTCAGCACTGCGAAACTGCATTTAAACAGTAGCCTAAAATGACACAAGGCAATGTTATAGGCCTAGTCATTTGTTTCCTCCAATTAATTTAGGCCTAATCCACCGCATCACATGGGCAATTGAAATGTTACCAGCCAAGCATTCACCACCAGCCACGAGACATACAGAGAATGTAGGATTAAGCTCGTGTGAGTAAAAGCAATTCAGATTTATTTTATGTGGGGAAGGGGGATTGGTTTGTTATACCATGTCTTTATATCCGTAGTTTTATATGCTTCTCGCGAATTTGCCGGGCTGTTGTTGCTGAATGTCCAACTTCCTCGTTTCTGCAAACCTCGTGGTTTTTTTTAATTCATGTCGTCTTCTGCCCAGACCACGGAGAGAGCACGGATATGTTCAGCTGACCAGAACTGGTGATCCATCTTTTTCATATTCTTCAGTAACAACGGTAATACAGGTGCAGATAATACTCATGCCATCTTCGCTTTATTTTGCTTCCAAATGTTGACGCCGCCCCGACCTTGACACCGCCTCTAGACCCCCTTTAGCCCCTCTAGGACCATCGTTTTAGTTGGGCCAGAAATCGCGGGCTACTAGCACCCAGGACAGCCCCTGTAGGCCCGTGTTAGCACCTCCCCCTGAAGGTGTGAAACCACTTATTGTTTATAATGGCCCAGTGCTGGCCCACATACTGTGAAATGACTGTTATAATGGCCCAGTGCTGGCCCACATACTGTGAAATGACTGTCATTGTTTGTAATGGCCCAGTGCTGGCCCACATACTGTGAAATGATTCTCATTGTTTCTGCTGGCCCAGTGCTGGCCCACTCACTATGGTATGGCTCATTTTCTGTTGGCCCACATCTGGCTCACATACATTAATCTGATAGCTGAGTGCTGGCTGAGTTCTGGCTGGGCCCCCGGGCCTGTACTGGCCCACATACTGTGAAATAATTCTAACGGTTTCTGCTGGCCCAGTGCTGGCCCAGATACGATAATTTGATTGCCGAGTGCCGGCTGGGCCCCCGGGCATGTACTGGCCCACATACTATAAACTAATAGCTCAGTCCTGCAGGACTGGGGGCCTGTACTGCCCTACATTCATAAATTTCTTCTAATCAACCACTCAGATGTGGCCCAGGAGCTAACAAAAGTATATAAAAAGCAGAGATTCTTATGGGTTAAAAACATTTTATTTTATTTTATTTGTATTTACAATGAACTGAACTGAACTGAACTAAAACACACACACACCATGCACCACCACACATACTGAACAAACCACCCAAAACAAACTTAAAACCTAAGACATGCACGCGCGCATACACACACACAGACAGACAGACAGACACACACACACACACACACACACACACACACACTCTCTCTCTCTCTATCGTTTCTCCTTCTCCAACATTCTCCTTTTCCTCCCACCCTCCCGATCTGCCGCCAGCTGGAGCCACCTCTTCATCACGGACTCCACGTCCGATTCACTGGCCCCACTGGCCAGAGGGTTTTTCCTGACTGCACCTTTAGTATATAAATGGAGAGATGGAAAAGAGCATGGCCATGGAGTAAATACATTATGTCTTTTTCTGCAAGCATATTAGCAATTGAAAATAAACATACTTACGAGTTATGATGTCCTTGATTTTTAATTTGGAGAGGGCCACCTTTCCATTTATCCCCCTCCAATTTAAGTTTCGGGCCAGATCATTAGTGAACACCCTCCCCATTATCCTCCAAACACAGTCTTCGGTGTTCATCCCACCTATCACACCTAGATAGTTTATCTAAAACAGAATTAAAAATATATGTTATTAATTTCATGACTCAATTAAATGTTTTTGATGCCTACTTAGTATGGGAAAATACAGTGGTGCTTGAAAGTATGTGAACCTTTTCTAATGTCATGGTTTTCTGAATAAATTTGTCATAAAATGTGATCTGATCTTCATCTAGGTCACTAGTGAAGATGAACACAATGTGCTAAAGCTAATACTGCAAAATAAACTATTACACGGCCCCAGCTTGAGTTTATTCCTGGCAAAAGAAGGTTAAACCAGTGATCAATCTGAAAGGTTCACTTACTTTTGCACACAGTATTTTGGATGTCTCATGTATATTTTCAACAGAGACATGACATGAAATAGTTTATTTTGCAGTATTAGCTTTAGCACATTGTGTTCATCTTCACCAGTGACTTAGATGAAGATCAGGTCACATTTTATGACAAATGTAGTCAGAAAACCATGACATTCCAAAAGGTCCACATACTTTCAAGCACCACTGTATGTATTTGATGCCACATTGTGGCTAATCATAAAATATGTGCTCTCTCCACTATTACTATTCTGCTCA
Source organism: Coilia nasus (assembly GCA_027475355.1). Lineage (NCBI taxonomy): Eukaryota > Metazoa > Chordata > Actinopteri > Clupeiformes > Engraulidae > Coilia > Coilia nasus. The sequence goes on from CM050221.1 coordinate 38,312,758, forward strand.
TGTCATGAGAATGTTTAAAGAGGAGCTGCCAGATGTTTGTGTGTGCATGTGTATGTATGTATGTATGTATGTATGTATGTATGTATGTATGATCATGCTGTGGCACTCTTACTCTGGGAGCCAGCAAATAAGGCCTAAGGAAGTTGTACAATAAATACTGTAAATAATTACAAATACTCACAAGTTTATCTATCTCCTCCTCACTCTGGAGGCTCTGCTCCAGAGCCTGCAGTGCCACCATGTCCACCATGGGCAACCCCTCCACCCGAGTAACAGTGGGTGACGCACTTTGCCTCTGTATAATTTGGAGAATGGTAGACTGCTGGTCCAGGACCATCTCCAATTTTGTGAGGACTTCCCTCAGAAGTGCTATGAAAAATAAGTAATAGGGATTAACCTGAGTGAATCAACCCATAAACCTGTTGTTTCATGTTGTTGAGTCCTGTCGGCAGGTATGAGAATGACAGAATTTGGTGCAACATAGACCAAATAGCAAAATAGTAGCTAACACTAAAGGATTAGGGCAATTGCAAATTTGGTCTGTGTTCTACCGAATGCTGTCTTTCTTGTACCTGCACTCAGCAGCCTAAAAGATCAGGTATGGGTCAGTTGACTCATTGTAAAATTAAATAGAAACACACATACTCCAGGAAACTATTTAAAACATTTAGCAACAAACTTATAAATGCAGAGAATATTATTTTAACTTTATTGGATTGTTGAGATGTCTAGGATAACAAAAAAAAAATATTGAATACTTGCTTACATTGTGTATCTCCTTGGCTGGTGGGCAATGCTATAAAAAAGGATTTAACCACAGTTAAGTTGTGTGAAGAAAATGTCAAGAAAAATATGATGATGGTTAGAAATCACTTTCCCTTACCAGGTTCTGTTTGTTGGTGGGGGACCCATCTGAATGTCTGGCAGCCAGGTAATGCTGCAGGCATAAAAGCATAGTAAGCAACTATTCTAATGAAGTTCATAGGACTGTCAGAGAATGTTTAAAACATAGCGTTTCTCTTTGCATTCTCATCAGTGTATTAGTCTAACAGATTTATGGTTTATACGTAAATAGGTTTTTCATTAGTGACAGCAGCCTGCTGCTGAAATACTGCAGGGAATATAGTAAGCAGTGGGTAAGGACACCTCAGCCATGGATGTGTGCTCAACCACTTCCCTTGCTCATGTTTTTCCTTCCAGTCAGAGATTAAACTGGTTAATAACAACAACAGCAATAATAATAATAATAATAACAACAACAATAATAACAACAACAACAACAACATTATTATTATTATTATTATTATTATTATTATTATTATTATTGGTATTATGAAATAAAACCCATAATATGCATAGCACACCAAGGGAATAAAGGAAAATGTTAAAAAATTAAATGCATAAATGCAACGATAAAGCAAAGCACTTACATGGAGCTGAACGTCCTGGCTCCCATGACAGCACCTCACTGAGAGGACTCAGCTGGGTAAATGTTTTGGGGTCAGAGACAGGGGGAAGGAAGATGGGGGTAGGGGTTGCAGGGACGGTAGGGGTGAGGGTTGCAGGGACAGGGGTGTGGTTCACAGAAAAAGCTGGGACAGTAGGGACAGGGGGGGTAAAATTAGGGGTAAGCGTTTCAGGGACAGGGGGGAGGACGGTGGGGGTTGGGGTTGCAGGGACGGTAGGGGTGAGAGTTGCAGGGACGGGTGGGGTTCAAAGAAAAGGCTGACACAGCAGGGGCGGGGGGGTTTCTTTTTGGAGGTGGAGGACCATCCTCCTCCTCCTCTGACTCCACCTCAACGCCTAGAGGCGCAAGCCGGACACTCCTCCTTTTTGAGATGAAATAAACAAAATCAACATAACACAATATGATGTATTCAATTTTGATTCATCAAATATTATTGCCAAAACAGCACAGTCTTTTAGCCGGACACACCAGACTCTTTTGTTTCATAGAGTTTGGAAACTGTTGTTAGGCATATGTTTACTTTGCAGTGGGTGGGAACTTAATGTTAAAACTTTTAGAACATGATTGTTCTAATGTCATTACAAATTGGATGAACAACCTGAGTGGCTTGAGGTCATTTCCAGACATATTCTGTAATTAATTATGTTATGCAAGGCGAAATAATGAAATAGGGCTTTCACGGATAGGTGAAATTATTCTGTACTTACATTCTCTTTCGATTGGGCCTCTTATTGGTCATGTCGGTGTCCGACTGGAGGTCGGAACGATGTTCAGCCTCCCTTGCCTTCCGGCGCCTCTCCTCGTAGTTTTCTGTAAGATACAGATGTCATTTCACATCATTAGTCAAATTTTACTATTGTTATGACGTAATATACATCTATAATAAGATGTCATGGTTTTTGTATTAAAGGCATACCAGGCAATTTGTATACCTACGGACTTCCCCCTACAGTCAGTTACTTTTTGAGAACTGGCTTAACTGTAAGTATGTTGACTGACAAAGCAGGCTAATGCACACGATTTCGGTTTCAGTCAGTTCTAGTTTCGTTACACATTGGGGTGCCAATCAAATTTGACAACAAAGCTGGTAATCGAAAAACAGCATAAAATGTTGCCTGTTTTGCCTTTCAGGGATTTGCAGTAGTGAAACCAAGGTACAATTTCAGACCTACCAGTTGTGTATAAAATTCTGGCCTTCCACCAGTTCCAGCTGGCCTGAGCTGCTGTTTTTTTTTTATGGCCATGTTGAGGGCCATGCCTCTCAGATCTTCAGGCCACCTGCAGTACTCCCCATCCATCCATACGCTGGGGACCAACTCGACCTCCTGTGTCTCCACAAATTCCACTACACAAAACATCTTTGGAAAAAAACATAAAAAGTGAACATGCAATACTATATAAAATACTATTTGTTTGTATACAAGCAAATGTTAATTTATGCTTTAAACAATGTGAACAGCTAAACTCATTATTTGAGTGAAAGTGAGGCCTGTTTAGTTGAAAGCCCACTGACCACGGCAAGGTACAGACCTATGAGTGAGATGTTAGTAAGACAGGACAAGACAGTAACAAAGGTTAGTGTAAAACTTTTTTTTTTGTAAATTTACATGTTTTTGTTGAACATATAATTGACAAAGACAGACAATCAACAGGCTGCACGCCAGATAAGGTCATAGTGTACCCCCCACCCCTACTGTTGGACACCTTAGGATTAAGTTAAGGATCGTGAAATGAAAAGGAAAAAACTGAAGTCACCCCCTTGTGGGCATGGTCAGATGTTTTATGGTCAGATGGGATGAAAATGGAGGTATCTGACTCATGGTGAGTTAGGCGTCTAGAAAAATTGTGACACAGAAAATAGACCTAGTGGTACTTATGGTAAAGGGTCTGTGATGTTTCTGGGTTGTATAGAAAATATAGAAATATAGGTGAATGGTATCATACATTTTAAAAAGGACATATTCACCTTACTTGAAATATTGGTGGAAATGCAATTTTAAATGCAATTTATTTTTCCAACAGTATTGTTACATTTAGCCTACTTGACTTATTTGAGGCAATGAATTTCCACCATTTTTTTTTAAGCTGTACTCATTGTACTTTACAGCGTATGAAATGCTTGACCATTTTAAATTAAAATGTTTGTGTGGCTTTTAAAATGGGCTTTACATGTGTTTTATACTACTTTATTAGGGGTGCCAGTAATTGTGAAGGACACTGTATCTGGGATGCAGCCTATAACGTGGACAAACACAGAAGAGATTATAGAACATTAAATAACCAAATACCCTTTAGTCATTTTTGAGAAAACATAAGCACTGACCAATGCACCACACACAACAGGCATCTATACATGGCATCTCCCGGAGCCATAAAAGCACTCCAGACAGAGATCCCAGCACATGCATTGCCTGCGTCCCTAACCTAATCCTGCAAAGACAACACAAGAGGAAAGGCACTGACCAATTCACCACACACCACAGGCAGCTGCGCGCGGCATCTCCCGGAGCCATAAAGGCACTCCAGACAGAGATTCCAGCACATGCATTGCCTGCGTCCCTAACCTAATCCTGCAAAGACAACACAAGAGGAAAGGCACTGACCAATTCACCACACACCACAGGCAGCTGCGCGTGGCATCTCCTGGAGCCATAAAGGCACTCCAGACAGAGATTCCAGCACATGCATTGCCTGCGTCCCTAACCTAATCCTGCAAAGACAACATACTAAGTGCAAAGACAAAGACACTAACTGCAAAGACAACACTAACTGCTGTTAGTTTAACATTAGGTGTTTTTTGGTTTATTCTATTATTGCTGAGTCCTTAATCAAATGTCCTAGTGTTATACTGATATTACCACGTATAAAAGTAATAACAAGACCTATAACATGTAATAACTATTTACAATTACACAATAGGATGCAAGTCACAGCAATTACAAAGGCATGCTTCTAGCCCTAAACAAAACAAATTGGTTCAATGTCCAACTTCAAAGAATCATAACCAAAACAAAAAAAAATCACCAACACACCAGTCTGTGCAAGCAAGAAGACTTCTTTAGCAAGTGCTTATGCCCCGTAATGCAGGCTCTAAGCAAAGCTATTGTCTAGATGCCCATATTTTGTTCAAATGAATGAGATTAAAGTTGAAATAAAGCTACATTTTGCATCACTGCCTTATATGAAGTAGTGGCACTACAGCAAAACTGTCACAATGTGGTAACCTTTCATATCTCTTAATAGCCAATCAGAAACCACAACAATCCACAATTTAACTGTAGCAGTTACAGTGCCGTGCCTGGGATCCATAAAGACACTCCTTGACAGTACAACATGTGCCAATCACAGTACAAGAAAGGACAATCATCAATCCAAATCTATCTACAAGGACGCAATGAAAATCTATCTACAATGTAGCAATTTTGCATCACTGCCTTGTGTGAAGTAGTGGCACTGCAACAAAGTTATCCCTATGTGGTAGCCTCACATATTTTTCAATATGTTCATGTATTTCAATGACCTTCAGCTGTGATGAGATATTTCCTACCAAATAGATGCCCAACTCCTGTGATTTCAGAGGATACTCAAAAAAAGGTTCCATGGATTGATATTCTCTAAAGACCAAATAATTCCTGCCCTGACCCTGAAGGATGTTTTCAATCAAAGCAATGTGATTACCAATTCTTACACAACGGTCCCCCTCACTTGACACTATAATTTTGGTGCCACTAGTAACAAGCTGCTCAAACTGAACTACTTGAAAGTCTACATATTCCCTCTAAAGCCTCATTCTCCATGAGATGATCCATCTCAGAGATGCGCCGAATAACCTGAGCCAGTGGATGATGGGGAGTTCTTATCATCTTTTTCATTCTACCCAAAAAATCTTCAAATGGAAATCCAGATATTAAGTCTAGATGTCCATGATGTTTAACATCCTGAGAGAGATGGGTTAGACCATGAACATTGTAAGTAACAAATTCAGGACCATACAATTCACTGAAGTGAGTTACAAATGAAACAAGCAATTCGTGTGCAAAATCATGAAAAGCTGCAGAAAATGACGGACTGGCAAGTATGAAAATGGCAACAGATAGCAACATAAAGTTGTTATAAACTGGAGATGACAACACATTACGTAGTGTCACTGGTCCCGTGTACAACAAGAACTGACGCAACTCTGTGGCTTTCCATCTCAGCCTCTCAGACAGTCCCCTAGGTTTGCGGGCAAAATCTACTGGAATGTAATGTCTTGACTCTATAAGCTTCCTTGAGATTTGCTCCATCTGATGAGAAGACAAACGACAAGACAATGGCCCAGCTGCAAACCACAAATCCAACAGCCTATGTACTACTCCAAGACAGACTAGATGCATATAGTCATGGGGAAAGCATGACACCATGCCAAAGCCAACATCATTTAAAGGAGACACAGAAACATGATGGTCCTCATCATACATTAGGGCAAAAGACTGATCAGAGCGGCATTGGCTATTAACCTCGGAGAATGTCATTCGATGTTTTAAATAGATGCCTGTTTGGACACACTTATCGCAACCAGAGTAACCAGTGTGAGATTTTGTTCCTTTAATGAAAGCTCTGGCTGGAGCATCACACATTACAGAGGTCACCTTTATGAAGCACAGCTTCCCATGGAACACAAAACCTTTGCTTAATTGCTGTAATTCCCTCACCAAATCACCAAAATATTCTGTCAGATTACTTGGCTTTGAGTTGCCACAAAAGAGAGCAATGACAGCAGGTTTTCTCACAACACCATGTATCAATCCAAGGATGGGCCAAAACTGTACCGGGGAGCTCTTAAACAAGGGCAATCCATCTACATTCAACTGTAATCTAAAAACATGCCTGTCTGGAATGCGTGACCATATTTGCATCAACCTTTTTTCAAATGCATTCAAAATGCCAAAGTAATGATAAGTGCCACCAGCAAGATCTTGAATTGTGTAGGATGTTGTGGTTTTCAGGAGAGTTCTAGCATCCTTTGGTAGTGAAGGATGATGGACCCTCAAGATGGCAAGAAGAGCAGTCAAAGCTACCACAGACACCCTGAAATGAACTGCCCAATCACTCAGAGCCTCATCCAATGACATATAATTTCCTATGCCATCATCATCATCCATGGACTCATCCTCGCTAACACCTATTTGTCCATGATCCTCTTGAATCTGATTTTCAACTTGCTCACTACAATTCTCAAGGGCAATGTCTGGACCACAGGCAGGGATCTCATCTTCCTCATTGTGAAAGAAGGCATTTACCTTTTTCACTGCTCTCTTTCTAAGAGTGTGTCTATCCATGTGTTAAGAGTACTGTACCTTGAATTGATTTCTTTCTTCAGCCTAAAAAACAATTTGGAAATAAACATTAGACACAAATAGCAAGCCAGTGACAAAGTAAATGTTTTAATAAACTCATATCGTAGCTTAGTTTAATTTTTCTTTTCTTATAGGTCTATGGCTTACTGAGTTTTTACTCCTCTATATCTTTTCATTTCTAAGTGTGTTTTGGTACATATGTAATGATATGTTTGTCTTAGAAACAGCATTCTAATGTCTTGTCATATTAGGTCGTCCCATTGATGGTCTTTTCCAATTGGTGTTCGGCCTCCATATTGGATTTAATCAAAAACAACACAAATTATCCAGAGGCCACATATTTTGGCCTATATTATCACAAGATTCGTTGCAGATGAATGTCAGTTAATTCTCAGTTAATTAACCCTAACCCTGACACATATGGTCATGTGATGTTTTTTGTCTGTGATAGCGTTCAACTATCACAGCCAATCAATTGTTATAGCGAAGTCGCCAAACAGGAAGTGAGTTCAAATCTCTTTTACGCTTTAACATTACCAAACCAGTGTATGTTTACCTAGGACCTTGTTCTGAACACACAGAAGCATGTACTTCAAACTCTGTAGCACCAGTGGTCAAAATAATGCTTTGATGCACTATAACCAAACTTGGCATGTGGACACATGACCCTGTTCTGACCACCAGGGTTGTACAAAATTTGGAATTGACCCCTAAATTCCTATTCAATTATTGAACTTGATTTGATGTTGCAAACAGTATGCAGAATTGCAATTCAAATTGGATTCGCAGAAAGTAGAATTCTAATTTTATGAAATTCAAAGAAATAGGTGATAATTAAGGTGTATTTAACACTTTACAGCATACAAGGTGCTGTGGCGCAGTGGGTAAAGTACCTGACCATGTATAATCAAGTGGTTACATAGCTATTATTGTATGGAGTTTATGTTTACAGTACATTGTTAATAGAAATAGGTTTATTAAATAGGTGTATTAACTAGAATTAACATTAAAAACATACTCCAGAGTAAAGTAAATGCTTTAATGAACGCTATAATAGCTTAGTTTTATTTTTATTTTCCTGGCCGGTGGTCACTTATTTTCAACTCTACCATATCTTTATCTTTTCACATTATTCATCTTTTCATATCAGCACTCAAGTAGGAAATGATAACCCTTTCCAGTTCAGTATATCCTAATACTGCTAAGCACATAGTTATATTATATAAATACACACACACACAGACACACACACACGGATATATGTATACTTTATTATTTTAGCTACAATAACGAGCATTTTGTGTGCAACTCTAGACCATTGACTGTCAATGCTCTAGACCTACTATCTTCATTTCCTCATGACAGTTGCATTTTCTACCCAGTAGGTGGCAGTATAATATAAGACATGACGACCGCTTTACTAATGTACTTACATTACTTACCGTAATGTAAAGTTCTGATAATTTATAAGTTATATTATTATTGTATAACATTATCATATAATATTAAGGACATTATATAACCAAGACACGCGAACGATTTATGTGTAATTGTTGTGTGTTTTGAAAATAGGGGAGAGAGACATGGCTTTGAAGCAAACCAACTGTAAGCGCGGGTGTCATTGTGGTCATGTGACTCAAGTCGACGTTAGGCTGCTGTGCGGTGCACTTCGTGTCTGCTCTTGATAATGTACCCGTGCTTGTGCTGTCCTCTTGATAAGAAAGCCAAATCCAATGAATTAAATTAGGAAATTGTTATATATAGATGCAAACATGCTTGGTGCTAGCTACTTATGTAGCTGGCGAATACGTCGAACGTCCCACGATCGTTAAGCGAAGTAGACATACGACAGTTTGGATCCGATCCGAACATGAAAAATGTAACAGTGTTCCGTACAGCCCCTCTCTCAACGTTCTCTGATATTTAAGTAAGTAACAGTGTTCCGTACAGTCCGCTTTTTTAGGCGAGTGCTACAAATCATTTCATGTTCTCTAAAAAACGTTTGTATCCTTGGAAACCTTGTGTTGTCTTCTTTATTCTACACTTCGTTTGGACATCGGTTGGGAGAACAAGACGGAGAAAGAAAGATGTAAGTATGGCGACACCCTGTGTCTGCATCGAAAATATCAGAGGGTTTGACCTTTGTCCCCAAGAAAGTGGGCAAGACTTTAAACAGCTGTAGAGATGACGGGTAGCGAAATGTGTTCGTGTAAACAGATGAAAAGTCAAATAGATATCTCGAATTTACTTTCTATCGATCTGTTTAGTTAGTTAGCTTGAAATTAACGGTCGTTTTTTAAATAGGACCGCGAGGATAATTTTCACTGACCGTTAAAAACATTAGCCTGACCTAGCGTTGTATTTCTTACGTAATTTACCTTTAGGCTAATCAATTCACAGATGCTAACAGCCAGATGCTAACTTTTTCTGTTGAACAATTGGCGAAATTAGCATAAATGAGCATATTCAACTGTATGGCCTGTTTTCTTGGCCCTTTCAAGCATGTTTTCAGTGTTTAGAGCTATTTAAATATCACCAGATGATGTATTTCTTACTTAATTTACCTTTAGGCTAATCAATTTCCAGATGATAACAGCCAGATGCTAACTTTTTCTGTTGAACAATTGGCGAAATTAACATAAATGAGCATTTAGGTCCGTTCGCGACAAAGAATTTAAGAACAACTGTCAAAAGTTTTAAAAATACAGTAGACTAGTAAAATAGCCTTGTAGTAGTAGCCTGTGTTTTGGGCTTAGTTTAAGTGTCACAAACATGGAGGAAAATCAGAGAATTGACCATCATGTAAACCTGCATGGCTTTGGATATCCAAATACTTAAACTCATGTAAACAACAATAAACAGTTTATTCTAATAACCAGTTTATTCCAATAACCCGATTATGTGGTGCATGTTAATGGATTAAATGTTGGAGTCAATAAAGATGCCAATGCTACAGTAATATCAGAGTTGAAGAAAACATTTTTCTGCTAATCAATTTCCATTTTTTTTGTGGGTGTGTCCAACTACACAGGGCTATGTTAAGCCACTCTCAGCAGAAGTTAGACAGACCGATTCTCGCAGTGGTGGTGATAGTTCTTGTACACTTCTCTACACTTTCTCCTTTACCTTCAGTAGACAACCAGCCTTTTTAAAGGCTATATTATATTATATTATATTATATTATATTATATTATATTATATTATATTATATTTTTGTTATTTCTTAATTGATATCTAAAATATACAAGTGTCTTGTATTGCGTGTGTGTGTGAGGTAAAACTATTTGAGTGATTAAAAAGCCAAAAATGAATAAATCTGATGATGACATCTGCCCTATTTGTGAGGGCATATTCCAGGATGGACATGATGTCGTCCAAATTCGGCAGAAAGGTGCAGATGGTATAAATGCAGCCAGTGTTCAAAGAGGAGACTATATTTGTGACAGCTGGCACGAGAGTGCACAGTAGCTGTCGAAAATTGTATACAAACAGCATAGACATTAGTGTTCATGTGAAGAACAAAAAAGAAAAGGGTGGTGAACAAAGTGCTGTTAAGCGAAGTGCAAGGGTCTCTGGTTTTCTATTTAACAGCCAAACAGATTGCCTTTTCTGTGGCATTACAGTGAATAAAGAAAAGTCAGACTACAGCTGTGTGAAAACAGATAACTTTGCAAAGAGCGTCCTTCAGTGTTGTGACACCAGACGTGATGAGTGGTCATTCAGTGTCAAAGGGAGGATTGAGTATTATAGTAGTGACCTGCACGCAGCTGACGCTGTGTACCACCACACATGCAGCCGTCATTTTCGTTGTGGACGTGATCTGCCCTTAGAGTTTCAAAGTGATCCAGACACAAAACGTCGAAAGCCTGGAAGGCCAAAGAATGAAGACCAAGAACAAGCCTTCTCAAAGATGTGTGCATATCTTCAAGCAAATGATGATGAACAGCTGACTGCCTCTGACCTTCAATCAAAAATGAAAGAATATTTGAGTGAGGTTGATTCTGTCCCCTTTGGAAGTCAGTACCTAAAATGCCGGTTGAAGGAGCGGTTTGGGGATGAAATTGTCTTTGCAGGAGGCAAAGGTTTGGATGGCATCATCACTATGAGAGAGAAAGCATCACACATCCTCAGGTCATACTTTAAAAAAGCTGAAAAAGAAAGTGATCAAGAGGCACAGAAGAGAGCAATAATTGAGACAGCAGCAAGGCTAATTAAAAGTGACATAAAAACAAATGTTCCATCAATTGTTGATCAGTATCCAACAACAGAGGCAATTACACTCCAATCTGCTCTTGAGTACATTCCAGAATCACTTAGTATTTTGTTGAAGACATTGTTTGTTGGTAGTGACACACAGAAGAAAATTGCTGGCATTGGGCATGCAATTGTACAAGCAGTGCGTCCACGAGCCGTAATTGCCCCTCTACAAATTGGCCTTTCTGTGCAAATGCACTATCTATATCGGTCTAGGTTTCTTGTGGATACCTTGAATAGGATGGGGTTTGGTTCTTCCTACAATGAAACAATAAAATTTGAGAAGAATGCCGCTAACTGTGTTGCGCCAAACATACTTGGCAAAGATATTGATGTATTAAACTCGGCCTTGTTGTTTGCAGCTGACAATGTTGATCACAACATTCTCACAATTGATGGAAAAGGAACTTTCCATGGGATGGGCATGATAGCCGCTATAACACCAGGACAGAAGAGTGTTGAACATGTCCCTAGGCACAAAACATCAGAAATCAATTTTGTGGAGAGGTCAAAAGTTGCAATAGCAGATTACCAAGCACGATTGCAAAAATGTCACATTCCGACAGCTTCCCCAACTTTTGCACCTGGATAATAGGGTTGATGTGCTTTGGGAGTTCTCATCAAACTTTAAAGAATCGACACCCGGCTGGCACGGAATGATGCACATCATTCATCAGAGAAATCAACACCCAGGCCAGTCTTCAATCAGGTATCTACCTATGATTGACATGTATTCTGGGGACAAGGCCTGCATTCTTTCAACCCTGGAATTCATTTGTGATCTTGCTTTCAAGCATCAACTGGCTCCAGTAATTACTTTTGACCAACCCTTGTACTGGAAGGCAGCTGAAATAATCCAGGATTCTGCATCAGGGAGTGAACTGAAATATATTGTCCTTCTGCTTGGCTGCTTCCACACATTAATGAATGTACTAGGGGCAATTGGCACTTTGATGAAGGGCACAGGACTAAATGAAATTCTTGGAGTGATCTATGGTGCAAATGCCATAACACACATGATGACAGGAAAATCAGTTCAGAGAGCATTCCGCGGCCATCTTCTGGTGGATAAATGTCTCAGCCATATGATCTTGTCTGAAATGCTGAATGATAACCCTGAATTCGCACCATTGGTGGCAGCATCTGAAAAGATGTATACTGACCTTTCAATGGGTGACATTGAACTAGAGACTGTTCTCCCATCAGAGACACTCATTCAGGTAAGTCAACAGCTTGAGAAGCAAAAGCTTGACCTAGCCTCAAAATCCCAGACTAGTAAATTGTGGCTGAATTACCAACACATGATAAAAGTTGCCAGGACACTTATAATGGCTGATAGAACAGGGTCTTGGTTGATGCATCTCCGTGCTGTTTCTGATTGCCTTCCTATATTCGCTGCAGCTGGACATTTCAACTACTTAAAATCTGCATACTTATATGTCCAAGAGATGAGTCAACTTGAGGCAACAAACTCAGATGTGTTCACAAAATTTCAAAATGGCCTTCATATTGTTCGTCGCAGCAACCAGACTTGGGCAGGTCTAAGTTCAGATCTGGTCATTGAGCAGACTTTGATGAAGTCATTGAAGACAATGGGAGGTTTAACACATGGAAGTGGCATGTCTGAGGAGCAGAGAGCCCTTTGGACATTATCAAGTCCCATATCAGCGGATTACAATAGTGCAATGCAGGATTTCACAAACCTGTCTTTGTTCCCATCTGAACAGCACAAGGATCTAACATAAGCAAGGATGAAAAGAGACCTTGATGATTTCAAGAAGATCCATTCAAAACTTGTTGCTTGCTCACCGTTTTCTTCAGATGCATCATTAAGGAACATTGTCAGTGGTGTGGTAGCACAGGAAAATGTCAATGTGCATGAATATGACTCAAGCAGAGTCATCCCAAAAATGATAGGACAGCCTGTGTTCACAATATCCTTCAGCAGAAAGGATAAGGCAATAACCCTTGGAGAAACATCTGCAGTCAAGGTTGCTCCAGATAGAAGCATTGACCCTGCTCTTCTGTTCCAAAGGTTCTTGGTAGTCTCCCAATCTGGTGAGTTGTCACTGCAGGAGGTCATGAATTATGAGCTCAGTCCTTTCCCTCCTGCACTCTTTGAAGCCGGGGGAATTTTCCGAAAGGCTGATAAGCCTCAACTAGCTAATGCCATCAGAGATCATGTAAAGGGTGGCATCCTTGATTCAATTCCAAAACCGGAATATCACATTGTTGACGGGGGCTCCTTACTTCATCGAATGCCATGGAGACTTGGAGAAAGTTATGGTGGAATTGCCCATTCATACGCTGACTTTACAATCCGACATTATGGTTCAGCCTCAACAATTGTGTTTGATGGCTATGAGGAAGGGCCGTCAATAAAGGACATGACACATCTGAGGAGAGGGCAAAACATTTATCCAGTGGTCAGCTTCACGGTTGAGACAGAATTCTCTGGGAAGAAGGAGGAGTTTCTGTCAAGAAATGCCAATAAACAGAAACTCATCAAGATGGTGAGCGATGAGCTCAGAAAAAGGGGTTGCACTGTAATCAACGCAACTGGTGATGCTGATGTTGACATAGTGAAAGCGGCAGTTGAGGCATCTCTTTTGCACCCAACTACTGTGATTGGAGAAGATACAGATCTCCTCGTCTTACTTCTTTACTATGCACAAGGTAGTAACAATCTGTTCTTCAGATCAGATAGGTCAAAGGCTGCAGGTAGCCCAAAAGTGTATGACATTAACCATATCAAGGAAGTTCTTGGACATGAGGTCTGTTCGCAACTGTTATTTCTTCATGCCATGACAGGTTGTGACACAACATCCCGGATTTTTGGTGTGGGAAAAAAAATTGCTTTGCAAAAGCTGTTACAGGGGGATCCTTTCCTTCAGTCATGTGCTAATGTGTTTATCATACCAAATCAAACCGCAGAAGTAATTGATGAATTAGGATGCCAAGGAATGGCTGTGCTCTTTGGTGGAAAGCACACAGATTCTCTTGCAACATTACGGCACAAAATCTTCAGCAAGAAGGTTGCTTCTGCTTCCTCTTTTGTAGCATCTGAACGCCTGCCTCCAACTGAATCTGCTACTAAACTGCACTGTCGCAGAGTATACTACCAGATCATGATCTGGATGGGAAAGGCAGAGGGCATGAATGCCAAAAACTGGGGGTGGAACTTAGTGGATAATCAGTTCATCCCAATCATGTCAAGAATGAATGCTGCTCCCGATGGCCTACTGAAAGTTATTCATTGTAACTGCAGCAATCCCTGCCAGACACTCCGCTGTTCTTGTAGACGATATGGATTACCATGCACTACTGCCTGTGGATCCTGTCAAAATCAGAAGTGTGACAATCCACACAACATATTTGTTCCAGACGAGTCAGATGATGATGAATGGTGAATGATGTGCATTCATAAATCCGATTTTTAAATATAGTGAAAAATGTTTTTTATTCAATTATTTATAGTAGTTTGCACTTGTTAAGGTGATATTTGCTCCTTGGCTCCTTAGGGATGTCTCCCTACCATTCTGAATCTACCCCATCTAACCTTAACCACATCCAGTAACTTGCTTTTTCAGCCAGCTACTTGAGAAGCAGTAAGGGAGGCCTAACCACATCCTTATGCATTTTATTAACAGTTAATGTATATATACACAAAATATACTATATACAACACATTTTCTAATACTTACCAATGATATTAATTGGTATACAGGGTCAAAAACCCATTATTCCAACTAAATTTAAAACTTCTAAGCTGGATAATACTTAAAATGAGACCCTTTTTAAGGCCCTGGCGGCCATCTTGAAAATAACCCATTTCCCAAAGTCAGATTTTACTAGATTTTTAGTATGTCATTAAGCAGGTCAAATAGTGACAGAATCCATAAAAAAAACCTTTTGTATCAATTTTTTTGAGGTTCAACCATATATTGACCCGACTATCAGTAAATATTACACATAACTATTTATTTTCAGTTTAAGATATCATCTTGTAAATCAAAACTATGCAGTTAATTTTGTTCTTGGTACACAAAATTGTAGACCGAGTAGGATTTTCTCTTCTTGGATGTGAATAAATGAAGTGCCACCAGGGGGTAGCATTAGGCTAGTATTGTGAAATCAGTGATAGGAATGACGTTCATTCATAATGTTCATGTTTCTCATAATGTTTACGTTTTTTTATTATATTTATCATAATGTTATACCAGTGATATAGTAATGTTACTATACTATTTATTTATATATTTGTTTTTCTTTACATTATTTATTTATTTCAACTGTGTACTTTATGTTCTTGTTATAGAAAATGCCTAAAAAGTATTCAGAGCAAGTTATTAAACAGGCCTTGCTGGCAGTTGAGGAGGGAGGCAGCCTACGCCGGGTGGCTGCCCAGTTTGGAGTCCCCCACACCACCCTCCGGGACTGGAGGAGGGGGAAGTATAGTCACCTCCCCCACCCCAACCGGGCATTGCTGCCCAATGAGGAGGAGGCCCTGGTGAGCTACATCTTCTGGATGGCCGCACATGGGTTTCCCATCACCCAGTCGGTGGCCCTTGTGCTGGCCATCCAGGTGTGCAAGGCGTCGGGACGGGAGAATCCATTTGTGAAGATGGACAAGGGCCTGAGTCGGATGTGGTGGAGCCGGTTTAGAGCTCGCCACCCCACCGTAGCCTCAAGAAGGCCAAATTACATCGAGGCAGAAAGGGTGCACGGGGCTACGGTGGCGCGTGTGGATGAGCTCTTCCACATCTGCCAGGCCCTTTACGACCACCATGGATTCCGCGGGACTACAACTACATCTACAACTGTGATGAGACCGGATTCGGCGACAAGGGTTCCTCCAGGAAGCGTGTCCTCTGCAGCAAAGGCCAGAGGACTGTTTATGCGCAGCAGGTGACCACGCGGGAGCACGTCACCGTTCACTGCTGCGCAAGCGCTGCTGGGGAGGTCATACCTCCCTTCGTCATCTTTGAGAAGTGCCTCCCCAGCACAGCCTACAGCCTGGAGGGGCCCCGGAACGCGCTCTACGGTGTGTCGGACACGGGGTACATGGACAGTGACTTGTTTCTTAAGTGGCTGGAGCACTTCGTGAGGTACGCCCGGCAGGAGCGACCACTCCTCCTTTTTATGGACCAGCATGAAGCCCATGTTGGTACCGGGGTGGTCGACTTCTGTCGGGCGAACCAAATCGAGGTGGTGTGCCTGCCATCGCACACCACCCATGTGCTCCAGCCGCTGGATGTGTCGGTGTACGGCCCTCTGAAGGCGGCATTTACCGACATGGCGAGATGCCTTGGGCTGGTGAGAGGCAACCTCACCATCGGGAAGAGGAACTTCACGCCGGTGCTGAAGGTCGCATTGGAGCAGGCCTGTAACCCACGTAATATCCGGAGTGGGTTTCGGAAGACAGGCCTGTTCCCACTAGACAGGAAGGCGGTGGACGAGTCCAAGGTGAGTTGACGAAAATTGAAAAAAAAAAAAAAAAAGAAATACAACCATCATGACAAATTAAAGGATTTGTATGGTCATTTGTTTTAGCACTGTACTCACAATATCCATATTTTCTCTTTTTTTTTTGTGTTGCAGCTCGTCAAAGGCCTTCACCGTCCATCTGATGACTCGTCCACCTCCCATTCCAGCACCGGCGAGGATGCCCCCACTGCCTCCACCAGCTCCTCCGTTTACACGGATGCCGCCAACGCCGTACCCGACACCGTACCCCGGTCCACCACTGTGGATTCCACCTGCAATGTCGCCGAAGACCCCAGCACCACCACCAGCTCAACAGTCTCATCACACAGGGGTCCCGCCACCATCACCATCACCACCACCACCACCGTCCTGACGCCTTGGGACTCACCTGCCTCCTCCTCATCAGCCACCACCACCAGTCCTGCCTCCTCCTCCCCCACCATCATCGCCACTGGCTCCTCCTGCCCCACCATCGCCGCTGCCTCCTCCTCATCAGCCACCACCACCAGTCCTGCCTCCTCTTCCCCCACCATCATCGCCACTGGCTCCTCCTCCCCCACCATCGCCGCTGCCTCCTCCTCATCAGCCACCACCACCAGTCCTGCCTCCTCTTCCCCCACCATCATCGCCACTGGCTCCTCCTCCCACTCCATCGCCGCTGCCTCCTCCTCCCACTCCATCGCCGCTGCCTCCCCCACCACCACCATTGCCGCCGCTGCCTCCCTCACGGCCAAAATACATGCAAGCGGGCGAAGCGGAACGTTCCATTCTTTTCAGTTGGAAGGCGGCAAGTGGTGACGTAGATCAGCGAGGCGAGCGAGGCGGGCGAAAAAGTTGAGCTCTGCTGAACTTTATGCAAATGAGGAGCGGTGTTTGCAGAGCGGTAACCAATGACAATGTTTCAAATGACTTTTCAGTTGGAAGGCGGCCGGTGGAGATATAAACATTTAAAAATGGACGTACTATTTAAAATTTGAAACAGTGCCGTTGGTAGCATTATATTGACATAACAGAAGCAAAAAAAGCATTTCCATTCAGAATTCTTTAGCCTTTTAAACTTCATATCTCTTCAACTGACGTTCAGTACACGCCCACTCAAAGCGGAGCAAGCGGAGAGAAAGCGGTACATTTCGCTTGCATGTATTTTGAGCGTCACCGCCATCGCTGCCACCGCTGCCTCCACCACCACCACCATTGCCGCCGCTGCCTCCCTCACCACCATCACTGCTGCTGCCTCCAACAAGCCAGGAAGCCAGGAAACAGCAGGTGCGGCAGGATCGGGCCAACCAACGCCAGATCCGGCAGCAGCAACTGGCTGCGCAGCGGGCTGCGTCGGCAGCAGCTAGGACTGCCAGGGAGGCTGCCAGACAACAGAGGGAGGCAGCACAGCAGGAGGCTCGGCAGGCAAGGGAGGCACGGCAAGCGTCGGCACGGGCGGCACGGGAGGCGCAAGAGGCCAACAGGAGGGACAGGCAGAATCAAGTGCTGTGTGCCATGTGCGGGGAAGGAGGAGTTCTCCTTTTCCTCCAATGTGACGGCTGCTCCCTCTGGTACCATGCCGAGTGTGTTGATGTCGGCGTGGTACCAGAGGGCGCATGGTACTGTGGAGCTTGCCATGCTGCGGAGGCGATAATGTTTGAAATGTAAAAAAAAAAAAAATTATATTGTATTTTATTATTGTTTGTTGTTTATTGTTATTATTATGTATTATCCTTATTATTATTGTTGTTGTTGTTAATTATTAATTATTGTTATTATTATTGTTATTATTATTATTAATTATTGTTATGAATAATAAAATATTTTTCTTAATTGTGTTCAATTCTCTATAACCTGGTCTTACCATAGCCACGTTCAATATCTGATCACTTGATAGTTTTCTGCTGGACCTGTGTTCTTTTCCATGTTCCGGTCTTACAATGGCCGTCACATTCATTTGTGCAGCGCTGTGTCACTGGTCTTTCAAGTCTTTTTATAATTGCATTTTGAACTATTTCTTTTCAGTACAGCATTACCACAAATTGAGGACTTCGCATGTATTATTTCAAGGATATTAGCGTGAACGGTTAACAGTTTATGGACACGTAGCATAACACCTAGCGTGAAAAAATCACTTGCCGTTACGGTTGGAGTGACGGTAGGCTAATCTTAAAATGATGTCTGTTATGTATTTACCAACCAAAACTCTCCCATAACGGATTAATTTAACATCTAACAAATGTACCAATATTATATACTGCATGAACAGCGTTTACAAGGTAAGATGTTTGTTTAATTTGTACAACAACGACGGTGTACGGAACACTGTTACTACTTTTGTGAACGTTAAACTGAAACCTGTAGTTCAAAAAAACGGCCACTAGGCTCAAATAATCAGTCGAAAGATTAGCCACAATTTTTGCAGGCAGGTGAATTAGGGCTCATTTTGAAGACGGGACCCTCCTCTCTCGAATGAGGTATACAGTGAGTGTATTGATTACCGTGGTACTGAATCGTTTTGTAATTTGTGCAAAAAAAGCCGCTCCTGCGGGGGACAGACTGTACGAAACACTGTTACATACTGCTAGAGGACATGTAGATGACGGTAAGACATCCTTCTGTAGCCTATATTTCACTGTACTTAGAGTCATGGCGCTCTCTATATGGAAAACATGAATACACGCCTGTAATATTTGGATTTTGTCTTAATACTTAGAGGGCTTAAACAGACTGAGAGGTTTGGTGATGACTGATCCATGTTTTCCGACATTAAACTTGTTTCGTAATTAGCACCTCAACCCGGCTAACGGTCTACCTGCTGCACCGGCTCTGCTGCAGTTTACAGATGAACACTGATTAAAATACTTGCTTTTAAACGTAAAGTCCGGTTGAAAAACGATTTCGCTTAACCACGCAATCTTATCTGGAGAAGGAAAGTCGTGCTTTTTTAAATGTCAAATGTGCACAGCGCTGTGGGATTTGACAACTGGCTTTCTAAGTTATACATTGAAATTGCGTTAGCCTACAATACCAAAAAGCTGATTTATTGTTTGTAGCAAATCATAGTAGCAAATCGTAGCAATTGTTGTAGCGAAAGGATGGTCATTATGCCAACTTCTGCCAGTAAGGCGGACTCTAGCTACGTGATCCCACGGTTGCCAGCTAGTAACAGAATCCTAGTAATTGTTGTATTTTATCCCTAAAACAAGATAAAATGTATTTGTCCCATTATGCATAGTTTTTCGTTATGCATCCGGAGAATTACATGTATTTCTATGGCTATCTTATAAGCTTAATTGACGTTAACATTGACAAGAGAAAAGTCAGAGCTGTCACTTACCAGATCGGTGTCAGAAAAGTGACGGTTTCGTGCTGTCTTGGCGCTTTTCCTCCGATGACAGTCGGCCCATGATCACAACTTGTGTAGTGGGCCGACAGCCCGTATCCGAATTGATACATTTTTGCGCTGCCTTGGCGGCTTTGCGCCCGATGACTGTCGGCCCATGATCGTTACATGTGTAGTGGGCCAACAGCCGCTTGAAGGAATCGGGCCATCTCCATCATGATGCAAGTCTGCCATACCCATTTCATTTTTTACCGCGGATGCAAGTCCACGCTGCTCATGATAAGATTTATTTGTCACAGTATACAAGTATAACTCCCAGTGAAATAAGGACTGGTTAAGTCAACTGTGAAGAAGAAAAAACTACCTTCTCGCTACCCATAGCGTGTTTCCACTGTTCTGAACCCGCACCTTAAGAAAACTTCACAAATAATACCAAATGCATATAGTTTCGGATATCGTGTGTGTTGTGTTTGTCACGGTGTTAGTACACTCATATTGGGCAAAATTATTTATTTTTTGAAGTAGTGAAAGCAGGTGAAAAGGCAGTTTCGCGCTGTCTGGTCCCTTTACGCGGATGACAGTCGGCCCATGATCGTTACATGTGTAGTGGGCCGACAGTCGGTATCTATTTCGCGCTGACTTGGCGCTGCTTTGCGCCCGATGACAGTCGGCCCATGATCACAACTTGTGTAGTGGGCCGACAGCCCGTATCCGAATTGATACATTTTTTGCTGCCTTGGCGGCTTTGCGCCCGATGACAGTCGGCCCATGATCATTACATGTGCAGTGGGCCAACAGCATCTTGAAGGAATCGGGCCATCTCCATCATGATGCAAGTCTGCCTTAACCATTTCATTTTTACCGCGGATGTAAGTCCACGCTGCTCATAAGATTTATTTGTCACAGTTGAATAAGGACTGGTTAAGTCAAGTGTGGAGAAGAAAAAATACCTTCTCTACCCATAGCTTGTTTCCACTGTTCTGAACCCGCACCTTAAGAAAACTTCACAAATACCAAATGCATACCGTTTCAGATATAGTGTGTGTTGCGTTTGTCACGGTGTTAGTACAGTTATATTGGGCAAAATGATTTATTTTTTTGAAGTAGTGAAAGCAGGTGAAAAGGCAGTTTCACGCTGTCTGGCCCCTTTACGCGGATGACAGTCGGCCCATGATCGTTACATGTGTAGTGGGCCGACAGTCGGTATCTATTTCGCGCTGCCTTGGCTGCTTTGCGCCCGATGACAGTCGGCCCATGATCACAACTTGTGTAGTGGGCCAACAGCCCGTATCCAAATAGATACATTTTTGCGCTGCCTTGGCAGTTCGTGTCTATGCTGCTGTATTTGACAATTTCACATTTGCAATCATACTAAACAGAATTAATCCTTACATCCATACTTAGCATCAATTGCACGTGCATCATCTCCATTGTTCTCAGCACTCGGCTGTACTTTCCACTGTTGGTTGTTGCTCTTTTGCACAGGTTGTTTCAGTACTCCTGTACTGGCAGACCTACACTGGCTGCCTCTCCTATAGAATTTATTTAAAAATACTAGTATTTAAAGCTATAAATGATCTCCCCCTATGCTACATCTCTAACACACTGTCTTTTTACCCCTGCTCAAGCCCTCAGATCTGCTGCAGCCAACCTACTGAGTTCCACAACCTCCACCCAAGGAAATCAGGGCAGCATCCTCATATACACATCCAAAAGATGGGTTGGACGCAACCAATCAGACGCCCCATCCATTGACACTTTTAAACGGCAACTGGAAACTCACCTCTTTACCCTCGCTTACTTGTAACCGCCAACTTCATGAATCCTTTGGCTGACACTTGCAAACGACTACCCTCATGACCTCCTGGACTACCTGTAGAAATCCATCTACCAGCCATAGTCAAAACACAGTAATTCTACAGAGAGAAAAAATAATTGTCTACATGTTGTAATCTCTTTGGGTCTGTTCACAAGATTTTTGAAAAAAGAAAAAAATCTGCTGGGGTGTTAAGGCCTGCCATCCCAGCATGTGTCTTCCATTGCCTGAAAAAAGGGGCATGTGCTGATGGGGACCTGTGCAAGGTAGAGAAGGTGAATGAAGACACCATTTTTGCTTATGGCTGCACACATAGCTACGCTTTCACCACATTATCCAGAGACATTGATTGTGGCACTCTGTGGTAAATTGTTGCCACATGTCATTGAGTTGAAACCTGGCTCATCCACAACAATCAGCTCAAGACCTATGGTAACTGCCTGTAAAAAAACAAATGCAGCACTGCATGTACAAAACTTGAGTACTTCAGATACAGTATACATTATGATGCTTAAAGTGTAGTGGCTCAAATGAGGCAAGCTTCCCACAGGGCCATTCGATGGTCCACTACATAGCTCAGATGTCATCAGTATTTGTAGGTCTTATGGTAATTTTTTACGTACTATTTCCCCTTCCTCTACCTCTTCTCATTTTCCTCATGCTTGCTCATCTTCAAATCCTCTTCCTTGACCTCTCTTGTATGTAATTCTCACTCCTCTCCTCTCCATTGTACTCCTGAGGCTTGTTTGTAGTGTTCAAATGGATTTCAGTGAATTGTTTCTCTAAAAGAGTTATCACTATAACAGTGTAGCCAGACAGCTGTGTAAATAATATCCATAAATGTGTGTAGTTTTTCAAATGAAATTGTGTGTAAAGTGAATTGTGTTTACAGTTGTGCAAAAACAGTGCTGTGTCTGTACTTTCTTGTTGCATTGGCACATTTTCCATACATTTAACAGCTTTTGCAAAACAATACAGGTGTCATTTAGTACAACATCCATTGTTTTAGCTCTGGCAAACAGAAACATCTGTTTTAGAAACCACATCAGTATGAATCCACTGGAGCACCTTAGACACTCCCTCCCAAACATCTTCAGTTAGCTATCAGTCTGCAGACACCATGTCTTTGTTGTTTGTTCCCAGCAGTAGAGTACATCTTTTAGATTTCTTTAACTGTATTATATTTCATTTTATTAATTGCTTATGCTCTAATAGATTATACTTTGGTTGATGTGTATTTTTGCATAATTTAGGCTATTGTAGTTTAGTTATCAGCCAAAACTCTAACAAAGAAGGAAATCAACAAAAATAGCATCGAAAAATTCTGATTCTCCCCCAGTTCTTTGCAAAGAGGCATTTTTGACACTGCCTAAAAGAAACAGAAATGGCACTGGCATGAAAGCTATGTAATCGACTGCAGTGTCCAACAGTAAATTGAGTTAAAATGACTTCTGTATTTTGCCGTCCACTGCTGACTAGTGTTCATACGCTGCTGTGCAATGTGTTCACTGAAGGCAGTTTGCTTTTGTTGCAAACAGTATATGAAATGTTTTGGCATCATTAGAGCCTTGGTTCTTATTCATATTAAATCATATGATGGTTTGTGTGTGCCATTTGACATTAAAATAAACAAAGAAAGTACGTGTTGTGTGAAAAGTTTCATTTTGCAGGAGAAATGAGGGCTTTTGCCCATTCTGTGTGAGTTTTTGGATTTGTGTGTAGAGTTCTGAGAATATAAGACATGATTTCAGAAAGTGTTAACCATTGAGAAAAGCTGCTATAAAAAAGTGGACTAGAAGTGCTGCTGCATCAAAGCAATCAAGAAAAACTGTAAACGCCATGAAGAATATCTTTGGTCTGCTTCTGACAAAAGATGCACTTACAGTAACTTTATACAGTATCCTTATAGTGGTCGCAGCTGCTGCTGAGCGAGTACAGGATCTCTCATTTGCTGAGCTTCTGCAGCTGTTTCTGCCGGACCTGTAGATGGTCTACCATGCCTTATATCTGAAGATGCCTTGTCTTACCCTCATCACATGCTCTTTTTGCACACTGCAGATGTTGACTGTTGATTTGTAACAGTTCCTGAGCCTGCTGCAGATCACAGTTGTAGTTGTTTGCTGAAACGGCATCTCCATACTTTCCTCTGGTGAAAAGGCAGACATTTGGAATATGTCTCCAGCCATGGCTGATGTCTGCCTGACACATAGCTGAAAATCTAGTTCTGATTTTGCTTTAGAGAATATTTTGTTTGCCATCTTGAAACAAGAAATCAAAACCGAAAACCATAAATACTGATAATTTCGGCTATGACTAATTCTTTAAATATCATGTAGTCTACCACAAGTCATTTAAATACTTAACATGCAAACTTAAGACATTTGGATGCAATTTCCAAAAGGAGGGTAATTCAGCCAGTAAATGCTTACCACATGTGACCAAAACAAACCAGCCTCTTTGGTAAATTATGACTGAAACGTGGTAATTGTAGACTAAACATGAAACATGCAGGCATATTTGTTGTAAGGTAGATGATTTTGTATTGCAGATAGATAGACTGGAAACAGATGAGTTTGTTCAGCTGGCAAGTAAAAAAGATGCACGTGGGGTGTTCCATCTCCATTTCATGTGCCTGATGTTACAGTCTAATCCTCAAGTTTATGTTCTTCTAAAAAGCTCTTTTTTGAGCAAAATATCGGCCAAGCAGCCAGGCCTAGCCTAATATGTTTATAAATCTCGCTATAAAATGGAGATATGTTTTTTCTTTAGACCCCCTAGAATGAAGATGTCGTGGTCTCCAAAAAGTAACATGAACGGTTCATGCTCCCCACAACTCACAGTGAATTAATAAAACATTTTGGCCAACATGTTCTGACACCATGTCAAACGCATCGTATCTGTATTGTATGTATCTTTAATTCTATGTCCTATTTGTCAAGTTTTGTAAAGGTGCGGATTCCTAACACCTGTGAATGAAGTAAAAGCTTCACACCACAGCTGAACCCGCACCTTTAGAGAACTTGACAAATATGGACATAGAATGCGTTTGACATGGTGTCAGAACAATCATGTTGGCCAATTTTTTTCCTAATGCAGTGATTCTACAGGGCTAAATATAGGAAAAGCCTTTAAGCCGATGACCCATGATCGTGTAGTGGGCCGACAGCTCAAATAGATACATTTTCACGCTGCCTTTGACGGCTTTGCACCCGATGACAGTCGGCCCATGATCGTACATGTGTAGTGGGTAAACAGCCGCTTGAAGGAATCGGGCCATCTATATCATGAGGCAAGTCTGCCATAACCATTTCATTTTTACCGCGGATCCGCTGCTCATATTCACGCAGTGAAATGTGGACTGGTTAACTCAACTGTGCAGAAGAACCTTTTTTGGCACTGTTCTGAACCCGCCTTTAAAAAACTTGACAAATAATACCAAATGCATACAATTTCAGATGTTTGTCGTGTTTGTTGCGTTTGTCCAACACGGTCTCACCCCCTTTTCGTCATAATGCGCCGTCTGGTCAGGCCCCCTCAGACGTTCATGAACGACGCCGGGGGTATACCCTCCACGTCAGTTTTAAACGAAGAAGGTCATCCAATATATTTGAATGGAAATCCATCATCGTCGATTTTAGACGAAATAGGACTAAACAACAACAACAGCATTGCCCCGAAGGGGGTCATCCAATATATTTGAATGGAAATCCATCATCGTGGATTTTACGCTACGTTTCCACAGGGCGAAATGCCAGGCGAAGTCGCCAATAGTTCAAGCAAGTTATCCAGCGGGACCGCTATGTGGATCTTATCTGATGTCAGTGATCACGTCGTCGGGCAGCTTACCATGGCAGCCTGGCTGTGTATGTTAGCCAGCTTGATAGTAGTTAGCTAGTTGCAAGCTAACTCTGCTAGCTTAAAACTTCGAGTGATTAATTGCAATCTACAGTAGTCTGGTTGTCTTAAATCAGTTCGTATTAAAGTGGAACAGCAATCCGTGATGGCATCATCACTTTTGACCACAGACTTTAAATCATATAAACACTTTCACGTTACAGTCCACGACTGTCCACCATGTTGGTCTAAGTTTTTTTTTTTTTTTTGTCTGAGTTTTTTGTAACTCCCTCTTCAGCAAGCGTCACTCACTACACATCAAACGCTGACCAGCAACTTCATGGCTTCATGGCAAGTTCATGGCTAGTGACGTCACATGTAAACAAGAATGAATGAATGGGGGAGCCCAGAGCCTGGGGGAGCCTAATGTAACGTAGTTGGAAGTGTTCTTGGTCATCTGATATTGACGGTGTGTTTTTATGAATTCAAGATGATAGAATATAACATTATTGGTGTTTCTTTTAGGCTTAATATAAAACGGTATTTATTGCTGTTACCATTAGCCTGGTTCAAGATGGTTTTGTAACAATTCTGCCGTGCTGTGATTTTAATACTGCTTTTGATGATTGTAACTGCAATGGTATATATGTGTTTTGTTCAGTTGGCTTACGATACAGTGTAAAATATCAGCCTACTCACAAATGGTGTCTATTTATTCTTTCAGAATATCTACTTTTAAATGTCACCCACGTCTTTTTGCACTTCATGTGTAACACTTGGCACAAATTCTATTTATTTTTATTATTGTTCTTCTCTTTTTTATTGTTGATGAATAGTTAGTCTTTCAATATTGACTCTGTACAACACTTTGGTGAGTGCATGTGAAAAGGAACTTTATTGACATAGGCTATTAGCTAACACTGAAATACCAGCGAAATATAGGCTACCCATACTTCAAAGAGAGCGGCTAGCCTGCTGTTTTAGAAGCTGGGTTTAGCACTGCCTTGAATTACACACATTAATCTATTTTTTTATAGACAAATATAGAGGTTTGTCGGCATCAGACACCACCATAAACAATAGGACGCAACACAAACAATAAGAAAATAACTTTAAACCAGTGACTGTTAAACGCGTATATTCTGACGTAATATTACCAAGATTTTCTAGATTCTAACCTGCATTTACCGTCTCTGGTATTACACGCCCATGAAATGCCTTGCTTGGCAAAATGTCTTAGAATGTAAAATGTCATAGCAGCTAATTATCTTTGTAGAAGGCCTGCATCTCGTTATAACTTAGCAATGAATGAAAAAAACCTCTGCATTTATTGTTGACTTAATCATGCACTTCCTTCATGTGGGAATGTTATTTAACTTGGCGGTGTCTGTGATTATCTCATGGAAAACACCGAGGCATAGCAAATCATGGAGAAACTTAATTCCACCATATTGCAAACTCATGGATATCAGTGTTTTGTTTGTACATGACATGATTTAGGCCTACCTCCACACATTCTGAGTGAAAAAAAAACACCTCTTACCAGCTGCTACACTTTGACCAGAAACCCCTCCCCTCGGTCATCAGAAATGCTTTCATCATGACAGGAGTGCAGGACACAAAACCACACAGAACCTATATTAAATCAGTAGACGGCGCAGTGGAGTTGCTGCCACAAGAGAAGTGTTTTTCCCCCTTATGCTATCATTTTTGCAGCCTATTATTAATGCAGATGAAATAGTTGTGTGACCCACAACTGCAACAACACATGTTGGTATAAGCCTGCAAAAACTTAAGAGATACTTTTGAGTCCAACTCTATGAATAGTTTGAAATGTTAAGCATAAGGCAGTTTTGGGCAAGGAGTAAAGTTTTAAGACAAGTCTGATGTAAGATGTAGGGTATGCTTTTTCCAGACAATCCCTGGAAATAAGAGTTTGCACTGAGGAAGCACATTACAAGATACTACAAATTGAAGTAATTTCCTAGTTTGCAGAACAAAAAAAAGACACACCATGAATTACATTACACTTTAATGTCATTCACATCATTAAACAACAATTACAGACAGGTATTTTGTCTGTTCTTTTTTTTTTACTTTTACTCTTGCCCAGAGTCACTACCACCATACTCCTCTTCACTGTCACTGTGGTCACTGAGGTTCATGCCAGTGTCGGTCAGGATTTTCATGTACATTTTCTTCACATGTTCCTCCATGGTGCGTCTTGCCTTCTTCTTCTTAAGGACAAGGCTTTGTAGCCCTTTCAGTCCATCCTCAAGTAGGCCCAGTGTCTCACCTTATAAGCGAAAATACATGAGTCATTAGCAAGTACAAACTCAAGAAATGGAGTAGGGTATGAAAAGTATAACACTTACTACAAAATAAAAACTGTACCTGTCACAGTAAGCTGTGAAATCTGGTCTAGGGTGGCGCCCCGTCCGCAGAGATCCCTCCAATGCTTCTGCATCTCCGCAATGATGATCCTCTTTTCTTCTTCAAGTCTCTTGACTGCCATTGCAGCGTCAAACGCCTTCCTCTTTGTCGCAAGACCAACAACATCTGTAATACACGGCTAGAAGTAGTCAGTAGTATTCATGAATCATGATTGGTGTCAATCAATGAATCAATGAAAATGTATCTTGTATAGCACAATATCCCAACTGCAAAGTTCACTCAAAAGTGCTTTGCGTTTAAGCACACAGCGGCTCTGAAGGCTGCCATGCAAGGCGCCAATTGTTCGGGATTCAGTTAGAAAGGTCTCTCCTGTACACCCACAAATATTCTAAGCAGCTG
Organism: Coilia nasus; assembly: GCA_027475355.1. Taxonomy (NCBI): domain Eukaryota; kingdom Metazoa; phylum Chordata; class Actinopteri; order Clupeiformes; family Engraulidae; genus Coilia; species Coilia nasus. The sequence continues at coordinate 38,341,074 of CM050221.1, forward strand.
CAGAATAGTCAAAGTCAATGACTGGTCGAGGTGTTGGCTCTGCAAATGGAGATGGACGAGGGCAACTGCGGTGGAATTCAAACAGTCCATTGGAAGCCAGTCCCAAAGTACCAATGAACACAGAGAAATCCTGACCCCCAAGGCGCCCATGCACAAGATGGTTTCAAATCCATATTCAGTACTAGAATCATTTTTGTGGTTACAGTAGAGGCACAACAGATTTTGTATCACCATTTAATATATATTCAACAGAATTGTGTACCTACCACTGTGTTTCAACTGCCACGGCCAAACAATGCTTTTTGACAGGATGTCGTCCATATTAAGTTGCTCCTCTTGTTCAACCATGCTGTTATACTTGTCCACAACTGAGGTCAAGATGGCCTTCTCCTCTCGAATCTTTCGACGCATCCTGGCACGTTGTTTGCTCCCATCGCTGTCCTTGTAAAGGAACTGGGATCTCCGTTTTACACTTGCCACTAGGTCCTCAATGCGACTAGCCACAGCAGCAACCGCACCATCAGTTGGGGATGTTGTTCCTGGGTCAGACATTTATAGAAAAGAAATTTGACATCAATACGTTACATAATTCTGGAATATGGAGTTAGTCCATAGTCACAAAGCATAGCAAGGAATTCAAAAAGTTTTAAATACTTTAAGTCTGTGACCACAAAAATGTTTTTCTTAATTCTATGACCATAGATAATTATCTCCAGATTGTTATTGCTGCACAAACAAAGTGCAGGGGGAGACACTGGGGAAACACATATCCTACAGCATAAAAGTACATTTTACCTCCTGCCCACTGCTTTACATCAATGACCCAGCTCTCGAGTTGGTCATCTGTGATGCCCATTTGTATCTTCATGGCCTCCAGGTTTTGCAACTGCTCTTCTAGGGCTACTGTAGTCTTCAAATACAATGGGAAATGATAATGAGACAACATGACCAAAATGTTGTGAAATTTCAATTACAGTTTTAATGGACAGTGGGCAGGCTTTCTTTTATATATACTGTATATTACTGAGGACCCAGGCCTCTTCCAGAATACCTGCCCAAAGGACATGTTCACTAAAACTGATGTCTTTACCTTCTGATATCTGCGGGTAAGGGTGGAAGACAAATGGTTAATCTTTTGCTGGTTCCAGCGCATGCCCATGACTGTCAGCATGTCTGTGCGTCCTGCAAAAATCAAAATGATGCGATTATCCACACAATATCCAGAAGCAATAGGGCATTTCATTAGTTTGGTGAAAAGGCAACTTAGCAAGCAGCTACCACAAGAAAAAGACGTAGCAGCAAGACACGTTGTTAATTAAATGGCACCCACACAGAACATGGAGCACAACAATCAACAGTGTATGGATTATGAAATGTGTCAAATTGAACATCCAAAAAGTTGTATTTTAAATTAAGTAATTTTTGCCATGAATCAGGCTATATGAACATCCCCTGAAAATTTGGTCTTTGGTTTTTGAGTCATTGCAGAGATCATGCGACTTAAAGGGTGAAATGAGTTGTAAAGTTGTAATAGAGTAGTGTTAGAGAAGAGTACCCCACCTGAAACTCAGCCCAAAGTAACATTAGCATTTTGGGCGAAGTATCATGTGGAGGGCTCATGTTAGGTGGGGTACCCTCCAACACTACTCTATGATTAGTGTACTACAACTTATTTCACCCTATATCTCTGCAATAGATCAAGATTAACAACTCATAATTCAATTCAAACATGCATAATTGATATACTGTTGACTGTTGTATTCCATGCTGGTTGTGTAATTTGTAGTCAGAAAAGAGCTTTCAAACAATGTCAAAACCATTTCTATGTGACCTAAATTGATTAGAGGATAAATTCATGATATACCGCCCACCTAATTCAAACGGTCTTAGTCTGCTTTTCGCCTTAACATTGGTGCAAATGCAGTTTTGGCGTACCAAGTTTCATTAAAATCTGTGCAGGTCGGGCCCAAAAGTGTCTGATTTCACATGGGATGACCCAAAACAGAATTTCCATGACATCCCATGAAAAGACAAGCTTCCCATTTTCATTCCCATATGTGTAAGAGCTCAACGTGACCACTGCCATCGGGAAAAAATGGTTATGACTACCTGACCTGCGGACAAGAAGGCTCTACAGAGGTTGGTGAGGACTGCAGAAAAGATCACCAGATCACCCCAACCAACCATCCAGGACCTATACACATCACACTGTTCCAAGAGAGCCACCAATATCATTAAGGACAACACTCACCCAGCACACAAACTGTTTGCCCTCTTACCATCTGGAAAGCGCTACCGCAGCATGCGGTGCCACACAAATAGACTGAGAAACAGCTTCTTCCCACAGGCCATCAGGCTACTCAACACAATGAAGAAGATTCCATGAACATGTTACTGACATCCACACACTGATGTCTATGCTGCTTTTACAGTTGCACTTTACCAACTGCACCTTCACTTATTGCACCTTACATATTGCACATTTCACTTTTTCCTTCTTCACCTACACCAGCTACCAAGAAGAGCTACCTCGAACTTTCCTTCTTGTTGGAAGCGTATATGTTTATCTGAATGTCTTATGTCTATTTATTGTGGATGTCTGTGCACACTTCATGTGTGTGTGTGTGGGTGTGTGTCTGTGTGTGTGTGTGTGTGTGCGTGCGTGTGTGCGTGCATGCGTGTTTCTAGTTCAAATTGCACATTTGGTGTCTGGTGAAACGCAATTTCAGTCCTCTGTGTAATTCCTGTTACATAGTGAATTGACAATAAAGTACACTTTGACTTTGACACTTTGACTTTGACCTGCTTTTGACATGTGCTTGGTGGTAACAGCAATCCTAGAGAGGAAGGCATTGCATTGCTCGACCTCCTCCCCGAGAGTCGACCCAGCCCCCTCCTGGTACGCCCCACTCCATTTTACCTGACAAACACAAAAACACACACACACATACGCACAAAAAAATAACAATGAAAACAAGCAGGTTTGAAGGGAAAGAAAATCTCACTCACAGCTATGTTGTCTTACCTCACACATGAAATCATGAGCCTTTGCATGAAACACAGAAAGAAATGGCCTCATGTCAAGAAGATGCTGCAGCTCAGGGCACTTCTCAGCCACTTTCTGCAGGTAAGGCCAGTATTTGCAGGCTACGTCCATGGCAAAAAAGGTAATGGCTTTACTGGCCATTTGCTGCTGTAAGTACAGGGGGTAAGCAAATATTTCCCCCCTGAACATATTGAGGGCGCGGAGCAGAACTCCATGGCGGCACACAGCCAGTTCCAGACCCTCCTCATCAGTCTTGCCAGAGGCCTTCCTTGACATTTCACGTGCCGCTGACCAGTGGCCACCACAGACACCTCTTCCAGAAACCTGTAGCAGGAAAGATGGGCGAAAATTTGCTCAAAGTAAGTTCTCCATCAGATATGGATTTAGTAGGGAAATATAAAGGTAGGTAAATGTAGTTGTGTACAAGTTTACATGATTGGTTGCTGTATGGATGTAATCCACAAATCTTTGAACATCACCATCATTGGCAATGAACACTCCATCAAAGATGGCTTTTTCCTCAGACCTAAAAATAAATGTAATGCTAGCACGGTTCAGCACAAAGTTGATTTCCGATCCAAAGATTGCGTTCAATGTAATCATAGAACCGTACACAAGTTTTTGTTGGTACCTGGCTGCAGTCTTGAATCTGTACAGCTTCCGGTTTCCATCAACGGACACTGCCAGCATGTCTGGGCTGCACGCAGGACAGTTAAAATGATCCTCCCGGGTCAACTTGTCCACTTCATATCGTGCCGCCTCCCATTCCAGGAAACTTTGGCGGAAGCTATCTGCTATAACGGTTCCACTCTGTTTTAAATGAACACAGAAAAGCAAAATCAAATCAAATTGCAGCCAATCATGAAAATGTATGATGTATAGTCACTTGTCATAATGGCCCTATGCTATGATTTCTTGATTAACGCAATTGCTGTAACTACTTACACGACCAAAGCGAACAGTCCGCTGATCCAGCATTCTGAGAAATGCTTGGAAAGACATCCCTGGAGCTGCCATCTTCAGCTCTTCAAAGGAATAAAGGACATCCATTGAATAGACAGTTAAATACTGCGAAGAGGCAGGCCAGTAGTCACAACGGATGAGGTCCCCCAGTTCTGGACTCCAACTGGCTTCACATGCTTCACATTTAATCTGGGGCAATCGGAGATCGTATCGCCCTGGAGAAATAAAGAAATATATACTCAGTTAACTCACTTTTAAGTTATGTGGGCAACATTGACAAAGAAAGGATAAGGATGACACTTTCAAACACATTTTTAAGGTCCACATACGTTGGCTCACTCAATCAAACCAACACACAAGATATTGACACCACTTGATTTAAAGAACATGTCAGCTTGGGGTCCTGAATGAAACACGTTCAAATGTAGATTTAACAGACAATATCTATAGGTGAAATTCTGCTGCAATTTTCCATAAGCAAAAGCGACCCCCCACCCCCCCACCCCACCCCATCCAAATTCTTCTTACCATTCATAGTAACAACAGCTATAGACTGTCCTGCGATGACACTGGATCGTAGACAATTGCATACCTTGTCTGGCATCTCCAAAGGTACAAGACGCTCTTGGAAAAAAAGAACACATTTACCGTACGTACAGGCAGATATTTTTAAAACCAAATATGCTTGACCCATCATCAGTTTTCAAAGTTTAAGTTTCAAAAGCTGCAACTTACCACAATGGGTTAGAACACTGTCTAGAACACAAGTTGTGGGAGGCAATGGATGAAAAAATGTATCGGTCATCAGATCTCTATTGTGGAACACTTGACGTTGGTGGACCCTGATATCACACTGACCACAGAGGTATGGTTGTGGTCGACAGTCTGAACAACAAATAACAGCTGGATTGTTTCCACACAGTTGGCAGATCCGGGGTGCTGCATGCTGCCGAGCCAACATGTTGTTCACTAGTTGGGGTCTCTCTTTCCCCCACCATTCAGATAACTGCCTCTTTCGGGTCATCCAGTCTGAGGAGGCCTGAGGAGGCCTGAGACATGGTGGTGAATCACCCTCAATGTCCTCAGCCAGTGATTGATGCAGCTCTTCAAGGAATGCCTCTGTTAAAACAATGAAAAACAATAGTATCACATAACAAAACAAAGAGACACTGAATAAGTTGCATTTAAATATTGTAGAAAGCTGGTTCCATCAACATAAATACCCGCAGTAACAGCTGTGAAGTCGCTCCTGACTTCCACTACGGTTTCCACAGCTGTGCTTTCACTTACACCAATCACACTCTGTTTGGGCCTGGGAGTGCCTGGAACATACATACATGACAATACCTTAAGATGAAGTTTGTCATAATAAACTTGGCTAGCCAAAGTTCCGATTCAGACTCACAGCTTGTGTCCATGTTGTAACCATTGCAAGATGTAAATGATCTTACCTGCTGGTTTTCTGGATGATCTTGGGTTGGCGTATATAATGTTGCCATCACTATCCCTTTTTATCCACCTCACATCTTCTGTCTTCTTTGGTCGTCGCCTTCTGGATGCCTGACTAGTGGATGGTTCCTCCACTTGCATGCAGTACTGTTCAAGCTCTCCAAGCAGGGCCTGCCTTTGAGCCTCCCTAACAGCATCCTCCATTTCCTTCAAGACTCTGTCCCTCTCAGGGATAGACATGGTGTGCGATGCAGTAGAGGATGCGGTGTTGATGGATGGATGGATGGATGGATGGATGGATGGATGGATGGATGGATGGATGGATGGATAGAGATAGACAGAGAGCACAATACAATAGTAAACCAGACAAGACAAACATGTACAATAGGGTGGTAGGGGAGGGGGGGAGAGAGAGAGAGAGAGAGAGAGAGAGAGAGAGAGCAAGGCAAGACAGTGACAGAGAGAAAACAATACAACAGTAAACAAGACAAACGTGGCTCTTAAAAGTGCCTTTTTGAATCTTCAGTACAAAACGGATACTGTTTATGGTTCAGACAACAGGGCTCAAGGGACCTGAAGAAAAAGAGGGGAAAATCCAAGTAGAACAGGTCAGCTTCTTCATGATGCAATATGAATAACTACTAGCCTAGGAAGTCAAACAGCGTTTCCCAAACTCAAGTGTAGTGCTCTTGCAAGTGCAAGTAGTATGGAGAGGAACGATTCCAATATTCAGAAACATATGTGATGCTATTCACTAATATAATTCATGACTTAATAAATGTAACACATTGACATCTGTGAATCACGTAACATTTATTTGTAAGTCATAAATTATACTTGTGAATGTTGTTACATTTATTTGTAAGTCATAAACTATATTTCTGAATAGCATGACATATGTTTCTGAATTTTGAAATCGTTCTTTCTCCATACTTCTCGCACTACCAAGAGCACCACACTTGAGTTTGGGAAACGCCCAAAGTCATTTACTACGGGCACATGGTAGGATTGGATTGGTATTGGATTGGGTGTTGCTACCCAACGGGTGGTCTGTCCCAAATCCCTGTGCACATCAGAGTTCGTGTAAGCGGATAATGGTCAGAGATCTGGCCGTTTCAGCTACGCTAGATGGCGCTGTATTCCTTTCAACAAGTGGTGTTAGAACTACTTCAGGTTGAAGGCTGCTAAAAAGAAAATAAACAAACTATCTATCTGGCGGCATACAAAACAAAGATAGCGCTCGAGGAGGTTGACAGAGCAGCATTTGCATGCATGTTGTGCATTCTCCTTTATTTGGAAGTCCGTATGAAAGAACAAACAGCGTTTTTGGTTTTTTTGATACGACATGAACTGTGCAGTCGGCATTTGATATTACAAGCAATTTAGGACAACGATCTTATCCACAAGTCTCTTTCCAAAAACTGATCAATGCAAAAAATATACCTTTTTGGTACCAAAACGTACACTACACGTACTTACCGAGGGATCGCGCCAGGCAATGATTTCTGGGGTCGTCGCCAGTGATATACGGTCGTCGCAGTCGCAGCCAGTGACGTGTGCACAAAACCGCGCCAAAATCTCAATCTTAGATAGGTGAAAGAATAAAATAGCCTAAATAAAATACAAAGTCATTATACAAGTTATCGTCAAGTTATTGTCATTGTACATTCCAAGCTTCACCATAATGTGCACACATAAATAAACAAATGAGAAATGTACAATAAAATACTGACTACACAAATGTACAACTATTAGGAAACTGACTAGTCCCATGCACTGAGGTGAAATGCAAGGGCACTATTGTGATTTCCATCAGTCAGGGTGATCAAAATAAAAAATGGTAGGCTACATATAGGGAGAATATTTTAAAGCTGCTAGATGTTTGTCATAATATGTAAAAATGTATATTCTTGTGCTCATATGTTAGGAAGTGTCACTGTGACAAATAAAGGATCATTCCTTGATCCTAATGTTCAGAGCAGAGGGTTGGTTCAAACCCCACTTTCCAAGCATGGCATGCCTTTGAGCCTCCCTAACAGCACCCTCCATTTCCTTCAAGACTCTGTCCCTCTCAGTTATTGGCTACATGGTGTGCAATGCAGTGGAGGATGCGGTGTTCAATAGGAGAGAGAGAGAGAGAGAGAGAAGGGCTGAGGCCTTGAGCAAGGCATCTAACCCAAGCAAGGGCTGAGCCCTTGAGCAAGGCATCTAACCCAAGCAACTTACAATGAAGGACATAAACAATAGCATACAATACAGTAGGAGTACAGAGAATACAAGCCAAGTGGTGTTAGTAATTTTTTTTTACATCATCATACAGGAATACTAAACTAAATTACATGACCCTTGGTGGTAGGTCATTCCACCATTGAGGAACCAGTAGAGAACAGTTCAGACAGGAGGTATGGCTAGATGGTTCTTGTTGGAAGAGCGCAACATCCTAGGGCATATGGCTTCAATAAGATAGACCGGGGCCCTTCCTGAGGTAGTTTTTGTTGGCGAGTGTTAGGGCTTTGTTCTTAATCCGAGCTGCCACTGTTAGCCAGTGCAGATTGATAAACAGAGGGGTAACATGGGCCCTCTTTGGTTGAGTGAATATGAGACAGGCTGCCGCATTCTGAGCCATTTGCAGTGGTTCAGAGAATGAGACGGTCATCTATCATGATTCCCAGGTTTTTGGCCACCTTCTTTGGCGTTGGTGATCTTTTCATTGTAGTATAGGCTGTCTTCGCTGTTCACGAACAAAATCATATTTGTGTTATTAATAATAGGCCTAAGAAAATAGTGTGATTTGAATTGTCTCGGGCTTCGGTCGGGCTTGGACACAAATATTTTAATTCATACCGCGGGTTCTGGTCAGATTCGAGAACTAATCTGTCGGATGCAGGCCGGTCTCGGACAGAAAAAAATGGCCCAAGCCACACTCTAACTGTACACACACACAATTCGCTAAAACTTGCAATACATTTCTGGTTCTGATTCTTTGTGACACATAGGCCTATCATGCAATTTCACCAGATAGACCATGTTGCATGCCTGGTTGAGAAATTTTTCAAAACATGTCAGCGTGAAATAAAATAGCACATTTAATTCAACGTGATGCGAGGAAGCATCAGAGGAATTTTTTTTGCACCAGGAGCCATGGGGGCCCTAGGAGACCCCTCCAAAGATGTAAAAATTGCACACTTTGAAGGGCTGTAATTCCAAAACCGCTGGTCAGATCAGTCTGAAATTTACTATGGTCATCACTTAGGATATAATTTATAAATAATATTTGTGCCATTGGTCCAACCCTGGTGCAAACATGCATATTTAATGTTTATTGTATAATAATGACAATATTTCAAGTTTACATTTCAATATTAAAGCAGGTGAGACATGTTGGGTAATTAAACATCTTTTTATCATTTTATCATTTTATACAGAAACGATTCCATGATTTATATTAAATAAACGTATTTCTTTTTATTAAACTACATTTCCCAAAACGCATACTGTTCTTTCCAACGACGCTTAAAGCAATGGCGCTGGAATTTGTAGTTCACTGGAGGAGTTTTTAACAGCAACAATAGCCTAGGGTTCAGATCGCAATTTACAAATAACTTGGCGAGCCAGTTATGGTAGGTTAACATAGGCAGGCTTATTTTATTTAATTGTTTTTACAAGTTCGTGTATGACTGTTGACACTGTTACCTACAAGCAAAAATACTACAAAACCTGTTTTGCACGACTGTTTAGGACTACTGTTGCTAAGCAACAGCAATATCCCCAAGCCGCTCGCGGGGGCGTGCAGAAATATTGAATGTGATTTTATTTTAGGATGTGATTTTCGAAATGCTACAGTTTTGTAAGAACAAAACATACACATGGCAAATAGCCTGTATTTTTTAAAAATGCGTTTGGTCATTACAAAATACAGTTTTTTTTTTGTTTTTTTTTTTAAGTCAGATGGTTCGACCATTTTAGGTGAACCTAGTAGGATGACGTACCGGGAAGTTTGTAGGTGTTTTGTAGGTAACCGTTTAAAAGGCTAGCAGCTTCTGTATACTATTTTATGTGCATTGTGGTCGGTTCTGTCCTAGATTTACATAGAATACTTCTATGTAAATTTATGGGTTCTGTTGGTGCGTTGTGTTGTTCTGTTCTGTTCCCTCTGAGTGATATGTGCATGTAGTGGACGTTCTGTGTATTGTTTGTTGGTATGTTCTGTACATTGGCTATCAGGCACATTATTTTTCCTCCGGGATCAATAAAATTAGCTTTGGAACACATCGGGTAAACTCGAGAGACTTATCAACCCAATGAGTATGTAGCTACTCTGTATCAACCCTTTTCCTGGTGTCATTCTGCACGTGCGGCGTAGATCGTGCAGACAGCCCACGTCAGGCACCTGCAACTACCCTACTGAAGTTGAATGGCGGTGTAGTATTCAAACAGGTCATAAATGTTAAGACATTAATCTTGTGTATAGAGAGAGAGAGAGAGAGAGAGAGAGGGAGAGAGAGAGAGAGAGAGAGAGAGATGTTGGACAATATTTAGGACAGGACAATGACTGAGTGAGAGTGTTGAAGTCCCTATATAATTCTTCTTCTATGCTTTATTAATACTAATATTAGTAATACTAGTATTTACTAGTACTCAAAACTATAAATAATAACACATTGTGATGCCAAAGACAAATGCAACATGTATTTTTATTCAACAAAAAGGTACACAACACATACACAAAAAAACATGAGGTTGCAAACAACATACACAAAATTCATACGGTCACACACACACACACACACACACACACACACACACACACACACACACACTTGGGCGCCGTTTGGGGCTGCCCCCTTGCATGGGTGAGGCATAAATGCAATTTTGTTGTGTGCTGTCTCAATGGGAGTTTCCCAGGTGGGCTTTCACTTTCACACGCATACACACACACACACACACACACACACACACACACACACACACACACACAAAAGGGTAAAACTATTGCACATAAAGGTAAGTGGGCTTTGCAATGCATTTAGGCATGAGAGAGACAGAGTGAGATATTAAATTGCAAACACAAAATGCACACGATTGTGCAGACAGAGAGAGAGAGTATGTCAAATTATATTCTCCCTGGGTTGCCAGGAACAGGGCCATGTCCTCCCACTAGAAGACAAAATAAAATAATTACATTTATGACACTCTGGGAATTTAGGCTACTTTCTGATGGGTTGATAGGCATGGATTAACAGCATTTATCTTGAACAGCTCTAAAGTAGTTTTGTAAAAAAAAAAAAAAACAGTTAAAACCTTACCATTGTTCCATATCAATACCTGATAGAATGCATCTATAGCAGTGTCAACTATTTGACAAATGATTTGTCAACAGCTGACAACAGCTTCACCTGCATCTACGCCTTACTTGCACCTACACCTTAAACATGGCACAGTATCACTGCGCATTACCTGACAATACACTACTACAATACAATACACACCAGCTGCTACCAACACTGCTAAATTCCATTACACTTTTCCGCCTATCAATCTACCTTGATCAGTCACCAAGCTATAGCTACCAAACAATTCTCTTCTGTTGGAAGTCTTTCTGCACGTATGTCTGTGTCTATATATGCCAGCATTGGTACTGTACTGGCTACTGTGTGTGTGTGTGTGTGTGTGTGTGTGTGTTGTATATATATTGTTTAGTTTAAAGTGCACCTCTGGAGTCTGGTGAAATGCCATTTCAAATCCTCGGTGTAATGTAAGTTATATAGAAGAAATTGACAATAAAATTCTGTTGACTTGACTGAAATTATTGATTTGGCTAGTGTTGCGTAGTGCTGTATTTCACGCTACAGAAATTACACTCACCAGGAATCACACGGCATCCAGAATACCTGGATTTCAGGTCCTCTACCCTGTGAATATTCAAAGTAAATGGCAATGAGGCTATTACACAAATGAGGAGGGTAACAGCTAAATGTACTGTAATCTTCAGCTAAGTGTAATGCAACTTCAAATCCTATTCACACCAACCTTTCTCCATCTTTTTCTCCCCAGTTTCCTGATAGGGAACGTTGTCTTGGAGTTACACTCCACACAGCCGTCTGGTAAAGATTCATAAGATAAATTAAATTAATAACTCTCTTACAAGAACAAACAAATACAGACACGGACGCACAAATACGGACAGACTGCATGGAGCTGTGTTTTGCTCTAATATTCTGGACACTTTTGACAATGATGAGTGGAGGAAACATGTCTCGCCATATCTTTTTCTATGCTGTGGAAGTTGCACCACATTTGTAGGCAACTCAGTCGACAATAAAGGCACAAATAAGTGTGTTTGTGGTGGTCTAAAAACATGACTGTACTGTCGATAGGGGCACATAGTCTACTATACAGGGGCACATAGTCTACTATACATGGTCAATAGCTTAAGGCCAGGTAGTTTTAAACTCTTCAGTTTATAGACTACGTAGACTACACCCATGCACTGATGCACTACTGTCGTTGCGCTATTAGCACATGCACCAGAGAGTCAGTCTGTGCACTCAGCAGTAATATGTGTGTTGTAATACCCAACCCCACCATGGGACTGAGGTGGTCGGTCAAGGCTAACACATCACATTCAGATAGTAATATTTTCAATGTTGTTGGGGGGTGTCTAAATTAAACAATGTGGTGACTTTCTCCTTAGTTAACTTGCCGGTGGTCAGGGTGTTTCAGGAATATAGATACATGTACACATAGGGTTAACCGGGTGTTTCCTGCAGAGTTTTTGTTGGTCAAGGTGTTGGGGGGGTTGGCCGCCATCACAGACACGTCATAATTGCCATTGAAAAGGCCATGTTATGCAGTCTATGATATGGAAACTCCTACACATAAAATTTTCTTGCTGAAGCAACTTTAGAAATTACATTAAAAACAAAATCTTTATCTTTTCAGTGGACCTAGTCAAGGTGGTAAGTGATTGTTTTCAAAATGGCTGGGGGGAGACCCTGGGATGCAAAACAACTTCCACTTACCTTTACTATTATGTTTCTTTGGGGCAATGCTCAAGGCTGGGGCCTCCCCAGAGCCAAACTTAGGCTTTCCTGTACCTGCAACTGAGAGTGCAGGAGAATATGATTAAGAATGATATATTCAGTATCTTCGGGGGGTGTTTTAATTGACCAATGTGGAGAAATTTACCTTTGTGAAATTGTTTTGCATCGACACAATCAATGCATAAGCACAAAGCCAACATAAGGATTCAATGTAGGACTACAACTGTAGGAGGACTACTAGCAACTTCCCTCTCGACCTTCAAAAAGCTTGTGAAGACCCTTCTTTTCCGAGACTGCTTAACAAAACCAAATTCTACTAACCATCTCTTTACATAGGTACCTTCGATGTTCTCTACACATGTGTTTGCTATTATGTCCTCATTTTAGAATAGAATAGAATAGAATGCCTTTATTGTCATTATACAAGTATAATGAGATTACAAGCTTCCCCATAGTGTGCACACATAAATAAACAAGGAGAGATATGTACAATAAAAACTACTATAAAAACTACTAAGTACAAGAATTAAGTACAAGAATTAACATAGACTGTACAATAACTAATATGATCTACTGTCTGTAAAAAGTTGCATAGACTGTGCATAGACTTGTGCAAAGCCTGGAGATAAACAGGCACATATCAGCAGCAGGTAGGACAATAAAGTGACTGGTGTGACTGACAGCATAAATAGATGGAGGTATCAAGGCATTTTCACCCACCTATTCCAATATGTGCAGTAGGCAGCTAAAGAAACAGATGGACTGTCTTGATATTATAGTGCAATTGATAATTAACAATTGCACTATAACATTGTAAGTCGCTTTGGATAAAAGCGTCTGCTAAGTGTAATGTAATGTAATGTACTAACCTTTTCTCCTTTTTGGACAGTTGCCCGTCATATCTGTTGTAAAAGATTCTGGGGTAGCCTGGGTCGGGGCTTAAGATAAAACGGAGAAAAACATTAGGAAGATATATTCAGAAAATTAACCCAAACAGACAAGGCAATAATAATTACTTGTATTTGGTGAAACCGGAAACAGGGTGAGAGTAAATAGTTTCTCTTGGGGAAGTTGCTGGTCCTGGGGATAGTTGTGGTCTTGGTCATGGTCTTGGTGTTGATCCTGGCTGAGGGTGTGGTCCTGGCTGAGGGTGTGGTCCTGGCTGAGGTGGTGGTCCTGGCTGAGGGTGTGGTCCTGGCTGAGGTGGTGGTCCTGGCTGAGGGTGTGGTCCTGGCTGAGGGTGTGGTCCTGGCTGAGGTGGTGGTCCTGGCTGAGGGTGTGGTCCTGGCTGAGGTGGTGGTCCTGGCTGAGGGTGTGGTCCTGGCTGAGGGTGTGGTCCTGGCTGAGGTGGTGGTCCTGGCTGAGGGTGTGGTCCTGGCTGAGGTGGTGGTCCTGGGTGTGGTGTTGGCCGAGGTGGTGTCCTGGTTGTGGTGTTGGTGGGGGGTGTGGTTGTGGCGGAGGGTGTGGTGTTGGTCGAGTTTGTGGTCCTGGTGGAGGGTGTGGTCTTGGTCGAGGTGGTGTCCCGGTTGTGGTGTTGACAGAGGTGGTGGCATTGATGGGTGCTGTCCTGGTGGAGGTTGTGGTAGTGGTCCTGGCAAAGGGTATGGTGGTGGTCCTGGGTGTGGTGTCCTGAGTATGGTGTTGGGAGAGGTCCTGGTGTTGAGGGGGGTGTTCCTGGGGGAGGTTATGTTCTTGGCCAAGGTTGTCCTGGGGGGGCTGGTCTTCAGGGGGCTGTGGCTGGGGCTGGGACTGGACAGCAAATATATAGGTTTTTTTCATTGAGTCAAATATGTTGAAATTGTTTTCTAATTTCGTTATGATGTCTGCCTCCCTCCTTCCTGTGCTTTTGTGCATTCTGCACAAAAAAAGCACCGGCATGTAGCCGAGGGCAGACAGCTTTTGGACCTGAAGAAGAAAAAAAATAACACAATTATAATGCAGAACTTACAGATCTTCTCCATAGGCTTGTTTCATTTCATGAATTGGAAAGTAAATCTATCAAAACTAGGCTTATGCAGCCACCGCCAGAGGTATATCCTTGACATGCTCCAAACCTAAGTTCATGACAGTAATTAAGAGTGAAGTGAAAATGGAACTGACAAGTTTGAAAGAAAAATCTACTGTAAAGAAACAGAAAAATGTTTGGTTTCCTTACGCCCACTATTGGCTCAGACATTGTACAGTGGACCACTCTGCCAAATTTGTTTCCAATACAACCTCACAGAGCGCTGACACTGCTGCCTTTTGATCACAATTCCAAACTGTTTTCTCGGAGCTGTTCAATAAAATACATTGGGAAATCATGCCACATCACATTGACTGGCGCTTAATTAAGTTTAGATGGACATTTTCGCTTACCATCACTTGGGCCGAGGCCACCACACGTGCAGCATTTTTATTTTTTAGGACCCTCTTGCCCCAGTCGTCGGTCAGGTGTTCCATTTTTATTTTTCTTTTACTGGGCAGGACCACAAAACATGATGAACATGTTTTCTTACTGGCCTGCTGGGGGGTGGCACAGTTTGGGCAAAGCCTGAATTTGGGTTTTGTCATAGTGAATGCAAATCAGTAAAAAAGGAGAGAGAGAGCGAGAGAGAGAGCGAGAGAGAGAGCGAGAGAGAGAGCGAGAGAGAGACAGAGAGAGAGAGAGAGAGAGAGAGACAGACAGGCAGACAGACAGACAGTGACAGAGAGAGAAAACAATCCAACAGTAAACAAGAGAAGACAAGACAAACGTGGCTCTTAAAAGTGCCTTTTTGAATCTTTAGTACAAATCGAATAGCTTCTGGTTCAGACAACAGGGCTCAAGGGACCTGAAGAAAAAGAGGGGAAAATCCAAGTAGAACAGGTCAGCTTACATAGAAGAGGACTCCTTCAGCTGAAGAAGCTATGCTTGTAAAATACGACGTCAATATCAAACTAACTCTGTTGATCATAGACCATATGCTACCTGTAACCATAGACTTTGTGTAACCAAGGAGTGTGGTTTAAAAAGGCTAGTCCCCATTCAGACGCGATATAGCCTAGCCAGTAGCCTAGGCTAAGCCTTGGCAGCTTTATTAAGGTCTTTATATTGTTTGGATAAAGGATCAAAAAGAGGCCTTAATTCCAATTAGTCTGGACTCATCCATCATCGTTGCTCCGATGCCACGCGACAAAAATAGAAACACACCAAGCGACAAAACCGATGTCGCATCGCATTCAGTTAGGACAGCCCAACAGAAAATAATGGAATGAAATGTAATTTGACGGTCGCTGTCGCTCACATCGCGTTCAGTTAGGACACGGTGTAATACACACAGCTAATCTAGAACGAGTTAGCTAAAGCAGCATGCATGGGATTGTCCAGGTAACCAGTTATGGATCAGAGTGAAAATCATAAGAACTAGAATTAGCTACATTACGAAGACAATGCAGTTGGGCAAATACAATACTTACTGGTTTATTTTTCTATCAATATTACGTTTTGGGCACATAAAAGCTTTATAACTTTCCCTGGTTCCAAAGATGTACTTACCGGGGAATCGCGCCAAGGCAATGAAGTCTGTGATCGTCGCAGCTAATGACGTAGGCTATTGCACAAAACCGCCAAAATATCAATCCAATCACATCCTTGCTCAAAAATTATTAACCACCATCATCAATCTCCAAGTGAATAAATGGCTGATGTAATAATAATAATAAACAACGGCTGGAATAGCCAACGACGTACAAAGTCGCTGATTACAGCCATCCCAAGTTTTGAGTTCATGTGATTAAAATATGGGTGTTTACACAAACACAAGTAAAAAGTTCTTTTAATTAATGTTTAGGTAGAATTTAATTATTTTAGTAATAGAGCCAATTTAGCAACTCAACATTGAACAGAGGGCCGCCAAAGGGGCGGGGACGGGGGGCACGGGGGTTACATAAATAAAAAAAAAATCCATTTCTAATCATTTTATTGACCAGATTGCATCTATACAGTGTACATTTATTGCAATACATTTTAATGTATAACTGAGGCTAAATCATATGATAATTATGACTCATAATAAGTCATAATATAACAGGGAAATACAGTCATTAACATATAACAAGTTTATTTATAACAGTCTGTGAAGTGTTTCTGATCAGCATAGGCCTAATTCAGGAGCAATTCCAGCTACCAAAGCACCACAGGAAAACCTGAAAGGGGCAGAGACAGACAGACAGACAGACAGAAGAGAGAGAAAGAAAGTTTTAAAATAGAAGCTCACCAAACAAGTCATCACCATTCATATCTCATCATTGCCTGTCATTAATAAGCTTGTTAAGTGACACTGAATATGTGGTACTTGGTCAACATACCCATTTTAATTGCAATGGGATTTGTGGTGCTGTTGGCCACGATTCCTCTGATATCCGACTCCATCTCTGTCGTTGCGATAAGCAGCATGTAGATGGCTGTCAGCCTGGATCTGTCAGCCCCAGCATGCTTAGCAGCTCCTTGCCAATGTCAAAGTTCTCCGTGACTGTCCGGGTGAAAATCACTAGTTGCGCAGTGTCTGAGATGTGCTTTCATCCAGTGCAATGAAAAAAAGCTCATAGAACTTTTTGTTTTTTTTGTTCTGGGCACATAATCTCCGTCACTTTCAAAATGCAGTTTCGCACAAACTCTCCGTCACTAAACTGTGTTTAGCTATTTCTTGAGCTACCACGGAGCAAGCTTGTGTTACAGCTTCACCGATTTTAGACACTGCTGTGCAGTGTACTTTTTAAGTAGTTCAAACTTACTGGTGCGACCATCGCCATTGAATTGTGCCTTTGTGCACTGCAATTACCTGCTTGCAGATCAAGCAAACCACTTTATCTGATCCGTGAGGTTCAACAAAAGTAGGCTAATCGATTGCCCATTTATCTTTGCATTTTCTCTTCGCTGATATTGCGGTTTTTTTTCTCGGGGGTCCCCGCTCTCGCTTCTCCATCTTCATATGACATGGGCTATCAACACGGCAGAGGACGTTCATCCTCTCATTAGCGACTGTGACCTGTTGACGTTCTATTGTCCTGCCCAACCCCCTCCGAAAATATCTGCACCACTGCTGTAATTATCGCGTGTGCCCGTGGATGCCGCTAAACACCATTAGAGGGATATTTATTCTTTCAAAGCAATATACAATTTTACAGATTTTACATGTCATCAGATGTTATCGCGGGCCGCCGTTGAGAACATATGGCCACACTTTGAGAACCTATGGCCTATATGATAGAACTAACTATTTTTGATATGTAGCCCCCAACGATAAATGTAAAGTCATTTTTTCATTCATCACGAAGCCATGACGAGAGGTTCTGTGGGCGGCTTCGTGATGAATCCAAAAATTAAATTTCGTGACAACCTCCGGCTAATAGTAGACTAGGCTACTATTATGGGACCTTAGCGACTGATATGTCCAATTCTGTGTGATAGATTTCCCATTTCGTGTAAAATCAAAAATTATAGAGATAGGCAATGCTGTTGTTGTTTCTTCCCATTTCGTCTAAAATCGACGATGATGGATTTCCATTCAAATATATTGGATGACCTCCTTCGGGGCAATGCTGTTGTTGTTTAGTCCTATTTCGTCTAAAATCGACGATGATGGATTTCCATTCAAATATATTGGATGACCCCATTCGTTTAAAATTGACGTGGAGGGTATAGGCTACCCTCGACGTCGCTCATGGACGTCTGAGGGGGCCTGACCAGACGGCGCATTATGACGAAAAGGGGGTGAGACCGTGTTGGTTTGTCAGTGCCAGTCAGTAGGCCTACAACAATGTTGCAGTGCAGTTGAAAAAACGCTCCATGGTCCCTTATAGCGCGGATGACAGTCGGCCGATGATCGTTACATGTGTGGGCCAATAGCTGCTTGAAGGAATCGGGCCAGCTCCATTATGATGCAAGTCTGCCATTATAGCCAACTATTAATTATTATTATTATTATTATTATTATTATTATTATTATTATTATTATTATTATTATTAACCGCGAATGTCAGCCCCAGTAATACACACTAGTTATAAGTATAACTAGCAGTAAAATTGACTGCTTGCCGAAGAAAAAGCTATTCTTACCCATTGCTCGTTTCCACTGTTTTGATAATTGTGCAATATGCTCTATTTTTCTGGTGCAGTAAAAGTTCATTTTGCTCTGCTTCTGTTTCTGGGATTTATAATTTTAACGATAAATGCCTTCAGGTCTAATTCTGCCAGCAGAAAGTACTACTACTTTTGCCTGTCAGGCCGATGTTTCAGCTGAGAGCCTTTTTTCGACAAGACGGTTTAAAAGGCCGCTCGTTTGCTGGCTAGAACCCTACTGAACTAGCATCGGACCAACTCAGAAACAACGTAATCGGCCTGATTCATGCGTGCCATTATAGGCCCATTGAAGCGACATAATGTGTCAGCCGACCATGGTTTCAACTGCGCTGCCGACACTCAACCACAATCGGGCCGACTCAGTAACAAATCAATCAGGCCAACTATAGCTCGGCCTGTCTCGGCCCATTTAAGATAAGCAGTGTTTCAGCCGACCCGGACCTCAGCCGACAGTGCCAACACTCAGCCGCAATCGGGCCGACTGTGCTTGCTATCTGGGAAGAAGCATGTGTTCGGTTGTTTTAACAACAGTTTTGAAATACATGCATGGATGAATGTCCATGTTTACTAGGGTGACCAGACGTCCCGGTTTGACCGGGACAGTCCCGATTTTTAGTCGCGTGTCCCGAGTCCCGACAAAAGCCCGTCGGGACGCAAAAATGTCCCGGTTTTCACCCAACACCACATCAAGCTGCCCAAATTACAGTGATCGCATATACAAAACTGTTAAATTAAAGCCTAATGAAGTTTCCAGTAATTCAGAGTCAATGTGTGTGTGTGTGTGTGTGTGTGTGAGTGACAATGGTAGGTGCGCTCTGCGAAATCTTCGCAGTCAATGTTACAATGTATCTTGCAGTATACAGCGGCCGTGTTTTAACGGTTTTCTTTGATAGCAGACTAGACTACTACACGGCAATGCCTAACAATGTGCACGCGCATGACGTCACACATAGTGTCCCGGTTTTAGACTCTGGAAATCTGGTCACCCTAATGTTTACGGCTGTATGGATTGCATTGAGTGAAGAAGAACAAGAATACAGTGGTAAATTTGGCTTTGACTGTTCAATCTGTTAAAGGAGTACTTCCACGAGAAACCGTTTAGTACTTGCTCTTTTGAAATACGACAGATCACCCCAAGTTGCATATGCATGCTGCACGTGAAAATGTTCTTCTAACCTTATTGCCTCTGTTAGTCAGTGAAAGGAACTAGGCGGAAAAACGAGCGAGTAAGAAAAAGGTAACAAAGTGACGTACACTGTAAACCCGGATTTCATATAAAATCACAAAATGCATTACATTGTACTTAAATGTTTTTAGTTTTAAGGCATTACTGAGAAACATAAGTACATGTGACTAATTCGATGTACAATACACTTATATTTTTAATTTTTTTCAATAAAACAAACCGTTTAAGTAAATTGTACATGGCTTGATGAGTCACATGGATTGGACATCTCTGTTTCATGTTGACTTTTTTTCTTTGAACAACCTTGTGGTACTGTAGAATGACCTTATGTGTGGGGGGGAAATGGGAACGTGCAGTTTGCAAAAAAAGCATGCAACATGGAAGAGAAGGACCCATGGCGCCCCTGCGTTCGGACACAGTTTAGCCCAACAATTAGCATTTTCACTGCATATCATACTACCCAGTATGTCTATGCATGTGACAAATAAAATCCTTGTATCCTTGTATCCAGCAGACCCAATCACTTTCCCTAACTTTACAAGCTGAGACTGCATTAACTAAATATTGCATTGTTGTAACATTCATGCACTCCACACTTCAATTCTACCACTGTGTAAATCTGCATTTGGAATTCCATACCGTAATCGTAATTTTGCAAATAATAACTTAAAAATGCCAGCCCTACATGGTGGAGTTACTTCGCTTCCCTGTTGCATGCATGAATTTTGCAAGCTGCATGTTCCCATTTTTTTCCCACACAATGCACCAATCACGTTGGAGGAGGGGGGTGCCTCGAAGCACAATCTCACGGTCAGGAGAGCAATGCCAGAGAACTTGCTTCGCAAATCCAGAGAACAGTGTATCTCATCGCAGTGTATGTCATCGCATCGCACGAGAGTAATTCAAGTTGTATCTCATCGCAATCTTATCGCTTCGCCTGAGAGTAAACATTCAAGTGAGTAAACATTAACTTCAGTGACATAAAATCTTATGGCTTATTTCAAAAGTTGTCACTACGTTAGCAGATCTCAACATGTAGAGCATCTGAACTAAATAGTAAATCGTTTCAGTCATATGTTGTGTTAAGGTGTCAAATCAGAATTTTAATGTAGTTAATGTACTTCCTCTGCAGTCTGTTCGCCCGCTGTTAACATTTGTTAACATTTAAATTAAGCTAATAAGATACCATGTGGTGGCTAATCCTAACTGCTAACCGGTGGCCACACACTGTTAGCGTTCTATAGCACGCTAGCTACAGTCATTGTGTTAGTTGCGATTGTGTTTGAGCATGAATGAGACGCAATGCTAACGTTTATTTGTAAGCTGCCCCCTTGTTAAATGTACGTGAGCAGACGAATGACTGTAGACCTATGCTAAAAATGAAATGAATTCGTGTGTCGACACTCTCATGAAGTATTTCCATTTATTTTTCTTATAGATGTGTTGAAACTGGCGACAACCACTGATGATTTGGAACTGTAAGTACTGTTCTGTTCGCTGCGAGAAAAGAGCACAGCTATTTAAGCACTACAGGTTAAAACATGGAAGTTATACACGAACAGAACCATTCCCTTGTTTACATAAAGATTGTCTGTGTACATTTAAGTCACTGAATGCACTGAAAGTTCACTTAACCCGACATCACTCCAAACTTCTGGTGAAGCAACCAAGTGTGTGTGTACCAGATAGGTTTTGTTGTCCATCATGTGGGTTTGCAGACTCTTGTTCTGAGACTGAGTATATGCGCCACACCATAACATCAAGAAAGCAAAAAAAGGTGAAGTGAACTTCTTACCAGATTTCCCGGAAGGGATGGATGAGGACAAGCTGGAAGAGTTCCGTCAGCTCCTTGTACATGAAATGACGAAGGCCCATCCAAATACAGCAATTGTCAAGAAGCACATGGACCTGACCTTTGCCTTACGGCGGAAGGAAGCAGTCCATGACAAGCCACCAATTGCACAGATATTACACAGATGGCCTGCCCTTTTCACAGTCAACCAGGTATGACATTTATAGTAAAAGATGCTGCGTTTTTACATGTAATTCCTGATATGTTTTGGTTATTTATGTTTAGCTTATTGTTGAAAAGTGTCTTTAAATGTGAATGCTCTACATTCTATGTTTCAGATTTGCTACGAGTTCAACAGAGTAGTTGGGAAGAATCTCAGGGATAGTTTCTTGCAAGCCCTTGACCAGATCTCCCCCAACATGCTTGAGGTCTTCAAGAGGAAAACTGGTACCATTGGGCAAAAGCTGAATCAGCTTGTACAGGAGACGAAGGTAAGTTTTACTTCATACTGTTTCTTCATCTTTCCTTTATGCTTTCTTTACATGTTTTAATTATCATCATACACACTGCACTAAAAATAAAGAGAACAAAAAAAAAAATGAATGCAACGGCGAGTCAAATATACTTCAGTGAAACCAGCCTGTCCAGTTAGTAATCAACACGTATTGTGTTGGAGCCACGTTCAGGTCTTGATTTATGAAGAAATTGTTTAGTTAAGGCTTAATACTTACTTGAATCATACCTACCTGTAATTATTACCGGATTGCTTGTCATATGATTTTGGACACACCCCCTTAGATGTGCCAGTGGGGCGAAACCTGTCGTTTAAAAGTAGCTAGGATTTCCAGCATCCTTCCTATTTAAATGGTGTGTCGCCTGAAGTTGGATAGTGTAATAATATTAACAGCAAATGAAACACAGCGATTTCCTAGTACGGATTTGACCAAGAACTATATTCTCGAGCCGGGGTAATAATCAACAAACATACTGAAGCTGCAGTCAGGCTGCAGAGCAATGATATGCAGTGCCAGAACCTGCACATCCAATGGCCTTCAAAGCTCATTTTGTAGGGCTCTGGCAGTGTGATTGACTTGAATTGTGTTGGTGTTCCTTTATTTGGGGGGGGGTTCCTTGTATTATACACACTTTTCTTTGTTCTCTTTCTATGCATCTTCAGTGTCATCTCTAACTTTTTCATGGTCATTCAGGGGAAATGGTCATCATTTATTTGTGTTTTACTATTTATGTCTACCATCTTCCAGACAACTGCACCAACTGACATAAGGTGCCTGGTTCTACATGGACTGCCAGTCATCTTGGGTGATGATCCTGGTGCCTTTTTTAGGACCAGCTCCGTAAGTAATTCAGCATCATGAATTTCTTGCAAATTAACTCTTCCACCTTTTAATATAATCTATAACCTGTACAATGCAATAGAAAAATAAGCTGAAACCTTCAAAGCGGAAAAACATAAAACACTCACATTAACATGGTTACATAAATATGCACACCCTTAAACCAATACAATAGGCTTTAATTACAGCACCCAGTCTCTTTGGGTAGGAGTTTTATCATCGTGGCAAATCTTGATGTGCCAACATTTGCCCTCGCTTCTTTCAAAATCGCTCCAAATCTTGTGAGGGTATCTCCTGTGCACAGCCCTCTTCAGACCCCACCCCATAGATGTTAAGTGGGATTAAGCTGGGCCATTAAAAAACCTCAGCCTTATTTTGGTGGCGCCATGCTTTTGTTGCTGAAAGATGAAGTTCATGTTCATCTTAAGCTTCCTAACAGAAGGCCAAAATGGATGAATTATATCCACTGTAGGTGTATATCCACTGTAGAGTGTTGTGCAAAAAGGATTGGGAGGTGTGTGGGATTGGTGGTGGTGCAGTGAGGTGGGTTTTTTATACTAGCAAACACTGAAGTACAACAAAGTAGAACATTGACTTGAACAAGTCTGAACATACATTGTGCATAATTTTCCTCTCCTTTTGTGTGTTATCTGTTTCTTAGGATGCCACTAACGAAGAAGTGTATGCAGAAACCTCAGTGGGAATCCTGTCCATGGGCTACTCGGATGAAGGTCCTCACCATCCACCATCCTTGAACCCCTCCGCAGTGGGCATCATTTTGGAAGGGACTGTAGTAATGACTGACATTGACAATCTGCCTCAAGCGTTTTATCTGCTCTTTGGTCTGATATACGCCCTGCATCTGGATTACCCCAGGTGCATGAAAAACACCTTTACTTTTATTCAACAGGTCCTCCTCAACATTGGAAAAGAAAAGCTGGGCGCAAAAGTTCAAACGTTGAAAAATCAGCTTATGATGTAGGCTTTTGTGTCAAATTGCCGGCAAAACACCATGTTCTACTCACCCATGGTAGTTTTGTGTCATTTTGGAGGACTGCCGAAGATATTGGGTTTGGTGATATCCATGAAACCCCTTCCTATGGGCAAGTGAATGCAGGCATAAAGTTTGTTATTTGTAATTTATTAATTATGGTACGGTAGCACTAATAAAAACATTCACTACACGTTATTAGTGCTACAGTACCACAATTAATAAATTACAAATAACATACTTTATGCCTGCATTTACTTGCCCATAGGAAGGGGTTTCATGGATATCACCAAACCCAATGTCTTTGGCAGTCTCCAAATGACACAGCACCATGGGTGAGTATTGAGTAGTAAGTGTTCACCTGTTAGACAATACAATACAATAGTTATATGGTTAAATATGCTTATAATGGTTTATTGGGATGCTCTGTATTTCTTTTATTGTATTGGTAGATTTGGTCTTCTTAGTTAACTGCTGTTGCCTGCAGTTTACCTGCTTGTTCCATTGAAATAAAAATGGAAAACTCCATACACTGTCATTTGTTTTATTTATTTAACAGTTAAATTGAATATGAATCACCAAAGATGCATTCTAGGAAAGTTGAAATATGAACTTCAATCAAATAATTATTTTTAGTTTAATGTACTATACATTTTAAGGGAACCAGTTTCCACAATTTTTTTGAGTAAACACAACTCGTAGGCTTTAATTACAGAAAACTTAACATGGTTAGTTCATTCTACATGGTAAAGGAATTTACCTGAAAAAGATATCTTAAGTCTAATGTACTATACTTTTTAAGGGAACCAGTTTCCACAATTTTTTTGAGTAAATTCAACTTATCGGGGTTTACAGTGTAGGTTTGTAAAATAGAAAAAGCTATGCCACAGTTGTGATTACTGGAGAGGTTTTGTTGCAGCACACATTCACTTAGAGAAGTACAGGCAAGTATGTGTGTTTGTGTAGAACGTTTAGATATTCTATGTGGTTCGCTACGACTGAATGGGCTTCGAATGAGTGTAGCCTGTGACTAGCATAGGCGAGAACCTGTCATTCTCCAACTAGAACAGCCTGAAACAGAAGCACTAAAGCATTTTTTTCACCAAAACCGACCCACAGGGCATTCATTAATACTAGAGACCACCGCAAAATGAAAGCACGATGGAAGTACACTTTTAACGCCAAGGGTTGCATGCAGTGGGGGTAACGGTGCAACAATGATATACGCTTGTAGCAATGTCGTTAGCCACAGGCGAAAACAAAGCTGGAGCTTTCATGTTGCAAAGTGTTTTCAAGTCCACAAATTATTTCACAAGACTAAAACTGTGTTACTGCTTGGTATGAACTGTACTGTAGTTCCTCTTAGTGCTTCAATTTTCCCTATTCTCAGTACAACCTGGGGATGTCTGCTGATTTGCAAATTAACACCCTAACTACGTTTTACTTGCAGCAGAGTCTGTAAAGTACTCTATTTTACAGACATTGGATTGCCTACTGTATTTGGCCAAATACAGACGTCCGGTGATGGAGGAAGAGGAAGAGCACGCAATTACAATAACAGACACTGAGATGCAGATTTGCACAGGACTAGCGTCAACATCGGACGTTTGTGTTAGGCAAAATATAATTGGTAATTTGCTGTGACATTTTTACTTTACAAATTACAAACACGGCACATTCGCACATGAGAGCTCAGGAATCTTCCGCATTTATTACAAATCACCTAATTAAACTACTATGTCAAATAGATAGATTGATGTTAGTCCTTGCAGAAACTTAATTTGTGCCATACAGTACATCTGATATAACAGGATCTTATCACAAGGGCCTAGACAGGACCGGAGAGGACAGACAACCCACAGCAGAAAACCTGTATCCTGTGTTGTTCATGGGTTATGATTGTCATGTAAGTAGGTCTCTTGGATAGCTATATTGTTGCATCGCATTTCATTTATGTAAGTATGGTTGAAATATCCTTGTACCTTGTTACCTAATGCACATCTCTCGTTTTAACTTTTAAGTAACACCGGCTAGACCTCGCCCCAAAAGATGTCTTCAGCCATTACACCAGAACTCAACTGATTTTAACATATGTAATACTGCTCCT
The DNA here is from genome assembly GCA_027475355.1 of Coilia nasus. Lineage (NCBI taxonomy): Eukaryota > Metazoa > Chordata > Actinopteri > Clupeiformes > Engraulidae > Coilia > Coilia nasus. Next base: position 38,367,109 of record CM050221.1, read on the forward strand.
CCAGGGGATTGTGGAACAGGTTCTCAAGATAACAGCCTCTCAAAATTCATTTTTTTGGTGCAACCTAACTTGTAACTTCCACAATGGACTATCTACTTTAAGTGGGGGTCATAGGTCAGATTTGACACCAAATTATGAGTAGTGGCCAATGACAACCCCCCAAGACATCCGAAAATCAAGAAATAAAAATAAATAAACATTTAAAACAATTTATTTCATTTTATACTGATAACATGTATTACAATCAATATAAACATAACCATATTATAAACAGTAAAAAGAAAAGAAAAAAAAAAACATTTGAAAACATTGAACTTATTTTAAAACATTTAATTTAAAACATTGAAAACGTAAAAACACAAAAAAAAAACACATTGTGAGAAATTGGAATGTCACTGTTTCCTAGGTAACGCAAAAAGAAAATAATGGTGAGTGAACAGCAAATGTGGAAACATTGAAAGACTGAAAGTGTGAATTCACGCTTACATTTTTTCAGTGTGAGGTGCCGCAGGGCCACCTGCAGCCGCCTCTTACAATACGGAGACATGCTGCAGAAGAAGATACAAGGATGTTTACTATACACATACTGATACTTGAAAATCAATGAAAACGTGCAGTGCAGAAAACATGCAGTGAAATGTATGGAGTAAGGTTACTTCCAAAAAGACGTATCCATGATTCTAACCATTCGTACTCGTGAGGTTAAACATTTGTACGTCAGTAAAAACAGTTGTACACAAAATTCTTCTGTCATACACATAATTGTTAGATGTTGTGGAGGTTAGGTAACTGTATTTATGTGGGTATGAATCTAAAAGCTGTGAGTGCAAAGTCTTGTGAATACGATTTAATTTCTACGACTACAAAGTCTTCCTTGTGAACACGAATTCAGATTTATGGGTACAAAGAAAAAAGTGGTGAAATGACGTCAGAGACAGGCCACAGGGGAAAGTAATCGATTCCCGATTGTTGGAAACGCGCATGCACCAATTCAAAAAATGGCGGACGGCGGGGATGAAACATCACAGGTAAAGACCACAGAATGTCTAATGACAAGTCAACGACACATCCCACATCTGTTTATATTTATTTAATGGAATCGCACTGTTTTATATAACAGCTTATGAAGGTACAGACTTAATTCGTGTACAAATATGTCCATGTATAAGTCCGGTTTCTATTCATCTTTGCTGATGCTGACTTGGACTAGTGCATTTGTTTACAACGACGCTAGCAGTCAGTCAGTTAGATCATTGAGAGTAAATATAGTTACCATCAACTTACAGTTACAGTGCCATCAAGTCGTCCCGTACCATTTTATGCAGACAGTTTTTACAGACCGCTGAACCGGAACCCGTGTGTGAAACCGGCTATTGGGTCAGATGGATTGTCATAATATGACGACGAATAATTTGTGTAGTCTTATTGGTCATAAACAAGAGATTATGGCTAACGGGGCGCGTTTGTGTCGCGGTGCTACAGAGAGGGGAGTTTGGAAACAGTTTGCTGCTCCCTGACTGACTGGCCTGGCATTCCCTGGTACACTGTTACTCAACATCAACACAAGATTTTGTGCAGTGTTGATTATGTCTCTTAATTGGACCTGTGTGAGAAAATAGACAAAATTGAAGAGAAATTGCACAGGTCAGGACATTTGCCTTGTTGTGTGTTTGATTATTTGATATATTTATGTTTCCTCAGCTGCATGACAATAGTGATGGTTAAATAAACAATATGTAACTTATTATATGGACTTGGTGCAATGCCCCTATTCACCCTTGTATCACAAGCCAACATACGTAAGGGGGAGTGCCCCTCGTTTGCAGGCCTGCCAGCATTTTTTTTTTGAGGGCCAGCAGGTGCTTTGGCCCCCTGTAGAACCGCTTTGCCGTTTCTACGTCATGACACATGAGGGAGCAGACCTCCGCCGCCTCCCTCTCACTTAACTGCTTGTGTGTCTGAAAAGAAATTAAGTAATATAATGCTTGTTAACATAATGAATTGACAATAAAATACACTGTGACTGACTTTATATCTTAAAGAGAGGACACACAGGTGCATAATTTGGATAGAGAACAGGTGGTGTGAGAGGGGAGTGAAGGAAGCCATCTATGCCCATCTTGAACAACCAACATTGAATGGGGGGTGGGTCTGCATCACCATGTCTTCTACGTCTGAGACATAACATTCTGCCTTAAGATCCTAGGAAGTTTAAATGCTCATCAATACTACAGCAGTCTTCTCTAGACAGTTGTGACCACGATGACTCCTATTCACACCTTGACATGTAACTCCTTTGTCAAGTGGAGAAGGGAGTGGTCTAGAGAAATATAACTACTAGTGTTCCGTGTTACATTAACCAGACAACTGATGAAGCTCCTTGGATGAGGAACAAAAGGTCTTTCAAGCTTGAGCTGCTTACAACTAAACTCTTTGGATAACATGACCTGGGAGAATGAAAATCTTCACAGACAATACATACAGACTATATATATATTATGTATATATGTAAATGGAAATCTTCGAGGAATATCAGTATAAATACATAAAACTCACATGGGTCGTCATGGCACTTCTCAACATGGCAAAGGAGGGGGCTGGCCCCGGCAGTCTTGAATTTCTTCCATGCCCTGGTGAAGTATTTAAATAGGTACCGGTTGCCCCCCCGTTTTCCGGAAAAACACCAACGGCGACTCCGACCCCTGGAATTGGCCCCGGACCTTCAGGAACTTTTTCAGTAAGTTGTACGCCTGAAGGTCCAGGGCCAGTTTGGCGTGGCCGAAAGTTCGCCGTGTTTTATGGTCCTTAATTTGTAAGAGAGAACACACCTTTCATGTTTCATGTGAGCACTTTAATGTTTGTCCTGTCTACGCATGTACATCTGTGTAAATTTAACCAGTGCAATAACACCTGCACATTTACTTTGGTGCAAGAAATACATCAAAACATGCAGTAACATTAGCTGTTTTTTGACATGGCATGTAGCACTTTAACACTCAAGCACCTTAGGGCTCATTCACACCAAACTCTCTGCGTATTCAGCGCGTAGCCGTATTCTGAGCGTATTCTGTCCGTATTCATTTAGAATGCACGTTGGCAGATGAGACCATTCCCAGCGCAACCGTGTTCTGAGCGTATTCTATCACCATAGAAACATATTGTATGGACAGAATACGGCCACGCGCTGAATACGGAGAGTGTTTGGTGTGAATGAGCCCTTACACTTAAGCACTAACATGTATGGACTTTACATGTTAGTGCTTACACTTTCCATATTCGGGTTCGGACACATGTACTATACTTGGTTCCATGGTTAATACTCACAAATATAACGGCACCGTCCTTGGTCTTTTTAGCCGTGGTGACTTCCTTTACCGTTAAATTCTTTAAAACAGTGACCCTGTGGCCAGTGGTGGCTATTAAACATCCTGTTAAGAGCCCCATGCAGTTGCAAAGCTCTCTCTCGGAGGAGCTCTCTTTTAGTGTGTCTGAGAAAACATAGTATGCAAGGTAAACGGCGCCATGTATATGTGGATATGAGGCATAACATGTTCCATGAGCAAACATAAATATGAATTCACTCACTGATGAAGGCTGGGAGGCGCTGCTTGGCAAGTCGAATAAACTTGACCTGCACCTTGGCAGGTACAAGGTTTTCTGCAAATAAGAATCAAGGATGTTTGTCATATACATAGTGATGCTTATGTAAAACCTGTAGTAAAAAGAGGTTGGTCTCTCGGCATTATTGTGTACGGATGGGCTACATGGAATATGTGTGGAAGGGATGAAAGTATAGTGTAGATTTGTGCATGTGGCAGCCATGAGCTAATGGTTAGGGAGTTAGTCTTGAGATTGGAAGGTTACAGGTTTGAATCCCATACCAGTAGGAAGAATGTGGGTGATCTCCGACACCCTCATCCATGGCTGAAGTGTCCATGAGCAAGGCACCTAACCCCACATTGCTCCATGGGCTGTAACCATTGCCCTGTACCTAAATACAGTAAACATGTAAATGGAAATATGGGCAAATGACAAACCTGACCTTTTTGCGGCGCACCTCCTGCTGGTGGCCTGTGACATCCCTGCTCAGGTCCTTTTGGTGGTGCAGGATATGGTCCATCACAGACCCCAGCATTTTTCCACTCAGCCAAACACCAGCTGGTGATGCCCGCTGCACCCACTTTAAAAACGCCAAAACGTCAGTCAGCTTTTTTTTTTTATAGTGGTTGGTGCCATCGGCTTTCTGCCCGCGCCATCCCTCAAGGACTTGATTGCGCTAAAAAAGTAAGTGTAACGTTGAAAATACATGCAAGCAAATTAAGCGAAGCTAAGTCCTTCATTCATTCCTATGGAGGCAAGCAATGGTGCTCATGCGGGCATTATCAACATCTTTTGGCCCTCCCTTTACCCGGATATCTCGATTGTAAAATCGGGATAGAATCTCATCTGTCAAGCAAAGGGAAATGTAAGCGTAGCGTGAAGTTCTACCAGGAAGACGTAATGCGTGTCATCAATTAGCTGTCGTCCAATCAGCACGTAACATCTGTCTTTTTATACGTCATCTTTCTGCTTTGCTGCTCACAGGTGTATTCCGCTGTTCGACGCATTTTCCCTCGGGCAACATCAGACATCTAACATTCGATAAGGATATAATACCAGTTTGCTTCTTCCTGCTTGCATTTGCCCGTGCTTTTCCTAAAGAATTTTTTCTCCACTTGCTGTCTGATGGTCAACGCCAACATTTCCTATCAAACCCCAAGCCGCCCGACTATTTTGGATTTTCTCCCGAGTTCCAGTCTGTTCCGGTGAGGCACCCGATCGAGTTCCCCTTTGGAATTACAGCACAACTGGCTTTACGGAAAGCCATATAGGACACACTTTAGGTCTCGCTCAGATTCCGACTGTAAAAGGAGAGTGTAGGACGCGTTACTACTACCACAAAACAGCGAAATGGATCCTGTGATTTATCGACAAATTGTAAATTATTGTCGTGGAAATTCTAAGCCTAAATCCCCCTTTTGGTTCGGCACAGACAAAGTCCAAATCACCCAGGTAGAAAACACGACTCGAAGAGGCAGGAATCAAGTTCTGTAGATTTATTGTGTCCTTCCACTGCGCAGTGAAGTAGGTCCGAGAGCAGCTCTGAGCTCGGGACTCTCGTGCATCCTCTTTTATAGGAGATGCACTGGATGACGTGTTTCCTCCCTCACAGACGCCATCCCCCTTTCCCTTAGCCAATCCGAATCATCTAGTTTCCCCATCACGCCCCTCATCATCCTGGATTAATGGTGGCGCTCCGCCCGTCCAGAGGCCACCCCTCTTTCCCCTCGGGAGGGGCATGCGGACGCTGGCCAATCAGGGCCCATTTTCTTTTTGTTTCTCTGATCTAGATTCGTGATTAATGGTGGCGGCCCGACCCACCAACATGGCCGTCGGTGACGTACTTTGGTCAGCCATTTTTGAGACTGGCATGACGCTTACCCGCAGCCATTTTCTAATTGGGAGGGGCCCTGAATTAATGGTGGCGGGCCCCTTTGTTCTATGTTTTTTAGTCTTTGGCCAGCAGGTGGCCACCACATCCTTTTAGCTTTCCCATGTTTTCAGATCTACGTCCCCTTTCAGAGCTGTTCTCCCCACCTTACAGGTGTATGTAAATTACCTTAAAATATATACTACATTATTATTGTAAATTAATTATAAAACAACGGCATATATCCTGCAGGAATAGCGAAATAAAAGAAATATGTTATCCACAGACGTTCTTCTAATTTTCAATTAAGAAACTGTTAAGAAAGACTGGTAAGAAAGTGTTTCCCTATAGCGTCAAAACAGGCCCATCACCTCCAAAAGATTTAGACATTTGAAGATTGCTAGGTTATAGACACAATGCTGCGATTGTTATAAATGGTTGGTTTGTTTGTTAATAAAAACAAGTTGTTCCAATAGGTGATACCCTATATTATGTTTAAAAAAAATGATGTTGAGGTGAGGAGGAAAGTTGCTGTGGGGCAGGAGGCCAATTAAATATTTATAGAATTCCACGACAGCCAGGAAGGAGGACACTCTGGCTGCCAAAAAACAAAATATGCAATCACGTCCAGATTTTATTGGCCTGGAATGGGTGTTAACATTGATTAATGGGAGTGTTTTAATTCAAACTTTTTTCTTTTTCAATTTCATAATTTTTTAAATTATTCTACCCTCTGGGCGCGATGCACCCTCTGGTGTTTCAGTTTAGTTTATCATATGCAAACGACGTAAGTATAACTGCCAGGCTCGTATGGCAGGTGAAGATGAAGAAAGACCACATGTGGACAAGTTGTCCAAATAATAAAGGTTTTATTTAAATATGAATAAAAACAATGTAATAAATCAGGGTATGTGAGGTAAGAACTACAAGTGTATGGAGAAACATAAAAATAAAGTACAACAAAATTAAAACTGCTACAATTACAGATGCTAATTTCATAAACATTAAAATGACAGATTACCTTGTAGCGATCAAAGACAAGGTTTGACCTAATTCGGTTGCCATACATAGCCTACAGCTGTACGTTGATGTACGGTGGTTCTATGCAGAGCGACGAATACGCAAAGTAACCTAGCACCCACGGAAGAAACCTGTTTTTGTCGGCGTCAAGGGGAACAGGAATTTAGGGGGAACTTGATCGGATGCAAGCGCCAACATTCCACGCTACAAAATGAAGCCAGGAAGTAACTGTTTAAGGCTGCAGTACCTTTTTCATCCTTTAGGGGCAGGCTCCAAAACAGAGCAATTTTCCATAGACTCCCATGTTAAAAAGTCAATTTTCACAGCAAAAATAAACATACTTACAGCCTGGTTCAAAAAACAGTTTTAGTCTCTTTTGATAGTTTTGGGGTCCATGACAACTCTGAGGGGGGTGAATTTTTTTAGAATTCATTTGCTTTAGGTACAGCCAAGTATTAATTTTATGAATAATTAAGGGCGTGGTCAGTTTGATTGACAGCAGCCAGCTACCGTTGCTGACCCAAGGCTGGGAACTCTTTCTACTCTTCGCAGGCTGTCATCGGATATTTCAAGACCATACCTTTTCCAACAACTTTAGCTGCTAATTATATTACATCCAGACTGTCTTGCGCTGTTGTTAATTGTCCTAACAGGCCGTCAAGGAATGTTTATGTACATTTTTACGGTAAGTGACATTACACTACTCACTGTCATTACTTCTCGTTATCTGTCATTAATATGTAGCATTGCTATTAGCGCTGTAGCCCTGAATCACCTCGAAAATGTTAGCATTTTAACCCTGTGTCCAAACGACCTGCCATTATCAAGCATATTTGACTGCTAATATTAAGAGTACTATTTGCCCAAGTGTGTAGAATAGCATTGAGGAAGAGTTAATGTTATTTGAATTTTTGTCGTGGCTGTCTCGGTAGTCTTTGAAGTTCCATACAGTCTGTGTAGCACTAAAGCTCACCGCAAGCTATGTTACAGCCTGCTATGCTTCGGCAACTAATAATGAAGTTAACGTCAGGTAAACTAGTCAAGCTACAAAAGTTCCCGCCTGCCTACATCGTGTCTTTTCTTCCTATGTAAATTCTTTGAGCAATGCACTAATTAACATTGCTTTGCTTACGGGAAAGTTGCCCTGAAATTATTGTCTTTCTAGAAGTTGGGAAGAAAAGTGTAATGACAAGTGCGTCAAATTATGTCTACCGTCTCAGTTCTTTCTCTGTGCTAGTGTAGAAGAGGTGCATGTGTTATTGGACAAGTAGGCTAGAGACCAATGATGTTACAGACTGTAAGGGAGCGAGACGCTTAAAAGCACCCTTGCTTGTATAGTTTTATTAAGTAGTGAAAATGAGGTGTAGGCTTGAGTGTACCAGACGTAACTCATTTTAGAATTACATTAGAACAAAAAAATAGAAGTGTACGCTACATCCACGTATGAACAATCTGGCCTTACACATTGCTATGTCTAACATCTGTGTTTCATTCAAGTCATTATCTCATTACATTTTGAAAAATATTGCGACTAACATTTCCGACATGTCTTGTCTGTTTTCCTCTAGGTGATCCAGACAGGCTGGACCAGTGGAGAGTTAACTTGAGGAGACAACACTTGCAGGCTTTCTATTCAAGAAGTAGCTAAAGAGGTAGCAGGTACACCTGTTACAGAGAAAGCAATAGGCAGTGTACTTTACTGTCATTTCTCCTCCAAATATGGCATACAAGTTTTCGACATCCTACCAGACTACAAGCTTACAGTATGTTATGGTTTGTCCAAATGTTGTTCTGGAAAAATATGCTTTACACGTGTTTTATTCAGTAATGCAGTCTTATTGAGGTTATGGTAGTGATATACAATTACATTACACTTAGCAGATGCTTTTATCCAAAGACACTAACAGTAGAGGACACAATACCTGTTTTTTCTTTAAAACATGTACCTGCTGCCTCCATTGAGCACTCTCAAGGTTTCATTTGTGTCAGTCTTGACTCCATTAGGCCACAGCTGCCCTTTGCCATTACCATCTTAAAATGTTTTTGTGTAGCACTTTTGTTTACAGGTTTTCCTGCTGCATTTGATACTTTCACCCTTTTGCTATATTACATATAACTTTATTAACTTAAATGTTCTGATTTCTTTACACATGTGGGCAAATATCAAGGTCTGGTCAAAATGTCATGTCAGGTACTGAAAAAACATTGACATGTTCAGTACTTATTCTTCCTGGTATACATGCTATTAACAAAACTCAGATTTTTTCACTTTGCTCACTGACTGCAGTGTATGTTTTATGCATTGCTTTTGTTTACAGTGACATTTCAGTATTTTCCCTTTTATGTGTTAATAGTTTGGTTTGAAATAAAATGACATTTTGATTTCATTCAGTCTTAATTTCATAAATACAATATTACAAATTCCATATACATTTTAAGTGTGATTTCAGTGCAAGTGATCAAAACCAATAACAGTGTCATGGGAGAAAAATGTGTTCTGTCAACTAGCTCCAGACATGTGCTGTCCTTATATTTAATGTTATCATATAAAAATCAGCCCTTGATCTTCTTTGGGTCTGCGGATCTCCATCGGAAACGCTGGGTGATGGCAGAGATGATGATCCTCATATGTGGGTAACACCGATAGACATCACACAAGTCCTGCTTCATCTCTGCAATAAGATGAACACTCCTGACTTGTCCAAGGTCATTTCAGCCATACTGGATGAAGGACATCTGAGACTGTTCTTTCTTGTAAGGCCTGAGAGAAAAACAGGAGGACGCCACACTATTCCAGTCCACACCAGCCAAATCACCTCATCTGGGTATTAAGTCCCAGGTTAGTGGCCAGGGACCTCCTTGCAGCCTCCCCTCAACGGTGAACGTAGCTGTCCCCGTGAATCCATACAGTTGGAGCTACAAAAAAAAGGAAAGCATGTTAAAGCAATAATACCAATACTACTGGTAGTGTTTTAATGCCACTTACTAGTTTCTGTGGCCATTTGCAATGTTAAATTGGTTTCTAGAAATACCAGAGTAGTCATAATTATTAGCACGTTTTTGAGACATGAGGCATAGCTGTATTTGATATTTGTGTATATTTTTATAATGTGGATTATTATGTGACATTTGTGCATTTGCTATATGCAATTGTATTTGCTACATAAATAATATTGTTCTTGTTCATATTGTGCCTTCCATTATGTTGGATTGTCCTCAGTCCCTTTGAAATGGCCACTGAAACCATTTTAAAACCATTTGTACATTATATGCATTTGAGCTATGGCAGGTCTCAATGAGAAAATGTGAGAAAGCACCGGGATGCACACCTTCATTGATAAAGTCCACAATGTACACCTAATAAACTAGCAAGACTATATCAACAGCAGCAAATAATGACTATTACAGCTTCACATAAAAAGAGCAGATGAAACAGGAGATGTTTATAGTAAGGTTTCAATCAAATAACAGACCAAATTCGATGTCAAGGTATCATGATCACGACCACAGACTGTAAACGACGTGGTTGCTATGCATTGCTAATTTCTGCTAAGGTACATTAATTTAGCACTACCATAAAGCCTGATGCCTAAACCGTTATACATTAAGTTATCAACATCAATTGTTCAAAATCGTACATGCTTATTAATCAAATGTACTAATGTACTACAAATATTCTTTGGATTTCAGCACTTACCAGCAGAGTAGATAAAAATCGAGCCCGGTCTCTGGTCAAACAGTCAAGAGTCAGTCAGAAAAATGGCGGAGCTAGCCGGCAGCTAGGCTAGCATGTAGGGCAGACAGAAGGCGGGTCTTCCGGCCACCTGGCACCACCTTTTTTCCCCATATAAGGACTGGCCGTCAGAAGGCGGGTTTAGAACACCGAAAGCATTGGCTAAAATGGCAGCGCCCTGAACCTTCAAATAAAGCCTCATTTTGGTATTTAGAAAGTCTATGCGTGACGTCACGGAGGGTTTGTCCAGTTCTTATATACAGTCTATGATCGGATGCCTCACCGGTTTCATGTCTCCCTTCCCCGCAGCCGTGCCAACTCTACCTAACCTGCCCTCTCTTGTTTCAGTACCAAACCTTGGTTATCTGTCATTCGATCTGACGATATCATTCCGTTGATGTAGATATGAATGACCGGTCGTACACCTTTTTATGTTGTTTGCTGTACTGGTGTATTATGCATCCGTAGTGTGTACCTCCTCGATGGTACGCACAATTTTCTCGTCCTCAGTGGGTTTATTGGGATAATTAGCGCATTCATCGTGGTGCTCGTATGCTTTGGCAGTCTGATCAATGATGATAACTATGCTAAAATGCTGAGCAGCTAACAATGTTTGCTAGCGATTAGCTCACGTTTCGTTAGCCGTCGTACTACCTGTCTTGTCAGTGCTACTTTGCAGGTTTTGCTAAGGTTGTTAGCTACACTATGTTACCATGCTTCTACTTGACGAGGTCTGCTTGTGTAGAGGGATACCAAATGTATTTTCAGCGTCTGGTTTCGAAGTTGTCTTTTCACATAACTGATTGATGCTTGGTATATGTACATTGACGGCCAAATTCGTTTGCAATGTCCTGATATTGCAGGCTAACTCACATAGTTGCTAATATGCAACTTAGCTCCGGTTAGCTTCCTATCAGTCAAATTGGGAATATCAGTCTAACACGGATTACTCGTTGAACGTATTTGTTTAAAGTAAGCTTGTACAAACATGTTAGAGTGTGAAAGTTGTCATGTGAGTGAATTCCGTTGTAACCAGTAGCCTACTTAGGTGCCGTTTTCCAGGTTAGCTTCCTATAAATCATCTGACCATAGTCAAGTTCTATGGGGGCTAGTTTCTACTCTCTAGAAGTCCTGATGCTCTCGTTTGCTAGCTGGGAAAATGTGATATCGACACACTACTATAAGGTCTACATTCATCTACAGAGAGACATGCTTACATAGATGGTGTCTCGTGGGTTTTATTGTTGTTGGTTAATCTGTTCAACCTTTACAAGCTGTAACTGCTTCAACAGTTACCTATGATTCACGTACTTGGCCTTTACCCCGCTATCCTGCTTCACGTGACTGTTCCGTTGTGGACAGATCAATTCAGTTAGTGGGATGTACCGATGTCCTTCTTTTCTTTCAAGGTCAAATGTACTTCCCCGTGTGCACAAGCATTTTGTTCTATTGCCAGTTCGGTAAGCTGATAGTTAAATGATGGGAATGTTTTGTGTAAATGCTCTGCGATTTTCTTTGCATACTGATGGAAACCAATTATTTACTCCCCGACAATTCAGTGTAGCATTTATTAAGCATTCTCATTCGCTCTGCTTAATGTTGTGTTTATGGGGCTCTTGCAGTAATTTTTCCTTTCATTTCCCAACGCAATCTTTGCACCGGATGCCATGTTTTAGCCCTTATTGACTAGGTTGATGGGTTATTTATTGAGCATTTTAGTACATCACAAACATTTCGCTCAGGTTCCGTTCCGTATTGAGGTACTCATTCAATGACTCATGCATGCAGCATTGTTAACTGACTGACTTATTTTATCTCTGCAGGCTAATTGTCCCAGGTGCGGTAGTTTAATAGTGGTTTGGCCATTATATCTTAGTCTTCGTAATCTTAACAGTGGTGTAGCTTGTCCACTCTTGGCTGTCCAACCCTGAGTAGCTTTTTAAAATGTTTATCTCTCCACCTGCCACCTTCCAACTGAAAAGTCATTGGTTACCGCTCAGCAACCACCGCTCCTCATTTGCATAAAGTTCAGCAGAGCTCAAATTTTCGCCCGCCTCTCTGTCTATACAAGCCATTCGTTTCGTATTGGCGCTGCTGCTGTCAATTCAAAGGCTGGGGAGATGGTCGTCCTCAGCTTTTGAATCTTACATCAGGTCCGATGATCATGTCGTTCAGTCATTCAAATGGCACTCCCCAGAATTCAAGGTAAGCTTCAACGTCTGGTGGTGGTCGTTTTCGTCACTTTTCATATCATCACTGTTCATGGTGTTACCTGTGACATCTGTCAATGTCTGTGTTCCTACTGGAGGAATCCGTCATTGTTTGCTATGTGTAATGTATTGGTCAGCAAACTCAACAAACACCGCTCTTCATTTGCATAAAGTTCAGCAGAGCTCAATTTTTCGCCCGCCTGTCTGTCTATACAAACCATTCGTTTCGTATTGGCGCTGGTATACCTCCGAAGTCAATTCTAAGGCTGGGGATATGGTCGTCCTCAGCTTTTGAATGTTACATCAGGTCCGATGATCATGTCGTTCAGTCATTCAAATGGCACTCCCCAGAATTCAAGGTAAGCTTCAACGTCTGGTGGTGGTCATTTTCGTCACTTTTCATATCGTCACTGCTCATGGTGTTACCTGTGGCATCTGTCAATGTCTGTTTGCCTACTGGAGGAATCCGTCATTGTTTGCTATGTGCAATGTATTGTAAAAGAACTGTACTATGATGTCTGTGCCGAGACCTGAAGCATCCACCACGGGCTGTGTCTCATCTGTCATCTCTGCCACTACTGAAGGCGTCCGTCATCATCTGCGCCAACACTTGAGCATCTGCCACCGGCCTAGTGGTGGCATCCGTTACTGTTTGTTTTGTTGTATGAAATGACTTGTCATGGTATCCGTTATCGAGGGCTAACAATAGGAGGACTCTGTCACTGTTTGCTATGTGTCATGTATTGTAAAGGAACTGTACTGTACTGTGATGGCTGTGCTGACATCTGAAGCATCCGCCATGTCTGTGTCTCATCTGTCATCTCTGCCATCACCAAGGACATCCGTCCACTTCTGCGCCCATACTTGGGCATCCGTCACTGGTTTGGTGGAGGCATCCATTATCGTCGTTTCATGTACTGAAATGTATTATGTCATGTCTGCGCTGAACTTTAAGGCATCCGTTATTGAGCTGACTGTTGAGGCTTTCTTTTCTGTTTAAGTGTAAGGATATTAAAATGTATTGTTGTGTATGCGCCGAAACCTGAGGCATCCGTTGTATGTACGCCGAACCATGAGTTAGTCGTTTTCAGCCGATGGTGGAGGCATTCGGCAGTCATTTTCCTATATCAGATCCGATGATCATGTAGTTCACAACGTTTAACTGGCACTCTCCGGAATTCAAGGTAAGCTTCAACATCTGGTGGTGGTCGTCTCGTCACTTTTCTTAGTTTCTGTCGAAGTGGTCACGGTTCATGGTGTTATGGCATTTGCCATTGTCTATGTCAACAATAGGAGGACTCTGTCACTGTTTGGTATGTGTCATGTATTGTAAACGAAATGTGCTGTATTACAATGACCGTGTGGCCTTGTCCATGTCTCATCTGTCTTCTCTGCCATTATCGAAGACATCCGTCATTACCTGCGCCCATTCTTGGGCATCCGTCATTGGTCTGGCGAAAGCATCCTTTTCTGTTCGTTTTGTGTATTCTGTGTTGAACCTTGACGCATCAATTATCGAGCTGTTCGTTGAGGCATTCGTTTCTGTTTAAGTGTAATTGAATGTACTGTATTGTTATGTGTGCGCCGAAACCTGAGGCAGTCGTTTTCAGCCGATGGTGGAAGCATCTGTATGTAAGCGGAACCCTGATGCAATCGTTTTCAGCGATGATGGGGGAGGCATTCGGCAGTCATTTTCCGCCTATGGCGGAGGCAGTCATTATGTAAGCCGAACCCTGAGGCAGTCGTTTTCAGCCGATGGGGAGCCATTCGTTTTTATTTCTAAGTGTGATGAACTGCAATGTAATGTTATGTATGTGCCAAACTGAAGTATATGTTTTCAAACCTATGGTGGAAGCATCTGTTACTGTTTTCTATGTATAATAACGTAATGTAACGTATGTCAGCGCTGCAACTTGAGCCATCCGATTGTGGTGGCCTCCTCTTCTGTTTCAGCGTAATGAACTGCAATGGCCTGTAATGTTCTGTAATGTTATGTTTGCGCCTATACCAAAGGTATTTGTCACGGGGCTTTTCTTCTGCCTTCCTACCCTGTCTGCATCTCATGCTGTCACCTATGTCCAGGAATTTCAATTGCTTGCAGGATTCGTTTTTCGCATGATTGTGCTTATTTGCAGATGGTGACAACTAAAGTATTGGTGGGTATCTCTTCACGACTCGGTAGGTCTTACTTTTCTTTTTGGGGGGTAAAGTTTAATTGATTTGTGTAAGTATCACTACAATATTTCTTTCTTTTTGTGGGTATTACTATTATGCCCTGCCACTACTACAGTCAGCATCTATTCAGTTTTCATGTTTTATCGATCAGGCCAAAGGACAGGACCTACGCCAAAGTTTTGTTGTGCCATATCATTACATGTAATCAAATAAATTATTATGTTACCATATACTCAAAGTCTTTCTGGTTGAACTAGTGTTGACACCTCATAAGACATCAAATAATGAAACTGCAACAGATAATGATTTCCAATAAATGTGCTTATATTTACATTTAATACCTTTAGCAGACAGTTTTATCCAAAGTGACTTACAAAAGAGGACTATAACACGTTACACACAGCCCAATGCAGATAGCTAAAGCTCCGCTTAGAGTGCCAACCATGCTGCGCGACGATTTCACGTTACTGCTTGATGTAAACGCACACACTTACTACATGCAAGACAGGCCTCACTCCAGCAGCAGAACTTCACTTTACCAGCCAAACTACGACAAAAAACGGAACTTATGGAACATAAAATATGACACATAGTATACTTGTATGTACTAACCAAAACCAGGCTTAAGTATAACCATCCACCACATCTCTCCTGCTGGATGGTGCCACCCTGCGCCTCTGCCCTGCTGCTGCCATTGCTGCAAGGTCGGCATTAAGGCGCCGAAGCCTGTATATCTCTGCGTCTTTAATCTTGCAGCAAGGGCAAGCAGCAGGAGCAGGAGTGCTGCAGGGTGAAGGGCAGGAGGTGCTTTCTGCGGCAGTAGCCTGCATCTCAGTCACCGTAATATCTAGTGCTGAGATCATCTCTGGGCTTGGATTGGATGCCCTTAAGGTCCTGAGCTGCTCCAGGACCCAGGCCTGCTTGGATTGGCAGCAGAGCTCCGCCCTGGTGAATGTACAATAAATACATCGTTTACTATGTACAAATAGTTTGCAAAGATGCATGTCCAAGAAAATACAGGTGGCATTGTTGTAAACCAGAGAGGACACAGCAAAACATATTTACTTTGATCGGAAGTTGTTTTGTTCAAATCGACTACATGTTCCCATTTTTGTGCTGATAAAGGTGTCTTCTTCAGCATGCCGCTGGGTGCCTTGTGGTAATTTTTGAAAGTGTCTTTCTGTGAGGAGACTGAAAGTCTGTGTGACAGGAATAGAATGTGTGTGTGTGTGTGGCATGCTGGAGACTCAGCAGCAGGAGAACTGCTGACAGAGGAACCATTACCTAGGTGTGTGCTATTTGGGAGTCACCCTTGTAAGGATAACAGACTGGAAGTCACTGTGTCTGAATTTGGACACTAGTCAACATGATACTGATGTGTGTAGTTTAAAAGGACTCAGAATGGAACAGGAAACCAGGATGGCTAGGAGATGCTCTGTTGTGGTCAGGCTTCCTCTCGATGAACGCAAATAAAAGACCTGATTGAACAGCAATCTTCCTCCTTGACTATTTCTCAGAGATTACGACATTTGGCGGTTTGCGTTCTTTAATTGGATCCATACTGATTGGCTTGGGTAAGTTACTAAATTAATGTAATTGGCCATTAAGAAATTTTGGGTCCATCGCCCCACGAACTTGTGTGGAAATAACAAAGGTTCAGGAGGATTTTTTCTGCTCATCTTTGTCTTCATCGATAAAACATCAGGTCAGATGAAGAGGATTTTGTTATTTGTCTGTGGTGTATCCACGGGCTGATTGCAGGTCCTTTTCATGTTGCATGACTCAATATTGTCTTGTGTTGTGTCATCTAACTTTATTCACAGGTTTAACTGTGTTTTTGTTAAATTGTCTGTGTCATTGTCTTCGAGTAAAGTCCTGTTTGCAGTATCCTTTATTTGCATGTGAAAGGATATTGTGCTTGTCAGAGGCCACGTATCTCATAGCTTAGCTTAACATAGGACTGACAAGGAGACGTGGGCCACAAGTGTAAAGATGAATAATGAGATAAGAGATAAGCGCTAGCCCACGACTGGGTTGTCGTGGATGTAGGGAATCTAAATTAATTGTCAAAATATTGGTAAGCCCTCCTCAAGGAACTGATGGTTGTGGTCCCTGTTTCAAGATTGGCTCGCTTAATAAGCCCCTAATCCTGGATAAGGTCTGCTGAGGTTGCAGCCAGGTCGGGCCGGAAAAAGAGAGTAACCCTAATGTCTTCGTAGTAAATGTGTCTGAATGACGAGACTGTTTTCTCGTGATGCGAAGGTTTTGCTCATAGGATGAATTAATTGTGTTTAATATGAGCGTCAAATCCTTATGAGTGAGGAAACTGTGCTTTTGTGAAGCATGGCACCTTACACTGTAACTGTATTTTTGTTTTAACATTTGTATTCCCTGCCTCTAGAGTTGAGATATGCATCTTGTCCAGTAGGATGCTTGAGAGACTACACTGCTGCCTGTCTGGGGTGAAAGTGTCGTCTCCTGTGTCCTGGCCAAAGGCAAGGCGCCTATGCTTGCGCTGTGCCCTTTGGAGGGTCAACTGTGTGTCTAACTTGGGATGGAGTGATTTCTGTGTCGCCTCAGGTCTGTGGTGCTGACTAAGGTTTGGTTCAGTTGTTACTGCAGAACAGCTGTCATTTCTTTTTTAGCGCCCCGTGCATGAACAGTGACTAATCATTCAGGGTGAAGTAACTTTTATTTTTTAAGATGCTAACCATTTAAGGGTCCAGCTATTTCTTTATCAATGCATAGCTGGAGAGTGGGGAGATGGTGAAGCAAATATTGACCTATATATATACAATATATATATAGGAGAAAAAAAATAAAATAAAAATAATAATAACAAGAATAAGAAGAGCTTACAATATAAAATATGTTGTAATAGTTTAGTTGTTTATCTCAGATTTGTAAAATGGACAGATTTAAAGAATACCAGAGCTATTCATTTGCTAAGAGTGGGTAATTAATATCTCCAGACTAACCTTTTGTGTGTGCTCTTACATAGGTATAGTGAACAAGGTGACATCTAGTTGTAGGTTGTTTTATGGATTACATGATAGCAGTGTTAAAATTAGTGTACAAGGGAGTTGATGCTGCCTAAGCAAGTAATGCATGAAAATGAGTGGTTTGAAAGTAAATTTGAAAAATAAATGTTAATGGGAAAAGTGTACAAAAAGACTGTGATCCATAACCAAAATGGGAACATTGGATCTTAGGATTTTTGTACAATTAGAGGGATGTAGTGGCTTGTTTGAGCCATGATGAGAGTTTGATTTAATTAATTTATACAGCTATAGAAATATATATATATATGTAAGAATGTTTGGTAAAACCATCACTGATGAAGATTTGTGTGCACTTTCTGTACAGCGTATGTGGGGGCATGTGCCGGAGGACGCTCCACTGACAGTTTGATGTAGGATCAGAATGAGACCCATGTTGAGAATTTGCATAGCTGCATCGCTGTCATAGGTGAACAGGGGGAAGATGAAGTATATGATAATTGCTATAGGCTCCGTTATTATATGATAAAATGAAAAACACCCTTGGTAAATTAAGGGATGTGAACACATATAAACAAAGATTGACACCATTCACGAAGGGTTTAGTTCAGAATATTCATTTGTAATATAAATGCCCATTAGTGTTAAGGGTTGTGATTTGCATTACTAGCCTTGGAGACATACTGATGCACAGGGTGTGATTTCACGTCGCCCCTCGCTTCGAAAAGGATGTGGGAGCATGGATTATGATATCTGAAGACCAGACTGAGGGCCAGACATTTGCTCTCAAGGACATTAAGTATTTGTTTGGAAGTATTATCAGCAAGACGCTTTGACTGATGCATTGTACAAGGCCGACTTGGATCTGATAGGGGAAGATTCTGCTACTTGGACACATATCCTTCATGAAAAACTGTACCCGTGTCTGGGCTGCTTTGTGAGCTGCCTAGCCAAATCGTTGTCCAGCTACTGCACAGCTGAATATTGCGCTGAACTCATCATCATGTGTGCGTCTTTCTCATAGCCACAGTTCCAGCAAGGACCACCAACAGTGTGACAGCTGCGCAATTCAGTGGCTATGCCCCTTCTCGTGCAAAGGTACAGGATGGTGCGCGGACAAGTCTTGCTCAAAATGACCCCTCAGGATGTCCAGTGCTGACCTTGTGGGGGTGTGGACGCTATTTCCTTCTTGTGCCCAAAACTCCAACAGACTGTCGCGGGGGTAGGTGGGGTCGGATTTCCGGTGGTCAGAGTCTCCAGTGGTATGTCATGTGAATCTTGATCCCATGGGGCATTATTGATTAGCTTTTGAATTAGATATAGTCTGTCAGGTAACTTAGGGACTAGATGAGGAACTACATATATGTGCAATAATACAAGGACATACACTATCATTATTAGTTGATACTGGAGCCACTTACACTTACACTTATACTTACACTTACATTTATATATTTGTGTTAATATTTATATCCCACATATTAAGAAAGAGGAGTTAGGGAAGGTCATTAGGACAAGTTTAATTGCTTCCATTTTTTGCAGTCATAGTTCAGGTAGGAACACATATTACAGTTATGCCATTATTGTTGTCTTCCTTAAACCTGTAAATCCTTTGGGCTGGGGTGCACGGTGCAAATTAGGTCTAAAAATAGAGTGTACATTTCAGAGGGTGTCTGTGGGCGGCCTGTGGCATATATGTGTCTCTATGTGTCTTGAGAAGGTGTCTTGTTCTTTATCAGTGATGTGTGTTTATCAGATTTCTAACTAATAGTATGCTGGAAAGTATAATGATTTGTGTTTTGTCCAGATGTTGCTTTTAAGATATGTGATATAGCAACTAATCCAATAGATAGGATTCCCCTAGATTATGAAGGAACCTTTCATGAATGAGTAGATTCTTTAGTCTTTTCTAAATTATGGCCATATTAGAAAAGTTAACCTCTTGAAACAGGTTTGGTGTTTTTTGTGAATGGTTCTAGCTATAATTATGACAATAAGACATGTGCAGGATTTAGTGTTATTCAGTTAAAAGAAGTAGAGACTTCTTTAATGTGCATTCCTTGTAAGCAACCGTGTTAGCACAATTAGTAGAGTTAAAGGTGCTTACTGAGGTTTGTTTGTCTGTTACTATTATGACGTTACTATTTTTACTGATAGCATGCTGTGTAGTGTCTGTTGTCCATGGTACTTAGTGGGAACAGAGAGAGTTTAAGAAATCAGATGGCTCTCCAATTCAACATTTGGGTGAAATATAATTGTTATTCATTGCTATGATGTAACCTATTCATTAGCTATTTCTAAGTGTCAGGTGCATGAAAAAGGGGAATGATTTAATTACATGAGGCAATGCCTTAGCAGATGAAATAGTAAAGGATGTAGCATTAAAAGCTAGAGAGTTTGATTCACTATGCAAACAGTGAATGATGCTTGAACAGTCATTAATTGCTCAATCCATGTGTTCTTTAAAGAAACTCCAGATGTTATATGTTGCAGAATTAGGTCCAAAGAATGGTCGCCATGTACAACTTTGGTAGACTCCTGGCGTGTATTACTTCTGTTAACCTGAAGGTCCAGTTATTGAAAGTATTAACATAACAACTGAAGTGTAAAAATATAAATGCTGGAGAAATACATATGTTGTTGCTGCTGATGAAGTTATTAATTACCAATTAGGAAGTTGTGCTAAAATTGGGTTCAGTTCACCTACATGGGGTAGTGATAAGATAAAGTGTTCTTTGGTTTCATGGGTTTATAACACGGGTGGTGTGTATTGCCATGCTAAGAGAAGTATTTCTCGAAGCCCTGATGATATTTATTTGCCATTTTGGGATAATAGTTGGTATGATTGGGATGAGTTTACTGCAAAAACTTATCATCTGTGGGAAAACTATTATGAATGAGCACAGGCACAACCTCTAATGATTGATATGCATCTCATTGTCATTTTGGTACTTTAGAATATTATGATCAAGAATGTAAAAAAGAGTTTTCCAAATCCTACTTAGTGTTATTATGAATTACCGTAGGTGCATGAATGTTTAAACCATTATTGGTAGTGGTTATGAATGCTTGGTGGGGTTAGGAATTGTGAATTTTGATAACATTATGAGAACTGAAGTATGACAATATGATGTTAAGTGTCATGATCTTTAAATCTAAGGCATGTGAAAAGTCATTATTCATCATTAGAACATCAAAATGTCTCTCTGGCAAATTATTTGGTGGGCCAGCCAGTGGCCCAGAGTGGGGAGTGTAGAGTGCTCTGCCAGAAGAGTGGGGTTTTGTGCATGTGTCAATGCAATACAGGATTGAACTACTGGGTATGCATTAGATAATAGAAGTGTAGCTCATGTTTCATTTGGTAATTTTTTAACTTTTGAGTGTTGAACTTGCAGAGAATACCTGTCGGGATACTAAGATTGGTCAGTGGGTTTGATCATTGGATTAAAACTACCTTTGGTTCTTTTACTGCATGGTCTGTCAAAATAGCTACTTTAATTGAAGGCATTCTTCTCATTGTTTCTTTTTATTTGTTTCTTTTGTTTTGTTTTTTTGGTTTGTTTTCTGTCTGAGAATCTTGTTCATGAGGATAGTGGCAGGACAGGTTAGATCTCAAAAGGTCCTGTCGGGGTTGGCTGATGAAGTGAAGGACATTGACTGAGACGAATGAGAATTATCAACTGCGCCTCCTTATGCTGGTCTGGATGATAAGCCTCAAAGGGAGGAGACTTTGGGAAAAGAAGATTTTTGTGGAATACAAGGAACTGTCGACCAGCCCTGGCAGGAAGGAGCAGTACACACTTAGATAAATATAGAGTAGATTCGAATAACAGTAACCTGTATATTCTGGTACACTCATTGCATAACAACATGAAAGGAAATTCACATACTTATATGCGTCATACTTCATAAAGATTGCAATACAGTAACAAGAATGAAAAACTGACATGCACGTACACAGGAAGGAAAATTCATTGAAAATGAAAAGATTTTATTTTTATTTTTATTTTCTTTTTTGGTATTATCAATGGGACTTTGATAAGAATGAATTTGCATTCAGTAGCTTGTTGTAATGTTAAATGTAAGGCACTAGTTGCATGAAGAGAGATATCTCTTAAGAAAGAGTTTTCAGAGTATTCTGGAAATGTAAGTTATGGAACCTTCTGAATGATCAAAATGATGTCAGAATGATGTTTGTGGAATATGTGTCATTGAGAATCAGATTAGGGAGAATATACCTTGAGGTTTCAATGATTAAGGGATATTCTGCAGATAGTCAGATGAGACTGTCACCGGGAAAATTTGGGTGATCGCATGGTGTGATAATAATGATGTAAAATGCTGTTTATTGTGTTTCGAGAAGCATAGGCTTCCGAAAAAGGGAGGAATGTGGTAATTTTTGAAAGTATCTTTCTGTGAGGAGACTGAAAGTCTGTGTGACAGGAATAGAATGTGTGTGTGTGTGTGGCATGCTGGAGACTCAGCAGCAGGAGAACTGCTGACAGAGGAACCATTACCTAGGTGTGTGCTATTTGGGAGTCACCCTTGTAAGGATAACAGACTGGAAGTCACTGTGTCTGAATTTGGACACTAGTCAACATGATACTGATGTGTGTAGTTTAAAAGGACTCAGAATGGAACAGGAAACCAGGATGGCTAGGAGATGCTCTGTTGTGGTCAGGCTTCCTCTCGATGAACGCAAATAAAAGACCTGATTGAACAGCAATCTTCCTCCTTGACTATTTCTCAGAAAATACGACAGCCTATGGGTGCATGGCCATGAAATGATCCACCTTTTGTTCCAGCTGCAGTAATCCGGATGCAAACTGCTCACAGTTGCATGTGCAAGCCTTTGACACTGAATCAGTTGAAATCCCACTCTCATGAGATGGAGTATTCATTTTGACCCAGGCACAGAGATGAAACTGGTCTGGGAGATTCGAGTTTTGAGGGTGGGGTTTTCACAGCCAACAACAAGAGATTGACTCAAATACTCACTGGGGGAAGATCCACTCTGGCGACTCAGGTGCCCCGGTAGGTAGAATGAATTCCAACTGGTACTTTGATAAGGATCACTGAGTGAAGAACATTTTCATCACTTCCCTTCAGGTTTCGGAGGGGAATGGGTATACAGCATTTCTGGATGCAGTCGCTTCTCGTCAAAGGGCTATCATCAGATAATGAATGGCCACTCATTTCAAGCTCTGAGGAAAAGTCATCCTCCTCTTCTGAGATCTCTTTTCCTTTTTGAAGCGGATTAGATTAGTTTAGATTCAACTTTATTGTCATTACACATGTATAAATATAGGGTAACGAAATGTGCTTTAGCATCTAATCAGAAGAGCAAGGAGCAACAAGTGCAGTATGAAGACAGATAACAGCAGTTATGCACAGTTAAGAGCAGTAAAAAGGTAGGTTTTAAATATACAGATGTAGTATGAACAATATACAAGTGTGCTACACTTCATTACAGATGGGTAAAATATACATGTTAGAATGAGAAATATATACAGGAATAGGTTCATATCCCTACCAGTGGGTGTCTTAGACAAGTGTCCTGTCTCCTCAAGTCCTACAAATAAGTTGAAAAGGTTTAAATTGCAAAGTAAAACAATATGGTTTCAACCGTCAATCTATACAATTTCTGCAAGAGCAATAAATAACAAATTAAATTTGAGTAAAGCAGGATAGAACATTGAAAAGAATATGATTATGTGAACCTTTATTTCAATGCCCTTGTAGTCTGTGAATTACATACATTTTTTATTATCTTTTTTATTTAGGAAGACACATTTCCATCACAAACTTTACATTGATAACACTCTCTGTCACTCAAGGACATAGATGAAGATGGTTACATTAAGTCCATGTGTTTTAGTCCATATTGCCCTTTTTAGTTGAGAACAATATTAAAACAGAACTGAACTGAACAAAACTAGGGAGCACACCATTTCAAGTAATCCAATGAAAACACACAAAAGAAAGAAAGGGAGGGTTGGTTCGCACAGAGCTCAGGTACAGCCATAGGGTCTTATTGGTTTTACATACTCAGTCCATTTGACCAAATGCAGATCCTTTAGAAGTTTTCTTTTTCAACTCTGAGGTAAAAAGATATCCTATCCATCACATAAATGTTATAAACAATGTCAATCCATTTATCAATGGTGGGTGGTTTTGGTTTTAACCATTTTCTTGCACACCTCCTCGTTTTTGTTTTTGTTTTGTAAAGTTTAGTTGACTATGATGAACCAATCGTGTCCTACTACTGAATGACGTCATTCATTCACAAAGACGCTCCGTGCTACCGCGCTATAAGGCTGACGGACCTGTCAGTCTCGCCTATACCCGGATAAACAGTGTAGTATATAGAGGGGACACAATTCATTCAGATCTACAAAATGCAAACCACAAGCAAACATGAACATCATAGGTATTAGGTTAGGTGTAGATGTTACAACATGACGTTTAAATTAAACTCATCATTAAGGCCTATTGGTGAGAGTGTCTGTAGGGTGAAGATCCAGTACGCATCCCGTCTTTTTAAAAGTAGGTCAGGATTCCCTCTTCTGCGCGGTAGACCTATCTGCTCGATCCCACAGAAGCACAGGGAACAGATATCATGGCTCATGTCTTTAAAATGTCCTACAGGCACTGGATAGTCACGGTCATTTGCATGGATTGTACTCTCGTGTTCACTAAAGCGCTGTTTAAGTTGTCTTGTTGTTTTGCCCACATACATAAGTTCGCATGAACAGGTTAAAGTATAGATTACATATGTGGAAGCACAGGTAATTATAATTTTGATGGAAAAAGTTTTGTTGGTATGAAGGTACCGAAAGGTGTGTGTTTTGTTGCACTGTGCGCAGCTACCGCATGTATAGTTCCCATTTGATAGTGGGCTTAGTAATCTTTGCGAAGCGCGCCTAGGTTTATAATGTGCAAAATCTGCATTAACCAACATGTGTCTCTAGTTTTTTTCTCTTTTGTACACAATGACATCTCCTTCATAATGTGGGCTAGTTCTGGGTCAGATTTTAAGATGTGCCAGTGTTTTCTAAAAACGTGTACATGTGGTGAGTAAGAGGTAACGCAAGTCACGGAAAAACTCTTTTCTTAAGCAAGTCTGATCTAGGTTTTTTAAAGAGGCCTCATAGGCATTTTTAACCCATTCCTTTGGATATCCTCGCTGTTTGAAACATTCTCAATGGATTCTGTATTGCAGAATTAAAGACTTGAAAAGTAACCTGAAACAAGCAAAATGACACAATATGTCTGCATTTCAGGCAGTCTGCTCATGTATTTTGCACACTTTGGTCCATGGTGTAAACAACAAAGTGCAAACAAATGAACAATACATGTATTTCTGTTCTGTGTCATGTCATGTACATTTCAAGACCAGACACGCCATATGATGACATTGCTATGGGTGTACTCTCTAGAACTAGAATGTAATGATGCAGGGCAGGTCTCTCCACTGACCTAAAACCTAATGGAAGGGTACAAAAAGTTACCTGTAAGATTTGGACAGTCTGCCACAATGACAAAAGTAGTGTAGTGTGTAAGGGGGGCATATCAGCATAATCAGTCATTGTCATAGTCAACTCACACCACACAGTGGGACATTGAATAGTCGGGTGTCTTTGGAATCCTGGCTCACAGCTTTCTAATGGTGTATTGGATGGCAATACCACATGCAGTATGTAGACACAGGAACGGATTAAGGGGGGGTATGGGCCAATGACGTGCGGGCAGGGTAGGCAAAGCAAACGAGCCTGGTGGCCGTGGGAACGCACAAGCAAGCCTTCCGACATAAGCTTGCATGCATTCCGAAGGCCAGGGTAGGCTCTGCCCGGCTGTGCAGCTCTTTGTGACCTCCATCAGCGTAAGGGGCAGAAAAGCAAAGCGTCAAAGCGAGATAAGTGATAATGTCGACCATTCTTCATCTGAAAGGTTTTAATAAACTGGATTACCAGCAGAAGTTGCTTGTCATCAAGCAAGGCAGGCCAACACCAGCTCTTTGTGACCTCCATCAGCGTAAGGGGCAGAAAATCGTCCATTCATTCCAGCCGGATTGGTACACCAGAAAAGAGTGGCTTTGCGGTTGCAATGTTAGCAACAGTCTCTTCTGCTTTCCCTGCCTGATGTTCTCCAAAGATCGGGACAACGTGTGGGTATGTGCTGGCTACACCGACTTGAACAACCTGCTGAGTGCTTTACTGTACGTTCACACCAAAAGCGACCAGGTCGCTGAAGAAGCTTCGCTGTTGAGTTCGCTTTGTTCGCTCATGACGTATCATTTGGCCGTAGCCAAAAAAAAAGCTTCCCCGACCAACAGCGGTGATGTATATGCGGAGGGCAACACATCGATACACTTGAACTTTGACATGTTTGATTAATAAAGGAATACAAGACTATAAAACGTCTACATGCACTGACTGCTGAAAAATATTCATATTTATATTCATACAATAATGAGATTGTATGAATGTGGATAAAATCCCGCTTAAAATCCCGCTTAAAATTACTAGCCTTAACAATTGGCTAAAGATTTCCCGTAAAGAGCAAATGAAATGTACTCCCGCCATAAACAATGCAGAATGCGTTCTATAAATACTGGCACGTATCATTTCTGTATCATCATCTCAGCATGGAAGACCAGGATATTGTTGTTTGCGCTGGTTTGTTGTATCTTCAACATCGTCGTCGTCATCGCAGGAGGATGTGGATTCACGACATCCTCCGGGGTCGCGAACAGCACGGTGAATTTCATCGGTTGGTGCGGGAGTTGCGGCTGGACGAGGAGAGGTTCCAGCGGTACTTCAGGCTGGACTGGGAGCAGTTCGACAGCTTGCTGTCAAAAATTGGGCCGCTGCTGTCAATGCAGAGCACCAATTACCGTCGCCCAATACCTCCTGCTGAGCGCCTGGCGATCTGCCTGCGCTTCCTGGCTACCGGAGATTCGTATCGCACTGTAGCCTACAGCTACCGAGTGGGAGTGAGCACAGTGGCCAGTGTTGTGAGGCAGGTGACCAGAGTGATTTGGGATGCCCTGGTGGGAGAATACATGCCAACGCCCACAACAGAGGACTGGAGGAGCATTGCTGAGGGGTTCCAGCGTCGGTGGGCCTTCCCCAACTGCCTTGGATCCATTGACGGGAAGCATGTAGTGATCAGGGCCCCAGACAACTCTGGGTCCCTGTTCTACAACTACAAGGGGACATACTCCGTTGTGCTCCTGGCGGTGGTGGATGCGGAGTACTGCTTCCGTGTGGTCGATGTGGGAGCGTATGGCAGGACCAGTGATGGTGGTGTTTTGGCCAACTCCACCTTTGGCCAGAAGCTGCAGGATGGCACCCTGGGCTTGCCACAGGATGCTCTGCTGCCGGGAGCAGAGCATTTGGGACCCCAACCATATGTGTTTGTCGCCGATGAGGCCTTTCCGCTGCGCCGCAACCTCCTGAGGCCTTTCCCTGGAAGGCAATCTGGCAGCCGCAGGGTCTTCAATTACAGGTTGTCCCATGCAAGGCTGATTGTTGAGAATACCTTTGGTATTCTCTCATCCCAGTGGCCTATGTACAGAGGAGTCATTGGGATCAGTGCTTTAAATGTGGATGCCTGTGTGAAGGCTACCTGTGTGCTGCACAACTTCCTGCGGCGTACCACTACCACCAACACCAGGACAACTCTGGCACCTGCAGGCCGACCAGCTGCAGACAGTGATGCTGCTGGCCTACTGCCTGTCACCCGAGTAGGCAGCAATAATTCCACTCGGGAGGCCATCCGTGTGAGGGAGACATTCATGTCTTACTTCACCAACGAGGGAGCAGTCACCTGGCAGCCTGCTGTTTAATGTCCATCTGTCACTACAATGGCTCTTTTAACTCATTCGATGCCAATGACGCGAAAACGCGTCTTTTATGATAGTAACGCCCAGTGCCAATGACGCGTTATCGAGTCAATTGCGTTTTTTTACAGGGGAGGTGGGGTAATCATCTGATCTAGCTTGTGTACAAAAATCAAAGTTGTAATCACAAGGGAACCCATTCTGTGGGTAGTATCAGTGTGGATATGTGATCATCTAATATTGTTTCAAAGAAGAGACGCTGGACCTGGCTTGCTCAGTTGCTTGCAGTTTTGCACACTAGCTAGCTTATATAATAAATATCTCCTGTCAGCACGTATGTTGAAGCTACTGTTTTCCTAGCAACATCTCACGTTTAGCTTCTGCAAGCCACCAATAGATTAATTTCACTTTAGGTAATGCATAATGAGCAGCCTGTCGCGCTGTTTCATAGATAGCTACACCTGCACTTGACTGACCCGTCTGCGCCGACAGCAAGTCACTGACGACCCAGCTCTCTACATTTGGTAAAGCGCACGGATTCACTGCACTCTCCCAACATCATAATTTTCTGTGCTATCATTCTCATGTGTTAATCTAGTTGTTCTGTGTGCGGATCCTGTGGAATACGATGTTATTTTGCTCTGAAGGCGTTGTTTATTTAGTTCGGTTTCGGTTTGCCTATCCCCTCTCTGAGCCAAGTTCCCACACTAAAATGTTACAATGTTTTATATCGTGTTTGGTGACGTTCAGAAATATTACATTTATTACCGATACTAGATGTATGGACCGGTATTTTAGATCGTGTTTATAGGTCTTCTCTGCTGTACACACACATGCATACACACAGGCGCACACACAGGGGGAGAGCTAGAAGCACTACAGTTTAACATAGTGTGCTGTACATAAATAGCTGCTAAATAATGTTGCCAGCGTTATTTTTGGTGCAGTATACAATGGGATCACTTTTCATAATGTTTGAGATGTCTCTGAAGCAAAAACAATTGTAATCAAAGACATTTTCTGCTTGAAATGTTGCTCGTTACAAAAAGCCGTTTTTCTCAGTATTTTGGTCAGAAATCAGCATTTTTAGTTACACCCACCCATGTTCTCTAGACAATTGCTAAGGAATGGAAAGAGGTACAAACAATTTTTTTTCTGATGATAAAGGAAAGTCTGGAGTTTCTTTTGGTATGTTTTTTGTTGACACAGACATAGAACTCAATTTTCTGTGGGTCTTGAAAAAACACTGAAATGTTCAAAAAATCCTGGCACTGGGACATGACCAACTTTGAAAATGGCTGGCACTGAATGAGTTAAGAGCCACCAAATGCATTAAAAGCATGGTTTCCATGACATTACATGGTATTTACAAATAACCTATACACTTCTTTAAAATATAATTTATAATCAGTTGTAAAGTGCACTTTGCCTAAACTAGAACAATTTACTTAAATACAGACTATACACAGGTAGCTATAACAAACTGCACAATAATGTGTCATGTATTTTGTATGGCACCAAATGCATTAAGAAGCATTGTTTGCATGACATTTCACATTTAGAAAAACTGTGTTTTTGAACTTGGTCTCGACATAGTACTGATTTAACCAGTTCATTTAACCAACTGTAAAGTCCTCTTTAAACCTTTTAAACTAAAAAAACTATTTTTGAAATATATCTTATTATATTATTATAATATACATTATACACAGAATGTAGTGTTAAAATAACAGCATAAAATGTTTTTTTCCTGCAAAGTTAAACTTCTGTAGAATTATAGAGCATTCCATTTGATATCACAAAACAAACACCTGTAACTATTAAGAAGAAACATTTTATTAACACGAACACATGAACACATCACGAACATTTAAAGAATATAACAAGAACAGAAGAACAGAGAACAGTACAACTCAGAACAGTATACACACACACACACACACCCCTTATAAATTTACAAATGTCCCCTCACTACTACCCTCACCCCAATCCTCCCTCTGTTTTGCCTCATACATGAGGCGATGAAACTGGAACTTTAGGTCCTGTCTCTTCCTTTGAGACAGTGACCTAAATTCCTGCAACAAACTTTTAAAAAACAGACTGTCTGCGTCCTCCGGGGGTGGAGGAACACTGGGTGGAGGGGGAGGTCTCCTGCTCACCGTCTCCAGCACCTTGAGCAGTCTTTCCTCGAAGACCTCCCCCTCACTCTGGTGTCTCCTTTTGCGCTTGGGTGCTTCAGGCTCCTTCTCCCTCTCCCTTGACACACTCGCCTGCCCCTGCCCCTGCTCCTGCTCCTCTATAACACCCTCCTCCTCACTTTCTGGGCCCTCGGCGTTGGAGGACGTCTGGCGGTCCTCCATAAACGGGTTCAGGAACCCCATCACCTCCTTATACCTCCATGGCCGGGCCACACCTCCCTCAGCCCCACTTCTCCTCCTCTCTTTCTCCTTCCTCCTTTCCTTTCTGAGTGTGTCCCTCAGGCCCTTCCATTTCTTTTTGCACTCCTCTGCTATTGAATAGACACAAACAAATATAATGTAAATATGAAATTATTGTGTGGAGAAATACAGAGTATGCAGGCATAACAGTGCAGGGTTTCGTTTTTTTTTTTTTTTTTTTTGGGTGAGTAGGGTTAGTTATGAAGGGAAGCTTTCTCGGAAGAGAAGAGTCTACTTGCAAAGTAAAAAAAAAAACATTTCAATAAAACGCATAGGAGTCACTGGCATGGTGTACGATGTCTTGAATCAATACTACCACCTCGTGGAGGCACTCGGCCCATCAGGATTACTATCGCGATTATTAAAAACACTGTTGTCCAGAAGATATCTGGATGCATTTGCATACAACGACATAATTTTCTTGCACAATTTAAACGACAACTGAGACGGCACGCTAGACCACAGATTGATATTTGAAATCCACACAACAATGCACATCATACGACATACGTGCGATTTCAAAAAGAGAGGAATTAACAAAAAAAAATAGTTTAAATAGTCTGAACATACATCATCTTGCATTAATATTTTACATTAACAAATAAATGGACACTTAATTGACAAAAAAAGGCGGCAAATTGTGTGGCGCGAAATTATCCTATTGTTCTCACCAAAATATTACACACTTCAAAACTCACCATTCCACCCCACTACCTCCGCAATTTTCTCCCACGCTTCACTTTTCTTGTTAGCATCTCTGTAGCCAAATAGGGTTGGGTCGTAGAGGACCGGATAGCCTGCCACTGCTGCGATCAGTTTCTCGGTTGCCATTTTTGTCTGTTTGCCAAAGTAGGAACTAGGAACTAAAGTTACACCGTTTGTTTCCTCGAACCCACCTGATTGTCGGACGTTGGTAAATCAATGTATTCCGATTGGTATTCGCAGTATTTGCCGAACCGCGTCATAGCTCATTACCATAAAGTTAACTGACTTTTAACTTCTCTTTTTCGCTCTGGTCGCCCAGTTCGCTTCGCTGCCGGCGAATTCGCTTTGTTCGCCCAATTCGCCGACTCTCCATAGAGAAACAATGACTTCCGTCGCTCTGGTCGCTTTGGTCGCTTTTGGTGTGAACGTACAGTAAAGCCAAACACGAGCGATCCAGTGCACACATCCAGCACCAGATTACACTGAAAACGTTTGGAAAATGCACCCCGATCAATCTAGCTTTGGACGAGGCTAGTCGGCAGCAAGTGTCCGTGCATAATGCAAAGGTTCGGGAAAACTGTGAGATCCTGAAGGACTTGATTCGCGCCACTTGCTACCTTGCAAGGCAAGAGCTAGCCTTCAGGGTGAAAAATGAAACCACCGAGTCATCTAACCGTGGGAACTATGTGGAGCTGCTGAATACCTTTACGGAGAAGGATGAGCACCTGAAGATGCATCTGGAAACCTCCTCGGTGTTCAGTGGTACATCCAACCGGATTCAGAACGACCTCATCTTGGCTGTAAGTGACATGGTCTGTCAAGACATTTGAGCTGAGGTAAACGCAGCCCCTTTTGTGTCTGTTCAAGTGGATGAGACGACTGATGTAACCAACAATCGGGGTTCACCGATGTTAGCAAGGACCGCAGAGCTGCTGCTGTAGCTGACCACGTGTTGTCTGTGCTGTTGCACTGAAAAGACATACGACAGACATACGACACTGCTGTGGTGATGGCGTCTGACCTGAATGGAGTACAGGCGAAAGTCAGAGAAGAAGTTCCTGCGGCGATTTTCATTCACTGTTATGCGCACAAATTAAACCTTGTGCTTTCACAGTCTGCCAAATCCATCAGAGAGTGCAGGGTGTTTTTTTAGGGAGGGACTGAGGGACTGGCATCATTTTTTAGCAAGTCTGTGAAACGTACCAAGTTCTTGGAGAAGTTGTGAAGCGCAGCTTGCCGAGGGCCGCACCAAGTAGATGGAGCTCGCACTCAAGGGTAGTCTAAGCCAGTGTTTCTTAACCGGGGTGCCGCAGAAACGCATCTGACAGTAGGCTACGCGAAATAAGCTAAATAAATAAATAAATAAAGAATGTAATATAATAAATATAATAATATAATAAATAATTGTCTAAATTTATACTTAAATACTAAGGCAGTGGAATCTTTCATGTAGCATTAAGTTAAGTAAATAAATTTAGGCCCGACGACACACATTGCCTATCTGAAATACACCTGCAGCTTTGGAACGTGAGTCGTGACGTTTTGTTTTGTTACTTTGAGCGGGTGTGATATCGGAACAGTCTTGCCAGACGGTTGTAACAATGGACAAGTTTCTGAAACGAAAAGCTCCAGAATCTGACACGTCTGAATCTGAGCCCTCAACATCCTCATCTTCATCGTGTGGTCATCCACGGAAGGAGGTAGAGACCACCAAGAAAGAGAAACGGCAGTATGATGAGAATTACCTCAGTTTCGGATTTATCTCACCTGGCGAAATATCGTGCCCTGAACCGCTGTGCCTGCTATGTGGAGTGAAATTGTCCAACCAGGCTATGGTGCCCAGCAAGCTGAAAAGATATAGAGATAAGATATAGAAGAGGTGGTCTTTGAGAAACTCAAACGATGTGGGAAATTCGCTTTGCAAATTGATGAATCAACTGACGCGAGTGGCCACGCACAACTTTTGGCATTTGTGAGATTTGTCGATGGAGAAGAAATCCGGGACAATTTTTTATTTTGCAAGTGTTTGCCTCACAAAACAACGGGAGAGGAAATATACCGTGTTACAACAGAATACCTTGAAAAGGGAGGTCTAAGTTGGAGTAACTGTATCAGTGTTTGCACAGATGGGGCTGCTGCAATGACTAAAGGTTATTCTATAACCCCGGTTCTCTGAGACATTGAGTGGAGAGATCCACCTATGGGAGGGACATCCGTACCCGACCCAAGCAGAAGCAACCAATTGCACCAAGTCTGGCTTGACAGACAGCAGCGCAAGTCCTAAGCCACGGGCGCTCCGCCCAGCGGACCGTGGTATAAAGGACGGAGCCGCGCCACTCCACATCAGTAGACAAATTCGCTTTTCGCAAAGCAAACGGGGCAATGTCGGTGGATCTCTCCACTCAATGTCTCAGAGAACCGGGGTAATAGAATAACCTTCAGTACTCTTTCAACATTTCGTGTTCGAGATCCACCTATGGGAGAGATATGGACAACTCCCCGATTGCCCAATGACCTACTGTGTCTGCCAGCCTCGGATGGTCCCTCCACCGAGGAGAATCCTCAGCGGAGCGGTGCCAGACTCACCCTACGTGAAAAACACACACATATTTTCCCAAGCGGGTAGCTGGAAAAGCGTGTGTAAGTGTTGAATTGTACACCGCATCTGCCTTAGAGAATGTAACAATTCAGCGAAAAGAAGTGAACAGGGAATAATGAACGAGGCGCTCGTGAGAGTCACACAGAGCCTACGCTCAGGACTGAATGAGCTACCGGGGTCTTGGTGACATCCAGACGGTAGAACCTCACAAACGTATCCGGGCTGGCCCAACTGGCTGCGGAGCACACCTGTTGCACAGACACCCCCTGGAAGACCGACCATGAGGCCGCCATGCCGCGAGTCGAGTGGGCTCTCAATCCCGCGGGAGGCAGTTTCCCTTTCGCGTCGTACGCCATAGCTATGGCTTCGACAAGCCAGTGAGACAGGCGCTGCTTCGAGATCGGTTTCCCGGTATACGGGGTGGCCCAGGAGACAAAGAGCTGGTCACTCTGTCTAAAACCCTTAGTCATGTCCACATACGCCTTCAAAGCCCGTACAGGGCATAGCGTGTTCAGCCTTCACTCTTCCACAGAGGAAAAAGGAGGCGGGTGGAAAGCTGTGAGCTCTACCACCTCGCAAGCAAATGTGGGAAAACATTTCGGTAGAAACGCCAGGTTAGGTTTAAGGAAAACCTTATTACCACAAGGCGAGAACTGAATGCATGACGTGTGCACGGAGAGTGCATGCAAGTCACTAACGCGTTTGGCAGTGTTCAAAGCAAGCAATAAGGCTGTCTTGAAGGACAGCTGTTTTAGGCCTATGCTCCCAATGGCTTCGAAGGGTTCGCCAGACAGCGCATCCAAAACCAAGGGGAGGTCCCAAGACGGGATGAGCCTTTTAGAAGTCGGCAACAAGCGGCGCACCCCTTTCATGTATCTGCGTACTAAGGGGTGTCGTCCCACCATGTCATCGTTGAAACCAAAGTGACAGGCGGATATAGCCGCCAAATAGACCTTAATAGTAGAGAAAGACTTCCCTTTCTCCATAAGGTTTTGTAGAAAGCCAAGAATGTCGGCGACCGAGCACTGATAAGGCACCACCTGACGCATATCACACCACTTCTCAAAGACTCGCCACTTATAGTCATAAAGTGACCTAGTAGACGAAGGGCAGGCGCGCGAAGAAGGCTCCAGGGCAGGTGACGCTGGCTTCGAGAGAGCCATTCGGATAACCAGTCAACTAACTCACCCGTCGTACACACCAGGCGGAGGTGGATCCAGGTAAGGATATGTCCTCCTTTAGGCAGTTAAGTGCCACGAATTAGCTGAGCTAGCTGTTAGCTGTACTTTAAGGTGGTTAACCAAGTTGCAAAAATCTGCGAGAAGCGAATGTCATCTGATGTGGAGCAGCGCGGCTCCGTCCTTTATACCACGGTCCGCTGGGCGGAGCGCCCGTGGCTTAGGACTTGCGCTGCTGTCTGTCAAGCCAGACTTGGTGCAATTGGTTGCTTCTGATTGGGTCGGGTTCGGATGTCCCTCCCATAGGTGGATCTCAAACACGAAATGTTGAAAGAGAACGGGCAATGTTAAAGGGTTCATCAGCAGGGTCAGAGACAGGGGCGGCTCGTTCATAGGGGTGATTTGTGCGATGCACTACCAAAAGTTACCAAAATATTTTTTTTTTCTTTCAATTTGAATCTAAGTGTCTCTGATCTTGTAGGCTAACTGTTGGTAAAAGTCAGTTCAATCAGTCTTAAGTCGCGCCTGGTGTTGCCACGCCCATTTGGTGCGATTTCTGTGAACTTCGAATTTGCACCAGAAACGTCTCATTGACATTAATGGTACGCCCGTTTTTTTCAAAAATCATGCTCCCCAATTCATTTTCTATGAGGTTTTATGTGCTCGCACAAAGGAAGTGCTTTCGTCATCTGTCTGTTGCGCAGGATCATGAATGAACATTCTATGAAGAAGATGGCGAGTGTCGAGTTTAGCAATACCATTGTGTCTCTGAAAGAGTTTCCCTTTAGTCATCGTACTAATGAGGAGAAGGCAGCAATCAAGCAGCTAGGACCTCCTAGACCTGACTTAAATATCAAGCAGGTGTCTACGAAAGGGGAGAAGGCCTACACACGATCTTTTAATAAGAATTGGTATCTCAGGAAAACCTGGCTAGCCGGCTGTCATGTAGCCAATGCCCTTTTTTGCTACCCTTGCCTGCTCTTCCACCCTGAAGGCAACACAGCAGACGGTACAGCGTGGACCATAAAGGGAGTTACGGATATGCAACATCTGTTCGAAAAGGTGAAGAAACATGAAAAATCGAAGAACCACATGGACAGCTGTCTGAAATTTTCAGCCTTAGGACGAGTGAACATCGCTACACAGCTGGATGAGGGGTATCGGCTAGCCGTTCTTCGTCACAACGATGAGGTGAGCAAGAACCGACACATACTCAATCGGCTCATTCAGTGTGTGAAGTTCTGTGGGATTTTCGAGCTAGCCTTGCGCGGCAAAGATGAAACCGAGGGCTCCACCAACCCAGCTAACACAAGACGTATCTGCAACGTCGCTTTAAAGTTGACAATTGGTCATGGCGACATTACCTAATGGCCACTTATACGCGAGGTCGCAGCAACGTTGCTGGTAGGATGTTGCCATAACGTAAACAAAACCCATCGCTGCAACGTTGCTATGTGGTCACCGTTTGACGTTGCCATTTGGTTGCCTCGGTGACCTTTCTGTCACATCGCGACATGGTAATCTGGAAACGTTGCCATTTGATATCAGAAAACTCGATGCCGCAACGTCCCTTTTCGGTCACCTCATAATGTTGCCATTTGGTACCAAGAGTACGATGCCGCGAGATTCAACAACTTGAATGACAACTTTGGTCTGTGTACAGGAAAAGTGTGTAAATCGTAACAGTCTGCGCTTTATCAGAAGTCATTTTGTAACGTTGGCAGATAGGCAGCAATCTCAACTAACCGAACGTGCTGTTTATTCAGTAAAGGGTTGTTGAACACAGTCGAGACAATGAAAAAATGCTGCAACAGGAAAGAAAAATGTAACTTTTTAAACCGCCCCTCAGTACCTCACCAATCGCCGCAGTGCAAGACTACATGCACCACAGTTACTGAGGAAGCAAGCCACAGGCAGAAGAACCACACACACAAACACATTAAAAGGCACACCAATACAGGTTGTTAAAATATGAATGCATGATTTACTCTTGCATTGACAGAAACGGACTTGAACACCTGGAATGATGGGGTTTCCCACAGTGGCAACTCATGACACTAGGGCAAATTCTCTGAACAAAATACACTAGGCCCCTACCAACTGCAATCAGGACATTTCATTCTTTAGAAATGCCGCGACCTCCTGCTGATCAGGCCCTTGGTTGGAGCCAATCATTCTGCCGACCCGACAACCTCTGCGCGAGATTCAAATGTGTGACCTGTTAATTGTCCTATTGTCCTGTCCGATTAGCAAAGCAGTACACGGGAGGAGGAATCTTTTCCAGGTCCAGGCATCACCCGCGGATCCACTTCTGTTTTCTTCACGGACTATATTATCTGCACTGTATAATGTCTCAAAACAGACTTTCCGATTTTTTCCCCAAACCGACGCATGAGGACTAAGGAATTCCTTTTAACTTTTAAACTTTTAAAGACAGCGGGACAGAGGAGTCACAGGAGAGCCGTCAAGAAAGCCCATCACTTTCCGTGCGTCCATGAGAGAGTGAGTTTTGCTGTTATCATGCCCTTACATGTTCAGTGTTATTGTAGCTTCATAGTGCGAGTGTTTATTGTTTTATCCACTGTGCTAGATGTTTGTACCATTCATATTTGTATAGTATTGCCAATTACTCATTCTCCGTGTACTGCTTTATTTGGGGAGCACATTGTTTCTAGTAATTTGCTGCTTAGGTGGTGTAACAGTTACGTATCATTACAATGTACAGTTCAAGAGCTCGCGCCATAGTCAGTCTAGGTGTAGGCAGACACCGTGGCGCAGGGCTTAAAGATGAAGCATCTGTTATATTCCGTAGCAAATAATTCAGTCACTTTCAGTCATGGTTTACATAGCTGCGGGAGGCAGTTGCACTCATTTATCCTGGTTTATATAACTTCTGTAGGCAGTCATTTCCCACGAGCCCAATTTGTATGTTGTATATTATGTGCATTATATGTCATTGTACTTGTGTTAAAATAAAATAAAGCATCTTGTTGTGGAAATGCCTCTCTGCGTAAATTTGTAACCAGGCCTGGTCACAAAGGGCAAATGAGGACTAGTCCGCCCAAATTGTACGCAAACTGTAAGGCTGCTACAAAGTTGCTGGTTGTTATTTCTACTCTTTGATCTTGCAAAGTCATCCACTAAGTCAAATAAGCTGTCTGACCAACTCTGACTCGACGGCCAAAAGTGTCCTTACCATATCTAGTAGTAGTTAAGTATTGGAGGCACCTGCCATGGGCAATGTAGCAATTTTGCAACTGCCTGAGAGAAAGTGAGGGAGGGGTACTGTCTACCAAAAATGCATGCTGTATTTGTGTGGAGGTTGAGGAGCTATGGTAAACCCGTACTGTACTGTGCACCGGCAGTTGCCCCATTTCCCTGGTCTGCACTCGTGCTGCATTTTGTCGGTCCACACTGGGGCACGGTTGAGGCAAAGAGTTCTAGAATATGTGGTTGGGACTGTCTTCCAGATAGTTAACAACTATAGCTAACGAGCTAGTTCTGGCATTGAGTGAAAAAAACATCAGACACAAGTCAGAAAATACTAGAACTGGTCCAGTTTTATTATTACATTATTATTATTACATTACACTTAGCTGACGCTCTTATCCAGAGCGACTTACAGATATTTACAGGGTTTCAGTTACAGTCCCTGGAGCAGTGTGGGGTTAGATGCCTTGCTCAAGGTCATCTCAACCATGGATAGGGCAGGATTCGAACCAGCAACCTTCAGATTGCAAGACCAACTCCCTAACCACTAGGCCAAAGAAGGGGCAAAAGGGCCTGCTTGAAGGGCAGAAAGAGAAAGAGGGAAGAAGAGAAAAGAGAAAGAGGAAAAATGACAGAAAACTGGTCAAATGTTTCATGCTTTTTAATGAATAAACAAAAATACTTTTGAATGTATTGTTTTGACCATCAAGTTCCTCCTGCAATAAAATGGCAATGTATTTGCTTAAATCAGTGAGTTGGTTTTAACACACTCTTGCCAGGATTTGCACCTGGAGTCTCCCACCCAAAGGATGGATGTGTTATTACTATTACACCACAAGAGTTGTGTATTTTTTTAAGCTGTTCATTTTTGTTGTAACAGCAACTTTTTTTCTTCTTTCTTTTTTTTTTAACAAATGATTGGGACAAAGGCAATAAAAAATTTAACAAACTTTAAATATATACACACATTACAAAATTTTACCTAGAAAAATAGGCAATGAAAAATGTAACAAAATTTATATATATATATATACACAATACAAAATTAAATCTAGAAAAACAGGCAATGAAAAATGCAACAAACTTTATATTCATACATACACAATACAATATTAAAACTACAAAAATAGGCAATGAAAAAAACTTTATATATACACAAAATACAAAATTAAAACTCAAGAAGTACTAATTGTGGTTGTGCAATTACAAAGAGCTTTTCCACTCTTCAAGAGTCTGTTTAGATGCAGGGAAGTACCATTTGCCACGTACCTGAGAGTAGCCGGTTGACTTTGTTTTTGGTTGACTGCACAGCTTGCATTCATAGTGGTAGCTCTCTTTAGTTTGTTGCTTCTTTGGGGGCTCACCTTTCCTCTCTCGCTCCTCATCCTCAAGGGCTGCCTTTTGTAACCTCCATCAGACCAGCCCTGGGTGGCGCCCCAGCCCTGGTTGAGTGCTATGGATGGCTGGTGGGTGGCAGACCAGCACTGGTTGGGTGCTATGTATGGCTGGTGGGTGGCAGACCAGCCCTGGGTGGGTGCTATGTATGGCCGGTGGGTGGCAGACCAGCCCTGAGTAGATGCTGGGGGTGGCTGGTGGGTGGCAGACCAGCCCTGGGTGGGTGCTATGGGTGGTTTGTGGGTGGCAGCCCAGCCCTGAGTGGACGACCAGCCCTGGATGGATGTTGAGGGGGCCTGGTACGTCGACCAGCCTTGAGAGTAAGCTGGGTGTGCTGAGGGTGCCTGGTGGGTCGAGGACCAACCTTGGGAGTGTGCCGGGGGTAGCTGGTAGGCAGACAACCAGCCCTGTTGGGAGTGTTCCAGGGGTGCCTGCAGAAAAGTAGACCAGCTCTGGTTGTGCGCTGGGGGTGTCTGATAGGTAGAGGACCAGCCCTCCATACAGCTGTCGTCTCCCCCACCTGTGTGTGAAATGTTGCAAAACACTGGTGCTGGTGTCCTGGCACTGCGGTGCTGACGGATTTTTGCCTCACCCTCATGGCTCTCAGGCTCCTGGAACTCCAAAGGACTGTGCCCATGCTGAACTGGCTGTGATGGCAGGTCACGGGTGTCCAGTAGGGACTCCTTAGCAACAGTGATCTTCTGTGGAAGCTGTACGCCCTGAAGTAGAGAATCCCGTTTGGTTCTCTTTTGACGATCATGCAGCCTGCAGAGACAGAAAACAAAAAACACAATATTATTGAATTTGAATTTCATTCAAGTATCCAATTTAATCAATTTATGAAGATATTGAAGATGAACTCACCAGGAGCACACTGTGGTGGTGTTAATGTTCACTAGTACCAGGTCACTCTTATCCATGATCTCTTTGCAGTCCTCAACCAGCTGCTTGATATGACGGTAAGCCATAACAATGGATTGGGGTATTGCAAATGTCCTCCCTTTGTTGTCCTTTGGCCTATTTCTGGCTTCCCTGTACTCTTTGTACAGCCTCAAAGCAACACACTCTGAAATTCTGTTGTGGTCTGGTCTGTGAGCAGCCTGGCCATGAACCATGTACAATCTGCAAATAGATGACCAGATTACATAGTGCACATCATATACGCCTGTTCCCAAATTGACACAAATGTACTAATACAGATGCTGACAAATTACAAAAATATGAGAAGTAGATACCTTTCGGCTGCTTGCTGGCCTGGAGCAGAGCCACTGCGCTTTCGTGAAGCTCTCCAAGGTCCTGGCAAAGTTGTTTTTTTGCTTTTGAGGGTGTATCTGGTGGGGGTCTGGTCAAAGGCATTTAAACAGGAATACAACCTCAAGATTTCTGCCACTTCAGCGTTTGAGAGTGCGGTTATAGTTCTGTTTAGCCCAACCAGGTATCTTGCCAAGGCATCAACTGCCTCCCATCCAGGAATGCCTCTGGAATCACACCCTGTGTCCTGTGATAAGAAATGAACCAATAAAAGCTATTCTAAACATACATAGCTATGCATACATAAGAAAATATAAAAAAGCACACATTTCTAATAGTAATTAGAAATTAGATTAGATAATTATCCATTATACCTGAGCTGGAGTGACAGGCCTACTCTCCTCAAATGGGGACCTGGGATCTGGCCCGTGCCTGGGACCACCACTTCCAAATGTAGATACCTGCGATGATTAATAAAAGAATACAATTACATGGTCAAAGGTTTGTTGTGTCCGTTCTACATTATTAGTTGTCCGATATTTTTTGACGGACGATCACACTGTTGACACAGTGTTACCTGAAATGTAATATCAGTAGCTTGTGGTATGGTCACATCTCCACATTCGTCCTCCTGATCTTCAGACAAGCTCTCTGGCAGGATATCCACTTGCTGGCTCAGGAGATCCCCTCTGTTGGTCTGTGCCAGAAGGTATTCCACAGCAATACACTCTCCTGCAATAAGTAAGGGTGAAAAAGGATTGTTTACTTACCATGTCACAGCTTAGCTTTAGTGATCATCAACAGCAGTCTCTTTTCTTACCAGTAGGTTTCCCCGGGGGCATAAACTCTGGGATAAGTGGTCTTCCCAAGACTCTGTTGCTGAGCGCATTCACATTGGACATCAATCGTATGTCATAGATCTTTGTCCTGGATGTCTCCGTCATGCAAAGTGCTTGTGCTGATCGGTTGAGATTCCATCTTGCCCCCCCCTTAAGCATGTACATCTGAGTGTGTAATGCGTTACATCTCCATCCTGGTAATGCAAAAAACAGTATCACTGATTTCAAGAGATTGCAGTATTATGACAACATAACACACAGCATTCAATAACAAAATATACTGTGTGTGAGGTTTCAACTTGCCTGGAATAAAAGCACACTGGTGCTTATGAAAGCTCTCAAGGGAGGAGGACCCTCTGCCGCATCTTAGAACATCCAGTGTCTTGTCCCCTTTCTCCAGTCCTGACCCAATGTTGGTGTACAACTGCACTCCTGGTGGATCCTGGATGCAGGCAAGATGCTTTTGCTGTACCTCCCACACTCGAGACATGCTCTCGTGATTGATGAGGTGCAGCCCAGTGCCGTCCACGAGCGGCCACATGGAGTCAAGCAGACTTTTGATGAGGGCACGGGTCTCCTCCACTCCCCGGGTTCTCCTGCGGCAGTGCTTGGCTAGCTCACTAGAGCTGATGCTTACCAACACCTGGGCATCTGTTGGCTCAAGGCCCTGATGCTTCTTCCTAAGCTCTGCTCGCTTGGCCTCCTTCAGGCGACAGACATCCTGCTTATCCCACTCAAAAATGCAAGCCGACAATTTTGAGCAGAACGTACCATACAGTGGATGGTGTTCTGTGGTGAGACCGTTGGTGAATCTCCTCATAAAGTGAAACACATCCAACCGCACAGTGGACGTCCATGGCCGAAACCAATTGAGAACTGGGCTCACTCCTATTTAAATTCAAAAGAGCCGATTAGTAAGCATTTGTCAGCATGGTCATATGACATCACCGGTATAACGATTCAAGATATCACTTACCTCATGGTAACCACATTTGCAGGGGATCTTTTTCCCAAATAGGGGGGTCAGAGGACAATTCTTGATCCGCTCTATCACCGCCCTCCAGCATCTGCACCCGGGTCTCTGGCCAGTTGAAAATTTGTGCTTGCCCTGGGCATACAGGAACATAACACCAGCCCAGTATGCATCTGGCTTTCCAGACTTTGGCATGTCTATTGAACAGAATAAGAGGAGACAATCATTAGAAAACAGCTGTTGTAGGCAACATGGATCCACTGATAAATCTTAACACTGTGCCTTAATCTCCCTCTCACATCAAAAGATTTGAGCAACTACAATCAGTTAGAAGATTCAGAGTGTATCTGACCAAAAAGTCACTGTATGGCCTCTATCAAATCAAATCCTTCATTACCAAAGCAATAATAAATTGAAACTCACATGGCACATAACACTGCCTCCAACCAAATTACATTGCAATATGTTAGACATAAAAGCTTTTTCAATCTTGAATAGCGTGTATCTTGAAAGAGCACTTTGTCATTAAATGACGTCAGGGCATGCTAAATTTAGACTTAGACCAAAATTAGCCATCGTTAGTCGTATTTACACAGGCTACAAAAAAATCGAGCATCTGTCTGCTAGTTTAGGTTGATTGACACAACTCAGGCAGATGGGCTGCCATTGTTTAAGAGCAGTAGACTGCAGTTCTGGCCAATTCTTGCTACTGTTAATATGGATAACACCAGATCACTATTTCTTGTGGGCCTCTTTTGCGGCTATAGTAAGCCAAAAAGTGTGTCTGAGTTTTTGGGGCTATTCATAGAGGACCTTAAAGACATTTTAGAGAAAGGTATCTGGCACAATGGGCAGCAGATATTGGTTAATATCAGTCCATTTGTGTGTGATGCCCCGGCCTGAGCATTCCTAAAAAAACATAAAGGGCCATAATGGTTATTCTGGCTGTGATAAGTGCATTCAAGTGGGTGAATGGCAAGGCAAAATGGTCTTTCCCGCAGTTAATGCAAAATTAAGGACTGATGAAGACTTCAACTCTCAATGGTTGATGAGGACCACCACTTACATCAGACACTTTCTCCCATAGCTTCTGTAATGAAAGTGGTTAAAATGATTCCCTCAGACCACATGCATTTGTTGTCTTGGAATAACCAGGAAACTACTGTATATTTGGATGAGAGGCAAGTCACTGACAACCAGGTTGGGTAGCAATGCTAGTAGAGGAAGGTGACTGAGCTGCG
Organism: Coilia nasus; assembly: GCA_027475355.1. Taxonomy (NCBI): domain Eukaryota; kingdom Metazoa; phylum Chordata; class Actinopteri; order Clupeiformes; family Engraulidae; genus Coilia; species Coilia nasus. Next base: position 38,410,389 of record CM050221.1, read on the forward strand.
GTACTTCATGCTGTATGCTGGCCAACACCATTCCCATACAGATGTACAACAACTACAGCACCTCCTTTTGACACTAGGTAACCACCTTTTGTAATTTTCAGAACGTTTACGAATAAGGACTCTTATCAACAAAATCCTTTTCCATCCTCCATAATTGGGCTGCACAAAGTGTCAGTGTGGTGAAGTTGCAGTTAATTAATAAAAAATGCATTCTTTATTCCGACCAAACAGAGTTCATTGCCATTCCCATAACCCCATACAAAATAAACATCCAAGCTGTTCATTTAAATTAGTTCATTCATAATTCATAATTAGTTCATAGTTAATTCATAATCAGTTAGTCCATCAGTTCCTCCATAAATCAGTTTGTGTTCATGTGCTTATTTTCAGTTTTACATATAAAATATGATAAAATAAAAAATGAAGCAGTGGTGCATCGTCCAATTCGGAAATGGGGACACAGAACTTGTACCTTGGTCATGGGTGCAAGAGGACAAGGTGTTCTGGCCTCCCTACCCTTTAAAGGACACAGCAAAGGTCCGGGCTGCCATAAGGAGGAGGGACGAGCCATGCGAAGGCTGGCAAACTTTCACGCCTGTCCGATTCTTCGTGGTGGGTATGTCAAATGTGATTTTGGCATTTGACAAGTATGTCAATGTTATCAACACTTATCTGTACTTGCATTGCAGACACATTCGAGGAAGCAGAGAAGTGCCTGGGCAGATACCTTAAAAAGCAGTGTGACACGACAGACATGGAATCTGATGCAGAGAACAGCTCTGGACGATTCAAGAGGTTGTACATCAGTTATGCTTTACACTAGTTATAGAGGCCATAAGACCTTATCTGAGTATAGTAAATCATGCAGAAGTGTGTTTTCTGTACTTAGTTTTCTGTACGTTCTGTACTAACTGAAGGTGTGAACAGTGATTAGTTATTTTATTTGTGTATTTTTTTTTTACCTTAGAGAAAATCAACTCTATGCTCAGAGTTTGAGGACAGCCGGTGCGGGCCCCCATCCAAACGCCCCTGTGCACCTGCACCGAAAATTGTGTTATCAGGTATGGTGAGTTGGAGTTGGACTGTGTGTGTGTGTGTACAAAGTACAATGGCTTGTAATCACCTTTCATTTCCCCCAAATCTTTGATAAAGCAACAGCATCCACAACCCCGCAAGCCTGCCACAGTCTCCAGCCCAGGGGTTATCACCTGAAGGTATGTTGTAAAGGGGGATATTTCATGTAATAGTTAACTACCATGTCCAGTACTACTGTACATTTTTTTCTTGTTCATGGTTGTTACAAATACAAGTGACACTGCCAGACAGGCTCTAAAAGGCATGTGCAACTGTTGTGACTTGAGATTATCATATTTGACAAACTGCCATTATTCCAATATCGTGCAGCCCTACAACATACCATCATGAAAAAAAGCTGCTCTTTAACATATCAGCACATATAGTGCCAATATACAAAGCATAGTATTTGCATAAAGATTTTACTACGATTTTTCTTTATCTTTAGGTGACTCGCCTACTGGTTTGTTGGTGGCACCAGTTTAGAGTCCAGGGCCTGCCGGGCTCTGTCGTTGGTGTTAACCAATGAAATGGCCTCTGGCCTGAACTGGGCTGGGAAGAAAATGAAGGAGGAGCAGAAGCAGAACAGGGCATTTAAACACACAAGGATATGCAAATGCATTTACAGTAATCTATTTTTTTAATCTATCGCGACTTGTCAATGCTCTGCAAGCATTGGCCTGGCCAAGCTGTGTTGTAAACCCATTTCAACCAGAAAGACTTTGAGTATATGGTAACACAATAATAATTTATTTGATTACATGTAACGATATGGCACAACAAACTTTGGCATAGGTCCTGTCCTTTGTCCTGATCAATAAAACATGAAAACTGAATAGATGCTGACTGTAGTAGTAGTGGCAGGGCATAATAGTAATACCCCCAAAATAAAGAAATATAGTAGTGATACTTACGTAAATCAATTTAACTCTACCCCCCAAAATAAAAATAAGACCTACCGAGTCGTGAAGAGATACCCACCAACACTTTAGTTGTCGCCATCTGCAAATAAGCATAATTGTGCCAAAAACACTGAAAAAACGAATCATGCAAGCAATTGAAATTCCTGGACATAGGTGACAGTATGAGATGGTACAAAGGCAGAAGAAAAGCCCAGAGACAAATACCTTTGGTATAGGTGCAGACAAAACATTACAAGACAATGCAAGTCATTACACTGAAACAGAAGAGGAGGCCACCACACGGGCTTCAAAAAACATGTGCGTCAGGGTTCGGCACATACATAGCATCACAGTGTATGTCATCACACTTAGAAATAAAAATGACAGTCTCCACGATAGGAGGAAAACGACTGCCTCCACGATAGGAGGGGAACGACTGCCTCCACGATAGGAGGGGAACGCTACGTCCACGATAGGAGGGGAACGACTGCCTCCACGATAGGAGGACCTCAGGTGTCGGCGCATACATAACAATACATCGTAGTTCATTACACATTAACAGAAACGAATGCATCAACAAACAGCTCGATAACGGATGTCTCAAGGTTCAACACAGACATGACATAACAGTACATTTCAATACACAAAACGAACAGTAAGGATGCTTCCACCAGATCAGTGACTGATGCCCAAGTAAGGGCGCAGATAGTGACGGACGTCTCCGAGAATGGCAGATAATACAGATGAGACACTGACAAGGCCACACAGCTATTATAATACAGCACATTTCATTTACAATACATGACACATAGCAAATAGTGACAGAGTCCTCCTATTGTTAACAGAGACAATGGCAAATGTTACAACACCATGAACTATGATCACGTCAACAGAAACCAAGAAAAGTGACGAGACGACCACCACCAGATGTCGAAGCTTACTTTGAATTCTGGCGTTCAATGCAAAACGAATGGCCGGTATAGACAGAGGGAGACAACCCACGACTCCCCACCACCATTGATAAATGCATTCTGAAGTGACATTGGCAACTCAAGTGTTGGCGCAGACGATGACGGACACCTTGAGTAGTGGCGGAGATGACAGATGAGACACAGTCCATGGTGGATGCTTCAGGTCTCAGCACAGACATAGAACAGTTATTTTACAATACATTGCACATAGCAAACAATGACGGATTCCTCCAGTAGGAACAGACATTGACAGATGTCACAGGTAACACCATGAGCAGTGGCGATATGAAAAGTGACGAAAACGACCACCACCAGACGTTGAAGCTTACCTTGAATTCTGGGGAGTGTCATATACTTGTGTGGTATACTAGTGTGGTATACTTTAGATGCAGGTTAAAGGTGATTGACATAGAGCAAAGTATTGGACAGAGTAGTTTAGGCCTTACACATATAGTATATTTAGGCCTCACTTTCTATAGCACATTTAGGCCTCACTTTCCATATCATGTGGTTCGGTGGTGTTTTCACCCAGCTCATGCCTCTCTGCACGTACGCACAGCACGTTTGAATTATGTCATGCCTAATGGACTATGTAATGTAAACATTGAAGTGAGGTGGATGTCGCCTTATATGGTCCGAAACAGGAGCATAAGCCTCAATAAAAGCCTAGGCTCAGATCAGAGAATCTGAGAACTTCGGACGGTCAGGTGTGGTGAAGATTCTCCCGAGATCGTTGGCCAACAATCTTGCTACTCTTGGGCAGTAACACTGGCGACATTCACCTCCGGTTTGCATGTATTTGTGCACGGAGTGTGAAATAAATCCTGTAAGTTTCCTCACTTAGTCGTGTTGTTAAGTCTATCTTATTTGAGTGTTTCGATTAATTTGAGTCAAAGGACGTCTGAGAAGAATTTCCACGACAAGTGCCATTTGAATGACTGAACGACACGATCATCGAACCTGATGTAATATTCAAAAGCTGAGGACGACCATCTCCCCAGCCTTTGAATTGACAGCAGCAGTGCCAATATGAACGAGTGGCTTGTATACACAGAGAGGCGGGCGAAAAACTTTTTAACACTGCTGTATTTTTTGCAAATGGAGAGCGGTGTTTGCTGAGTTTGCTGACCAATACATTACAGATAGCAAACAATGACGATTCCTCCAGTAGGAACACAGACATTGAGATGTCACAGGTAACACCATGAACAGTGACGATATGAAAAGTGACGAAGCGACCACCACCAGACGTTGAAGCTTACCTTGAATTCTGGAGTGTGCCATTTGAATGACTGAACGACATTATCATCGGACCTGATGTAACATTCAAAAGCTGAGGACGACCATCTCCCCAGCCTTTGAATTGACTTCGGAGGTATACAGCGTTCTGCTACTGCTGCTGTAGCAGCAGCGCCAATACGAAACGAATGGTTTGTATAGACCGCGAGGCGGGCGAAAAATTGAGCTCTGCTGAACTTTACGCAAATAAAGAGCGGTGTTTGCTGAGTTTGCTGACCAATACATTACACATAGCAAACAATGACGGATTCCTCCAGTAGTAACACAGACATTGAGAGATGTCACAGGTAACACCATGAACAGTGACGATATGAAAAGTGACGAAAACGACCACCACCAGAAGTTGAAGCTTACCTTGAATTCTGGGGAGTGCCATTTGAATGACTGAACGACACGATCATCGGACCTGATGTAATATTTAAAAGCTGAGGACAACCATCTCCCCAGCCTTTAAATTGACAGCAGCAGCGCCAATACGAAACGAATGGCTTGTATAAACAGAGAGGCGGGCGAAAATTTGAGCTCTGCTGAACTTTATGCAAATGAGGAGCGGTGTTTGCTGAGCGGTAACCAATGACTTTTCAGTTGAAAGGCGGCAGGTGGAGAGATAAACATTTCAAAAGAAACGTACAAGAACTTTGAAACAGTGTCGTTGGTAACATTATATTGACATGCCAGAAGAAAAAAAAATCTTTAGCCTTTTAAAATTCATATGTCTTTGACTGACGTTCAGAACACTCCCACTCAAAGCGGAGAGAAAGCGGTACATTTCGCTTGCATGTATTCAGGGCGTTACATGGCGGTTGTCACAGCTCCAACACGAAAGGAGTGGCCCAAATAATCGGATCAGGATAGGCAACACGCCAGATGACAGATCAATCCTTACGGGGAGCAACATACATGACCTATGAATAGGCTCTCACGGAGAGCGACGAGCATGACACACAGATCGGCTCCTACAGAGAGCACATATGATGCAGAGTTCAGGTCGCTGAGAGGGACACACGAAAAACGGCTTGCAGAAGCAACACACAAGAACTCACAAAATCACTGTTCTTAACTTGCAAAAAAAAACGTGTGAGCATATGAATCACTTTCTTGCCAATTCCGTGGAAAAAACATTGGGAAATCTAGGAAAAATCCTTTACCAGCACCATTTCAAAAAGGCTACTCAGGGTTGGACAGCCAAGAGTGGACATGCTACACCACTGTTAAGATTACGAAGACGAAGATATAATGGCCAAACCACTGTTAAACTACCGCACATGGGACAATTAGCCTGCAGAGATAAAATAAGTCAGTCAGTTAACAACACTGCATGCATGAGTCATTAAATGAGTACCTCAATACGGAACGGAACCTGAGCGAAATGTTTGTGATGTACTGTAATGCCCAATAAATAACCCATCAACCTAGTCAATAAGGGCTAAAACATGGCATCCGGTGCAAAGATTGCATTGGAAAATGAAATGGAAAATTACTGCAAGAGCCCCATAAACACCACATTAAGCAGCTGCGAATGAAAAATGCTTAATAAATGCTACACTGAATTGTCGGGGAGTAAATAATTGGTTTCCATCTGTATGCAAAGAAAATTGCAGACTTTTAATACAAAACATTCCTATCATTTAACTATCAGCTTACCAAACTGGCAGCAGAACAAAATGCTTGTGCACACGGGGAAGTACATTTGACCTTGAAACAAAAGAATGACATCGGTCCATCCCACTAACTGAATTGATCCGTCCACAACGGAACAGTCACGTCAAGCACGATAGCTTCGGGGCAAACAGATTGGGCCAATTACGTGGATCATAGGTAACTGTTGGTGCAGTTACAGCTTGTAAAGGTTGAACAGATTAACCAACAACAATAAAACCCACGAGACACCATCTATGTAAGCATGTCTCTCTGCAGATGAATTTAGACCTCATATTAGTGTGCCGGTAGCACATTTTCCCAGCTAGCAAACGAAAGCATCAGGACTTCTACCGGGTAGAAACTAGCCCCCATAGAACTTGACTATGGTCAGATGATTTATAGGAAGCTAACCTGGAAAACGGCACCTAAGTAGGCTACAGGTTAGAACGAAATTCACCCACATGACAACTTTCACACTCTAACATGTTTGTACGAGCTTACTTTAAACAAATACGTTCAACGAGTAAGCCGTGTCAGACTGATATGCCCATTTTGACTGATAGGAAGCTAACCGGAGCTAAGTTGCATATTAGCAACTATGAGTTAGTCTGCAATAACAGGACATTGCAAACGAATTTGGCCGTCGACGTACGTATCCCAAGCATCGATCAGTTATGTGAGAAGAAAACTTCGAAACCAGACGCTGAAAATACATTTGGTATCCTTCTACACAAGCAGACCTTGTCGAGTAGAAGCATGGCAGCATAGTAGCTAACTACCTTAGCGAAACCTGCAAAGTAACACTGACGAGACAGGTAGTACGACGGCTAACGAAACATGAGCTAATCGCTAGCAAACACTGTTAGCTGCTCAACATTTTAGCAGTTATTATCATTTATCAGACTGCCAAAAGCATACGAGCACCACGATGAATGCGCTAACTATCCCAATAAACCCACTGAGGACGAGAAAATTGTGCGTACCATCGAGGAGGTACGAACTACGGACGCATAATACACATGTACGGTAAACAACATAAAAAGGTGTACGACCCATTCATATCTACATCAACGGAATGATATCGTCAGATCGAATGAAATGAAAACCAAGGTTAGGTACTGAAACAAGCAAAGGGCAGGTTAGGTATAATTGGCACGGCTCCGGGGAAGGGAGACCTGAAACCGGAACAGACTGGAACTCGGGAGAAAATCCAAAATAGCCGGGCGACTTGGGGCTTGATAGGGAATGTTGGCGTTGGCCATCAGGCAGCGAGTGGAGAAAATCCTTTAGGAGCAGTACGGGCAAATGCGAGCAGGAAGAAGCGGACTGGTATTATATCCTCATGGAATCAGATATGTTTGATGTTGCGCGAGGGGAAAATGTATCGAACAGCGGAATACACCTGTGAGTAGCAAAGCAGGTAGGTAAGATGACGTATTTAAATTGATGACGCGCATTACGTCTTCCTGGTAGAACTTAACGCTACGCTTACATTTCTCAGAAGGCAGGCTTACGCCGGGTGTCCACTAGCAAGCGAAGCGAACTCCGCACCGCAGAACCCCTATTCATTTCTATGGGAGGCGACCGACCGTTAATTCCGCTTCTGCAAAGAATTGTGGGAAGGCGGTGCGGCCAACTCGAGGGGTGCGGCGCGACCAAAAGTTCAGCCATGCCGAACTTTATGCAAATGAACGCGTCCAACATGGGGCGGCTAGCCAATAGCAGATCAACAGTGTATAAAGCAGGTATGACATAGGACAATGATTACAGTACATTTCACGGTCAACTCACTGTCAAAATGAATGACGTGAGATTGATTACTGTCGTTTTTCTCACCCCTGCTTGTATGACTGCACCCTTACATTACATTAATATTTCTGGTCTTTGCACATGTGTAAATAACATACAAGAAATATTCCCGCCCTTCCATGACATTCGCGGACCTGATCAGAACTACACACCCCCAAGCGTCCGAAGGGGAGGAGGGGGTGCGGAGAGACGGTTCGCTTCGCTTGCTAGTGGACACGGGGCGTTAACCCGCCTCTTTTAAATGCCTCTATTTGCGACTGGACGAAGCTTCAACTAATCACACCCCTCTGTCCTCTGACGTACATGCAGCGAAAGAAACTGCTTGATCCAAACAAAAAGTAGTAGTAGCCTGTAGTCATATAGAAATGGCATTAACTGATTTTTTTCGGACTATCCGAGGACCGAGCAGAAATGGTTTAGAGCAAGTCAGTCTAGCCAAGCTGCCTATCTAAACCATTTCTGCTCGGCCCTCGGATAGGGGGTGTAGTATTTTCTGAGAAAAAGTCAAGGAGGAAGATTGCTGCTCAATCAGGTCTTTATTGCGTTCATCGAGAGGAAGCCTGACCACAACAGAGCATCTCCTAGCCATCCTGACTTCCTGTTCCATTCTGAGTCCTTTTAAGCTACACACATCAGTATCATGTTGACTAGTGTCCAAATTCAGACACAGTGACTTCCAGTCTGTTATCCTTACATGGGTGACTCCCAAATAGCATACACCTAGGTTCCTCTGTCAGCAGTTCTCCTGCTGCTGAGTCCCCAGCATGCCACACACACACACATTCTATTCCTGTCACACAGATTTTCAGAGTCCACAGAAAGACACTTTTCAAAAATTACCACATTCCTCCCTTTTTCGGAAGCCTATGCTTCTCGAAACACAGTAAACAGCATTTTACATCATTATTATACACACCATGCGATCACCCAAATTTTCCCGGTGACAGTCTCATCTGACTATCTGCAGAATATCCCTTAACCCTTGAAACCTCAAGGTATATTCTTCCTAGTCTGATATATGTTCCACAAACATCATTCTGATATCATTTTGATCTTTCAGAAGGTTCCATAACTTTCATTTCCAGAATACTCTGAAAACTCTTTCTTTAAAGAGATATCTCTCTTCATGCAACTAGTGCCTTACATTTAACATTACAACAAGCTACTAAATACAAATTCATTCTTATCAAAGTCCCATTGATAATAATCCTAAAAAAGAAAATAAAAATAAAAATAAAATCTTTTCATTTTCAATGATTGTTCCTTTCTGTGTACGTGCATGTCAGTTTTTCCATTCTTGTTACTGTATTGCAATCTTTATGAAGTGTGACGCATATAAGTATGTGAATTTCCTTTCATGTTGTTATGCAATGAGTGTACCAGAATATACAGTATATAGGTTACTGTTTCGAATCTACTCTACATTTGTCTAAGTGTATACTGCTCCTTCCTGCCAGGGCTGGTCGACAGTTCCTTGTATTCCTCAAAAATCTTCTTCTCCCAAACGCCTCCTCCCTTTGAGGCTTATCATCCAGAACAGCATAAGGAAGCGCAGTTGATAATTCTCACTCGTCTCAGTCAATGTCCTTCACTTCATCAGCCAACCCCGACAGGACCTTTTTAAGATCTAACCTGTCCTGCCACTATCCTCATGAACAAGATTCTCAGACAGAAAACAAACCAAAAAACAAAACAAAACAAAAGAAAACAAATGAAACAAATGAAAAGAAACAATGAGAAGAATGTCTTCAATTAAAGTAGCTATTTTAACAAACCATGCAGTAAAAGAACCCAAGGTAGTTTTAATCCAATGATCAAACCCACTGACCAATCTTAGTATCCCGACAGGTATTCTCTGCAAGTTCAATACTCAAAAAGTTAAAATTTACCAAATGAAACATGAGCTACACTTCTATTATCCAATGCATACCCAATTGAACTATCCTGTATTGCATTAACACATGCACAAAACCCCACTCTTCTGGCAAAGCACTCTACACTCCCCCACTCTGGGCCACTAGCTGGCCCACCAAATAATTTGCCAAAGAGACATTTTGATGTTCTAATGATGATGAATGATGACTTTTCACATGCCTTAGACTAAAAGATCATGACACTTAACATCATATTGTCGTACTTCAGTTCTCATAATATTTTCAAAATTCATAGTTCCTAATCCCACCAAGCATTCATAACCACTACCATAATAATGGTTTTAAACATTCATGCACCTACGGTAATTCATAATAACACTAAGTAGGATTTAGAAAACTCTTTCTTTACATTCTTGATCATTATATTCTAAAGTACCAAAATGACAATGAGATGCATATCAATCACTAGAGGTTGTGCCTGTGCACATTCTTAATAGTTTTCCCACAGATGATAAGTTTTTGCAGTAAACTCAACCCAATCATACCAACTAATATCCCAAAATGGCAAATAAATATCATCAGGGCTTCGAGAAATACTTCTCTTAGCATGGCAATACACACCACCCGTATTATGAACCCATGCAACCAAAGAACACTTGATCTTATCACTACCTAATTTTAGCACAACTTCCTAATTGGTAATTAATAACTTCATCAGTATTTATATTTTTTACACTTCAGTTGTTATGTTAATACTTTCAATAACTGGACCTTCAGGTTAGCAGAAGTAATACACGTCAGGAGTCTACCAAAGTTGTACATGGCGACCATTCTTTGGACCTAATTCTGCAACATATAACATCTGGAGTTTCTTTAAAGAACACATGAATTGAGCAATTAATGACTCTTCAAGCATCATTCACTGTTTGCATAATGAATCAACTCTCTAGCCTTTAATGCTACATTCTTTACTATTTCATCTGCTAAGGCATTGCCTCATGTAATTAAATCATTTCCCTTTTTCATGCACCTGACACTTACTAATAACTAATGAATAGGTTACATCATAGTAATTAATAACAATTATATTTCATCCAAATGTTGAATTGGAGAGCCATCTGATTTCTTAAACTCTCTCTGTTCCCACTAAGTACCATGGACAGCAGACACTACACAGCATGCTATCAGTAAAAATAGTAACATCCAACAGCTGACAAACAAACCTCAGTAAGCACCTTTAACTCTACTAATTGTGCTGAACACGGTTGCTTACAAGGAATGCACCTTAAAAAAGTCTCTACTTCTTTTAACTGAATAACACTAAATCATGCATATGTCTTATTGTCATAATTATAGCTAGAACCATTCACAAAAAACACCAAACCCGATTCAAGAGATTAATTTTTCTAATATGCGCATAATTTAGAAAAGACTAAAGAATCTACTCATTCATGAAAAGTTCCTTCATAATCTAAAAAGCAACATCTGGACAAAAGACAAATTATTATACTTTCCAGCATACTATTAGTTAGAAATCTGATAAACACACATCACTAATAAAGAACAAGACACCCTCTCAAGACACATAGAGACACATATGCCACAGGCCGTCCACAGACACCCCCTGAAATGTACACTCTATTTTTAGACCTAATTTGCACAGTACATCCCAGCCCAAAGGATTTACAGGGTTAAAGAAGACAACAATATTGATATAACTGTGATATGTGTTCCTACCTGAACTATAACTGCAGAAAATGGAAGCAATTAAACTTGTCCTAATGACCTTCCCTAACTCATCTTTCTTAATATGTGGGATATAAATATTAACACAAATATATAAATGTGCAAGTGTAAGTATAAGTATAAGTGTAAGTGTAAATGGCTCCAGTATCAACTAATAATGATAGTGTGTGTCCTTATATTAATGCACAAATATGTAGTTCCTTATCTAGTCCCTAAGTTACCTGACAGACTATATCTATTTCAAAACTAATCAATAATGCCCCATGGGATCAAGATTCACATGACATACCACTGGAGACTCTGACCACCGGTTATCCGACCCCACCTACCCCCGCGACAGTCTTCTGGAGTTTTTGGGCACAAGAAGAAAATAGCGTCCACACCCCCACAAGGTCAGCACTGGACATCCTGAGGGGTCATTTGAGCAAGCCTTGTCCGCGCATCCATCCTCTAGCCCTCCGTGAGAAGGGACATAGCCACTGAATTGCGCAGCTGTCACACAGTTGGTGGTCCTTGCTGAACTGTGGCTATGAAAAGACGCACACATGATGATGAGTTCAGCGCAATATTGAGCTGTGCAGTAGCTGGACAACGATTTGGCTAGGCAGCTCACAAAGCAGCCCAGACACGGGTACAGTTTTTCATGAAGGATATGTGTCCAAGTAGTGGAATCTTCCACTATCAGATCCAAGTCAGCCTTGTTCACTGCATCAGTCAAAGTGTCTTGCTGATAATAATTCCAAGCAAATACTTAATGTCCTTGAGAGCAAGTGTCTAGCTCTCAGTCTGGTCTTCAGATGTCATAATCCATGCTCCCACATCTTCTTGAAGCGAGGGGCGACGTGAAATCAGACCCTGTGCGTCAGTATGTCTCCAAGGCTAGTAATGCAAACCACAACCCTTAACACTAATGGGCATTTATGTTACAAATAAATATTCTGAACTAAACCCTTCGTGAATGATGTCAATCTCTGTTTATATGTGTTCACATCCCTTAATTTACCAAGGGTGTTTTTCCATTTTATCATATAATAACGGAGCCTATAGCATTATCATATACTTCATCTTCCCCCTGTTCACCTGTGACAGCGATGCAGCTATGCAAATTCTCAACATGGGTCTCATTCTGATCCTACATCAAACTGTCAGTGGAGCGTCCTCCGGCACATGCCCCCACATACGCTGTACAGAAAGTGCACACAAATCTTCATCAGTCATGGTTTTACCAAACATTCTTATATATATATATTTCTATAGCTGTATAAATTAATTAAATCAAACTCTCAACATGGCTCAAACAAGCCACTACATCCCTCTAATTGTACAAAAATCCTAAGATCCAATGTTTCCATTTTGGTTATGGATCACAGTCTTTTTGTACACTTTTCCCATTAACATTAATTTTTCAAATTTACTTTTCAACCACTCATTTTCATGCATTACTTGCTCAAGCAGCATCAACTCCCTTGTACACTAATTTTAACACTGCTATCATGTAATCCATAAAACAACCTACAACTAGATGTCACCTTGTTCACTATGCCTATGTAAGAGCACACACAAAAAAGGTTAGTCTGGAGATATTAATTACCCACTCTTAGCAAATGAATAGCTCTGGTATTCTTTAAATCTGTCCATTTTACAAATCTGAACTAAACACTAAACTATTACAACATATTTTATATTGTAAGCTCTTTTCTTATTCTTGTTATTATTATTTTTATTTTATTTTTTCTCTTATATATATATTGTATATATATAGGTCAATATTTGCTTCACCATCTCCCCACTTTCCAGCTATGCATTGATAAAGAAATAGCTGGACCCTTAAATGGTTAGCATCTTAAAAAATAAAGTTACTTCTCCCTGAATGATTAGTCACACTTCATGCACGGGGTGCTAAAAAAGAAATGACAGCTGTTCCCGGGAACACAACTGAACCAAACCTTAGTCAGCACCACAGACCTGAGGCGACACAGAAATCACTCCATCCCAAATTAGACACACAGTTGACCCTCCAAAGGGCACAGCGCAAGCATAGGCGCCTTTGGCCAGGACACAGGAGATGACACTTTCACCCCAGACAGGCAGCAGTGTAGTCTCTCCAGCATCCAACTGGACAAGATGCATATCTCAACTCTAGAGGCAGGGAATACAAATGTTAAAACAAAAATACAGTTACAGTGTAAGGTGCCATGCTTCACAAAAGCACAGTTTCCTTACTCATAAGGATTGGACGCTCATATTAAACACAAAGCATTCATCCTATAAGCAGAAACTTTCGCATCACGAGAAAACAGTCTCGTCATTCAGACACATTTATTACGAAGACGTTAGGGTTACTCTCTTTTTTCCGGCCCGACCTGGCTGCTACCTCAGCAGACCTTATCCAGGATTAGGGGCTTATCAAGCGAGCCAATCTTAAGACAGGGACCAAAACCGTGGCGATCATGCCGAGGCGCGCCAAACTTTGACAGATTAATTTAGATCCCCTACATCCACGACAACCCAGTCGTGGGCTAGCGCTTATCTCTTATCTCATTATTCATCTTTACACTTGTGGCCCACGTCTCCTCTGTCGGTCCTATGTTAAACTAAGCTATGAGATACGTGGCCTCTGACAAGCACAATATCCTTTCACATGCAAACAAAGGATACTGCAAACAGGACTTTGCTCGAAGACAATGACACAGACAATTTAACAAAAACACAGTTAAACCTGTGAATAAAGTTAGATGACACAACATAAGACAATATTGAGTCATGCAACATGAAAAGGACCTGCAATCAGCCTGTGGATGCACCACAGACAAATGACAAAATCCTCTTCATCTGACCTGATGTTTTATCGATGAAGACAAAGATGAGCAGAAAAAATCCTCCTGAACCTTTGTTATTTTCCACACAAGTTCGTGGGGCGATGGACCCAAAATTTCTCAATAGCCAATTACAATAATTTAGTAACTTACCCAAGCCAATCAGTATGGATCCAATTAAAGAACGCAAACCGTTCGTGACGCCAAATGTTGTAATCTCTGAGAAAAAGTCAAGGAGGAAGATTGCTGCTCAATCAGGTCTTTATTGCGTTCATCGAGAGGAAGCCTGACCACAACAGAGCATCTCCTAGCCATCCTGACTTCCTGTTCCATTCTGAGTCCTTTTAAGCTACACACATCAGTATCATGTTGACTAGTGTCCAAATTCAGACACAGTGACTTCCAGTCTGTTATCCTTACATGGGTGACTCCCAAATAGCATACACCTAGGTTCCTCTGTCAGCAGTTCTCCTGCTGCTGAGTCCCCAGCATGCCACACACACACACATTCTATTCCTGTCACACAGATTTTCAGAGTCCACAGAAAGACACTTTTCAAAAATTACCACAGGGGCCAATGAAAATCGAGCATTTCGCGGTAGTTTAGCCGGAAATCTATCTCAGTCACTGTCTACATGGCGAACGTGGAGCAACCGTAAGATTTCAATGCAGCTGTAGCTGCTGTTTTGGACGAATTCAAAGAGAAGTTCTCTCTGAAAAATACAGCAAAGGGCAGCCCTTGAAGCATTTGTTGCGGGAGAGGACGTTTTCGCAATGCTACCGACCGGCTTCGGTAAAAGTTTAATTTATCAGTTAGCCCCGCTAGTAGCCAAGTCGATGGGGCTTTGCGAGAACGCTGTTGTTGTGGTCATTTCGCCTTTGATCGCACTGATTCGTTTTTCGAATATCAGTATTGAATGACCAACACCAGCCACTCTCATGTTCAACTAAAATCATTAAAAAAAAAAAAACATTTAACACCATTTCTATATGATTACAGGCTACTACTTTTTGTTTGGATCAAGAAGTTTTTTTCGCTGCGTATATGTCAAACAGGCATGCAAACTGGTTAGGGGTGAAAAAGGTGACAAGATAACATGGACACACGGCATGCACGGAAAAGTGAAGTTTGTAGTGCAAACACAGACATCTCGAATTAAACACAGTACAAAATAACTTATCATATACAAGTATTTATTGGACAACTACAGACAAAAAACATCAACATCATAGACATTAACAGTTAATGAACAAAGTTAATTTCTTTTTCTTTTTGGCCTGCACCAAGATCTCGCAGGCCCTCTTTCTGTGCTTAGCTGCGTGCCTCAGCCTGGCCTGCTTCTCCTTGTCAGCCATCTCTGCTTTACTTGCTGTCGCACTTTGCAGCACTCTACATTCAGCCTTTTTCCAACGCTGTTGTCGCTGGCATTTGTCGTTTTTTCCAGCTGTCCGGATGTTTTTGCACAGAACACGGTCCACCTCTCCATAACGCACATTCTCCCTTCTGAACAACTCCACAGCAGACTTCCCTCTAGCCAGGTGGTTGTATGTTACCGTTTGAATGGCATTGCAGGTTCAAATGTTCATATTACCACTTTTGCTGTCAATCACTTCATTCATTACACTGAAGGCTGACATCACCCTGGGGCCATGGAAGATGGACAGAGCACGGACAGAGCACTTTTCACCATTGCAGTGAGGGTCTGATATTTCTCCTTCTGGAAAACATGATCCCACCACTTCACGAAGCAATCTCCCTCCTTAAAGACAGGCAACGCCAGATCAACACTGAACTTTGTTTTATTATAATAGCGTCCTTCACTCCTAAATCTCTCATCCTGAAATCAGAAAATAGAAGACACATTAGGTTGCAAATTATACAAAATTCAAATTCTAAAATATACAGTATGTCCCATTTGCATTAAGCACAGAACAGCTGTACAGCATAAAATGTGAATTTACAGGTACAGTATGAATTGCATTTACTTTACTATTTTATATATAAAAATCACAGGTCTTCAAAAGCATTAACTGTAGTGATCATAACTGTATTTACATTCAATTGAACTAAAGCAATTAGTCCCATGGTCATTAACTTCGATTCATAGGGCATCGTACTGGATAAACAGAAGTGCACCTGTAGGCTGTCATTATCAACGGGGGTGTGTATGAACAGCGCGGGGTTAGGGGTACTTTCAAATACGACCTGTAGCGGAGCTCTCCGTATTGATAAACTCTTGATGGGTAAACTGACGAATGAAACGACCTCCGCACACGGCAGAACTGTTCCCTTCCCGTAATTATCAGAGAGTATAAAAGGGGCCTTCAATAACTCACTGTCAAAAATAATTGGCAACCATTAACACTAGACGGTCGATGTTCAGAACCTTATATTACTAGCAAAGCCCCGAACATGACTTCTAAGGCACTAGTTTACCACTCTACAATTACCTCATTGTTCATTATTATCATCATCATCCTAGCAAAGCCCTCTGTGAAAGGCGCTAGCTGCTAATTAGCCCCACCACAGTTAGAAGCTAGCTAGCCACCTAGTTAGCTTCTAACTGTGGTGGGGCTAATTAGCAGCTACGAGGCGGTGAAGTAGACGGTCGCTAGGTGAAATATCGAGGATTATTTGAAGTCAGTTATCAAGAAATTTAGCTAATAGTTGTGTTGTGTACGTGTGTTAAAGACACCATTAAAAGCGGAGGAATTGATCTAACGACACAAGTGAGTGATTTATGAAGACTATTTTAGGCCATCACTCAAATTCTTAACTTTAAGAAGTCAACAACCGTTGACATTAATTCCTTACCTTGCCGCAATTTCCACCAGGTCCGCGAGAAGCTGGAATGAGGGGGTTCGCCGGCCTCCTCACTGGTGATTGTGCTTCCGTCGCACATCATTCTTGTCAGTCATTTGTTGTCAAGAGAAGAGAGTGGCGGTGATAGGTGTAGGTCATAGGACTAGACGCACTAGAGTGTGGTTTTGAGCATAGGCGGTTTGGAGGTTCACAGTTTCACTCGCTTGTTGACATGCACCCCCCTCCCCCCATTTGTTTTCTCCTCGGATCTACGCGATTCAGAAGAATGACCCATTTTTATTTCAAAACGGCGAAATTTCGCCGAAAGGTGACAAGTTTGCATGCCTGAGGGGTGTAATTGGTTGAAGCTTCTTCCAGTAGCAAACATAGGCATTTGAAAGAGGCGGGTTAAGCACGCCTTCTGAGAAATGGGTTAACAACACAGCTTGGCCAGACCAATGCTCGCAGAGCATTGACAAGTCGCGATAGCCAGGCTAGTTCAGCCCTGCAACCGCCTTAATTTCATCAACAAATGTTTTACACCAGGCCGAATTTGAAGAGGCATACATGTTTATATAATCTGCAAGATTAACAAACAATGAAAACCCTACCATTTGCAGGAGAATCTGCAGTACACCCTGTAGTACCATCATGTGGTCTGTTGCCCAGCCTCACCACAGTATGGCTGAAGGGCCAAATCAACTGCCCCCCTAACTCTAACTAATGAGTTGTTTGCCACCTGCTGTGTTGGTAGTCTGCCCTGCCCTCTCCCTGCTCCACGTCCTGTTATGCCTCCGCTGCCATTTCCACATCTTCCTCCTTCTGCCATGTCCTCTTTCTATCTGGTCTACTGCAACCTCTCCTCTTTCGTATATTCAAAGCTCTTCTCAGCTGACACAGCACACTCATTTTCTGCACAATCACTATCTAGCGAGCTGGAACATCTGAGATCCTGATGCATAAACGGCAGCAAACTTCATGATACTAGTGTCGTTTTCCCAGAGAAATAGTCAAGAGGGAAATTTGCTGTTCACAGGTCTTTATTCGTGTTCATCGAGAGGAAGCTGACCGCAACAGAAGCATCTCCTAGCCATCCTATCCTTCAGCTCCATTCTAACTCCTTTTAAACTAAACACATCAGTATCATGTTAACTAGTGTCCAAATTCAGACACAGTGAGCTTCCAGTTTGTTATCCTTACAAGGGTGTCTCCCAAATAGCATACACCTAGGTAATGGTTCTCCTCTCAGCAGTTTTCTCCTGCTGAGTCTGCAGTATGCCACACACACACACTCTATTCCTGTCACACAGACTTTTAGACTCCTACAGGTTCACTTTACAGAAATTTCCACACTAGTACACTAATCAAAGTGGACCCCATCACAGTGCTTCTTCTATTTCCATAGACTGATCTCTTTCATGGAATGTTTTAGCCAGTAAGATAGGTAGAAACTAGGACCTGTTTCTTGAGTATTCCTCTCCACGTCTGTTAAAGTATGTGTTTTAACAAGGAGTTCCATTGAGTCAACCATGGGTGGAGTAAGAAGAACTGCTACTTTCCTACCACACTTGCCCCTTATCGTTGCTCTTTGAAAGTGACCACAGAGCTTCTTCTCCACTTCAGTACATGCTTCTACACCATTGGGGTGCATAGTGGATGTGTCTCTTGATGTGAATGCTGTTAGGGGCATTTTGGAAACTTAACCCTCCCGCCTTTGGTTAAACAAGATGATCTGGACCAAAGTTACTAGGCTGGCCCAGTTCTTCTGGTGGACTTCTGCAGAAAGCTTGCGAACATTCTTTTTTTTTGCTTGTTGTCAAGGTACAGATGCAGCTTTCTGACATCATCAGTAAAGGGGAGTAGCTGTGGTGCATTATATTTGGCCTCAGTCAGTTCTCAGAACAGGCGAAGAAATACAGTCATTCAATTTTGTGTCAGAGATTTGTTTAAAGTTCCGAGCATGCTGGGCAGTTTCTTTTCCTCCCGAGATCATAGCATCATACTCAATGATGTTTGTAATTTTTTTTAATTGTGGCCTAATTTTAAGGCCGGTGAGGGGTTTGCAACAGTCGTGTTTTTCAGCACTAAATCCTGACACATGTCGAACTGCACTGATGACATGCGGTAAATTTGTAGGTATGACAAAATCAGACGTGTTCTCAGATGACCCTCCTCGCTACTATAGAGTAAAGGTCGGCCCACTTCACACATTTTCAGTCTGATGTGCTGATGCTTACTTGGATCTGAACCCAGTTTGTTGTATAGATGTTCACCCATTTTCACAACATATCGATCTTGCTTTATGGTGTTCGTACTGTCATCTTCAGTTGTACAGCTGGTTATTTTCCACAGACACAGACTCCCTCTGGTGCTTGAATTCAGTTTTTTTCCTGGAGCGGGACTGCCGCATCAAGTAAACCTGTGGCAATGCAGGCAATGTATAAAATCATTTGTACTGACTAACTCAGGTGACTTTCTACAAGGCAAAGGGGTACTGTCATGGACAAAAAGTGCTTGCCAGACGTTCTGGATGACGTAATAATACCTTTCCAATCTGCTGTAGGATCTTTCTGGCTCTGGGCTGGCAGAGTGTGTTGGATGCAGATGTTTATCAACAAATCTTGTCGTGTCGTTGCCACGGTGATTAGGCTCGCGGCTTTTGAACTTAAGAGATCCAGAGCACAAATTTTGTAACACAATTTCTAATAATTTATGAAACAACTTCTCTATGAGCTCTAGCAAGCAAATGAGTTAATGTGATAACATACAGCCAGTGTTTAGCAGATGCTTTCCTTCCTAGCCACCAACAACAAGTAGCCTAATATAGATTTATGTATGTAGGGTTAAGATAAGGTCTTACCTTCTTCATAATGTATTGCCAATTAACCTGCCTTTTCCTCCTTCCTCCTTTTTTTTGGTCATCATCTTGTCACCTTGAACAGCTGGAAAACATCCAAGCTTTGCAGTGATTGTGGCCAGTATAGTCTACAAATGTTTGTTTTTTTTTCCAAACATGAGCATTATATTCTGTTATCAACAATGTAGGCTACAGCCCCGTTTTGCACCATAAACAACACGGAATAGATTACAAGCAAAGTCCCATTACAATTAAAATGTGTAATTTTTATGAAATTGTTATGATCTTATTATTATCTTTGCCAACTCAAGATTGTTTAACTCAGATTTGCAACATAACCAAAACATTTAAAAATATATATTTTATCTACAATTACATGGATAAAGGCATGCATACACCAGCACTTTGTAGACTGTATTTAAATGTGCTTTATAACAACATTTGATTTACTTCCTTACAATTAATAACTATAATAACAAAGACCAATGAGGTTACACAAAAGGAACACAGATGTGTTTGGCCAACAGGGTGTTCAGCGCACCTCTGTTGTTGTTTTGTTGCTACATTTCATGTATCTTGAACTCGGCCCTGCTTTTTCTAGTGACAGAACAGTTAGGAGAATCAACCAATCAGATGTGGCTTCCATACTGGGTTCTGTACAATGCAACAAACGAAAAAACTTCCTGTGGGTGTGTAAAGACCTCCACACACTACAAGGAAAACATTACGATTTTCGTCCTGTTTTGTTTCTTCCGACAATCGGAGGTGGCATTACCATGGCAGCTTAATCGGGGCCAAGAAACGGGCCTGATCGCCCTGTCTGGCCGAGTGTTCTAACGGTACAAATCCACTTACTCTGTCTCGTCCGTCATGAAAATGTACTGCCTCCCCTTGTGTTGCCGGACAGGTGCTGCATGCACATTTTCAAAGTGTTTAGGCATGGGCGTGTCTTTGGAAGCTACAAGGCTATCTGTTTAACTGTATCTAGCAAGCTAGCAAACCATAATAACAGCCAACTGTGCCCATATCAAACTTTTTTTTAACATACACACACATACAACCCACCAAATACTATTTGTAATGAGAGAAATACACCTTCATAAGAACCGCGGGTGTCATGGAATATCCCTGTGTGCTCTACTTTCATTGGATAACGCTGATGCGTTCGGCGGATAAATTTGCATGAAGTTGAGCAGAGCCCAACTTCTTGACATGCCGTGTGGCATTTCCGACAAGCTTTGCAGGAGCAGCTTTGACAGCGCACCGGACACCACTGAAAATGAATTGAATGCGTGCAGCACAGTGAACCTGACGGAGTAAAGCTGCCTGCACACTACTTGCCGAGATACGGCTCCGATATAACCGGAAGTCAGTCATTGTCAGTGGAGATCCGCATTCCGCATGCGATTAGCTCCGGTCAAGAGGAGTGCGGAGGAAATACCGTATCCGAGGCCCTTCGCATGCGTTCAAATTTTTGAACTCCTCCGGCACGGTCAAGGCACGGTAGTACGACCGGAAGTTGTTGTTGCTATGGCGCTGATAAACAAATGTCATTCATTCGCTTCGCGCTGTACAAGATATTGTCATTATAATATTATTATAATATATTATAATTATAATTTGCACGTACAATTCTCACAGACCAAGGTGTGTCAAAATCGAAATGAACTGTTATCAGTATGAAAAATTAAACAATAATTTTCGAAAGATTTTGGTATTATTGCATCATGCTCCCTCCAAAAATTTATGAAAAACAGAAATCACTGATAATTTCCACATAAAATCCTTACACACGAAAAAGGTCAAAATTGCAATTAACTGTATTTCATATGAAACAATAAACAATTTACGTAAGATTTTGGTTATCTTATCGTTTTCCCTCCAAAAAAACTTGACGTCCCCAGATACTCTGCTGCCTCTTTCTTTCCTGCGTTTTCATGATGGGAAATCGGCGACCCGTAAATGCTCTGGTCCTTGCTCTCCTGTATTGGAGACGCAGGCAGGGCAGACCAAGGAGAATGTGGGTAAACAAGTACGTGAAGCTGAGGGAAAGTCTCGGTGAGTTCCATTGGCTGGTGAGGGAGCTACGCCTGAATGATGGCGAGGACTTCAGGTTGTCCCGCTGCCAGTTTGATGAGCTCCTCCACCGCATCGGACCCCGTTTGACGAAGACCAACACCAGGTTTCGGAAATGCATCGGCCCAGCGGAGCGCCTGGCCATTTGTCTCCGATGAGTGTATAGGCTGTATGATCAAATATTCCTATTTTACCAATATGAGGCTGATGCGGATAATGTCTTGTTATCCCACGGCAAATTGGATTGTAGCACCAACCAGGTCAGGTTCCCTTTATTATAATTACAAGGGCACGTTTTCCATTGTGCTGCTGGCTTTGGTGGATGTCAACCTTTGTTTCCGCATCATCGATGTGGGGGCCTACGGTCGTGGGAGTGACGGAGGCACACTGCAGGATTCTGCGTTTGGTCAGGCTCTCCAGGCAGGCACCCTTGAACTTCCCCCAGATGCTGCCATTCCAGGAGCGGAGGAGCTTGGACCTCTTCCTTTCACCATTGTTGGGGATGAAGCTTTCCCACTCCGCCGAAACCTGATGCGCCCCTACCCTGGCAGGAACCTCCCCAGACGCCGTTGCATGTTCAACTATGGTTTGTCGGGCCAGGATGGTTGTCGAGAATGCGTTCGCCGTTCTAGCAGCAAGGTTTCGCATGTACCACCGGGTGATGGGCCAGCATCCCCAGAATGTGGAGGTGTGTGTGAAGGCGACGCGTGTCCTCCACAACCTGCTGCGAAGAGATGCCCCTCCACGCACCTCAAGATCCCCCTCCACAGATGCACCAGTGGCACCAGCCACCTCCTCTCTGACCTTGGCTAGTGTCACCAGGCAGGGAGCAAATAACGCCACTGTGGAGGCTGTTCGCGTAAGGGAGACTGTGAGGGACCTGATTGGGCACCTCTATATCAGAATACCAGCGGCTTGGAAGAAGGGGGGTGTAGGTACGACAGAGACCTCGACAGTCCAATATAGCAAAATTTGTTCCTTTTTATTGTACAAAAATAAAGTGCATATCTCGCACACAAAAGAAAATAACTAAACCAAAATACTAATTCTAACGCAATACTGAACACGAAAATAAACTCTTACAAAGGCAAAAAATAGTACTAGCACGAGGCAACAATTTAGCTTCAAACTTACTGCTTTCTCCAGTGACAAACAGCACCTTCTCCTACTCTCTCCAACTGTGAAATAAAGCACCCCCTTAAATACACAGTTCACTTTGCTGAAATTGGACCAATCATTACCCCCAATCATCAATTGGACCATACCACAGGCATAGGGAAGTCACACACACATTTACCCACACCTATAATCATATTTAACACATACACAACAATAATGCCACCCATAAATACACCCCAAGCATCATACAAGACATTATTTATACATTGGTAACCCGTAATACACAACAAATCCACATCAGCAAAATAAACACATTTAAACAACCCCTCCACCATGTTCCACACACCCACGATCACAACGAATGGTGAAATACTGCCACCATAGCGGTGCGCGCTCCCGCATAGTAGCAGCGTAATGTGAGACCGGGAATGGAGGAAACATGTGAGTATGGCGGTATGCTTGAATGAACCAGAAATTTAAACAGTAATACGGAGTAAATGGGGCATGAGACAGTGGGTACCTCACTGCATGCAAATGATGTTAACAATAAATGTTCTAAACAGTATTATTTGTGTTCTGACTGGTTTGTTTGGTTATCGGTGAATCTTGCTGCAAACAGAAATGGCGTTTAACACGCCAGCACTTCCGTGAACGCTCAACATGTAGAATGCCTTAAGAAAACCACATAGCCTACCTGAAGGCTGTCTGTTCACGTAGGTAACAAGTTTGGTGGCTGCAAACAATGTTGGACAAACTTAGGGACATGTTCCGTGTGTGCGTGTGTGTGTGTGCGCAGGTGCACAATGTCTCTCCTGCTCGCTCCATGTCTCGCAGTGCTACCGCGAGGCACCAACAGTTCAGTAGAGCGTAGCAAACAACCAAGCAGTTCAGTCTTTAAAAACAGTGAAACGGTGAGAGGGTGAGACGGCAAAGTTCACCTTCTCACAGAGACCTACACAGCCAGCGGGCAGTGTTGGATGGGAAGCTGCGATGCCATAATTCCACCATCGGCATCACTCAAAAGGCCCTTTTAAGGGCCAACCAAAATGTCACCAGTTGCAATTCCATGTTAGTGTCAGTGTCATTTCTGTCTGTTTTCTATGCAATCTATGTAAATAATGAAAAGTCCGCTCAACCAGAAAATATGCTCCCAAGTTTAATAAGGCAAAAACCGTGTGACGTTTCGGGCTCTCACGTCACGTCTGAGGAAGGGTGAGAGCCCGAAATGTCACACGGTTTTTACCTTATTAAACTTGGGAGCATATTTTCTGGTTGAGCGGACTTTTCATTATTTACTTATGTTGATTGTCTTTTGGTCCTGCTCCCAGTGTTCATTTGGATGTGTGTGCTTTGTTTGAACTCTTACGTTCTATGCAATCTATGAAATGTGTCATGGAAGTGCTAAAATGTGTGTGTGTGTACACCTCCCCACCCCCACCACCATTACCTCCACCCCACATAATGCAAGATAAGTAAACACAAGGAAACGTCTACGTAGTGTTGCAAATGATATATATATATATTGTTAGAAACTGTATAAAGCAAAAAAAATTAAAAAAAAAATTCAACAAAAAACAGCAGAAATCAAAAATGTGCTGTTCCTCTCCCTATCTCCGATAGACCAGGCTCTGTAAAAAAGCATACACAGAAAAACAATAAAAGGGTTGAGACTATATGTTTAGCCTCAAAAGAACGAGATGAATATTCTCACAAAAGAGTGAGAAGAACATTCACAACAAAATACTCACACTGAAATTCTGCTTCATATATGAGCTGATGTATTTTCAGCTTTGTGAGTGCGTTTTGTTGTGGCGAGAGCCTCTGTAGGGCTGGGTGCAGACTGTCAAGAAACAACTGGTCTGCATCCCTCTCGGGTGCAGGAGCTGCATTGGCTGCATCAATAGCAGCAAAGACCCTGCGCTCAAAAGTGGTGGGACTCATTGCCGCCTGCCGCTTCCGTCTCCGCTCCCGCCAAGGACTCTGTTGCTCCATCTCCCTCTCCCTTGCTACACTTGGCCCAGGCCCTGGCCCAGGCCCAACCCCAGGCCTGTCCTCCTCTCCCTCCTCAGGTGGTGGTGATACAGGGCGATGGTCACCCTCACTCTCACATACATTGCCACCATCCTCCTCCACTTCCTGCTCATTAACCTCGTTCTCCCCCCCTCTCTCCTGATCTACCTGGGCAGGGAAGTTGGAGGTTGTCTTCCTAGGTGTAATGTATGGTGCCAGGAATGACATTATTCCGGCATAGCGCCAGGGCCGCTTTTGTGAGGCAGCGGCCCCGCTTTTCTGCCTCACCTGCTCTGCCCTCCGTGACTTAACATAAGTGTCACGGAGGTCCCTCCACTTTCTCTTGACCTCCGCAACTGAAAAGCACAAACAAGTAGGTACCTGCTGTCAGCTGTACATGCATTCACTAAAAAAGACACACGCCTATCACAAGGTTCCTACCTGTACAGTTAAGTCTATGAAGATTCTCATTCACCCAGGTCATATTAGTCAAAAGAGGTAAGGTAAGTTGTAAGAGGCTAGTATACATAAAGTAATACTTTGTAAGTATTCCTTCTCACAATATACGTTTTCTAATTTTCACAGAATCTGGTCCATGACACTCACAAGAAGACAGATTGGGTCTACATATGCAGAGACTGGGAATATGCAAATGTCAATATGCGTGTGCGTGTTTCTATTTCTTTCTTTACTTTATTTCTATCTTCCACATACAGTTAACTTACAATTGAACAACAGCGATTAGAATATTTGCAAAATTGAGACGTCCCACTATGACACAAATCGTCCACGTGTCCAATAGAGGTTGCATTTGATTTGTCTGACACGGTTCGCTGTAGCCTATCAAGATTACGATGACATCGACTAAAATGCTTCAAACCAACTTGTCGTTCCTACTGTCCCTGCCACTTCATCCCATGCTGCAGCCTTCCTATTTATATCCCTGTTCCCGTCACAGGACAGGTCATATAAAACTTTTTGTCCAGAGACCGCCAAAATTATTTTCTCCGAGCCGTCCGCCATGTTTCTTTACTATATGAACGTTCGGAGCTGTGTTCTGAAACATTTTGTGAGATAGTACGATGTCCACGGGGTGGCCTATTGCGGAATCTTCGTGGAGTGTCCATCATGTAGTGCTAGCTGCTATGAATATTCGACGTTCTCCTGTCTTGTGTCTTACCGGAGTCCAGACTGAATGAAAAAAGATTTTAAAACCAATATGTGTGTGTGTGGACCAGATAAGAGCCAATCATACTCATGAATCACAACGTTCTGTTAAATGTGATTGGAGAGTTTGGCGGGATGATGAGAGGAACAAAGGAAAACTGATCCCAGTTCAGTGTTTCAAAATTGGTAGCTTTTGCTTATGTTTATGTAGTTTATGCAATTATATCTGCATGTGTGTGTCAGCACAGGGCTATCACTACTGCGGTCATTGCGATGCCATGGTGTCAAGATCAACTTTCTACAGGCACCGTAGAGAAGAAGGGGTGAGTTCTCAATACCATTCTCAATACCAGAGTTGATGCGGTGCACGCCAGGGCCATATGCATTGTGTTAAAAACAGTGACTACCCCAGATTTTAACCACAGTTTATGTTTTTAATTTAAATATGTTTTTATAACCTATAAAGAATATTGCTTTATAAACTATACACAAAATATCATTCAATCACAATGTGATTTCAGAACGATCTACAGAGAATTTTAAACAACACTACAAATGCTAGGGCTTATAATTGAAAGTCAATTTGGGGCCCCCAAACAAAAAATCCCTGCCACTCAGTGTCATACTTTAAATCATTTTTCACATTTGCAGCCTACAGAATCAGTACATGCAAGATAATGAAATGCAATGCACAACTTAAAAAAAAAACATTTATTATGCATGATCTCATCAATAATAATTTCTCAACAGTTAACAACAAGGCAGCCAGTACACAAAGAGACAAATGACAATACATCTCAGGTGAGTCAACAGACAAAGGTAAAATTTCAGCATGTAAAATAAAAAAGTATACCAATTAAAACATTGTGTTAAATTGTTTCTCACCAATAGGTCAGTAACTTCCAGAGAGACTTTTAGAGCCTCTGGTTGCTGACCTCCAGATGCTGTGGGATGGGGTTCACTGTACTGATGAAGATGGCAGACAGCGTTCAATTCGTGCAGCTCTGATGTGCATTTCCAGTGACATACCCGCAGCAAGAAAGGTAGCTGGATTTCTTGGCCATTTCGCTACAAAGGGTTGCAGTAAGTGCACAAAATCATTTCCTAGGACAGAGGAAAATAAAGCAGACTTCTCGGGTTTTGAGGATGACTGGCCACTAAGAAACAATACAGAGCACTGCAAGTTTGCCAAGAGAGCAAAGATGGCTAAAAATAAAGCAGAGAAGGCTCGGATTGAGAGTATGTATGGGGCTAGATACAGTTGTCTGCATGACCTACCCTACTTAGATGTGGTGCGCATGCATGTAATCGATCCGATGCACAACCTTTTAGAGGGCACGGCAAAAAGGGTAATGCAAGCTTGGAAAGAGCTAGGGGTCCTGTCGAAAGACAACTTTGAAGTCCTTCAGGAAAAAGTTAATTCTTTGAAACTGCCAAGTAGCACTGACTCAGGTATACCCTCAAAGCTTTCTGCTAGTTTTGATGGTTTTACTGCAGCCCAATGGAAATTGTGGGTCTGTGTGTACTCTACCTATGCATTGAAAGGCATCATACCAGAGAATGACTACGTAATCTGGAGAATGTTTGTTTCAGCAGCCCAACTCTTGTGTTGTCGTGTAATCACTCAGACTGACCTTGAGGATGCACACAGATGCCTTAAAATGTTCTGCATCTCATGGCACGCTATGGAAAAGCATGGTGTAGTATGAACATGCATCTTCATTTACACTTAAAAACGTGCATTCAAGATTATGGACCAGTTCATGGATTTTGGTGTTTCTCTTTTGAACGAGCTAATGGCACACTAGGACAGTACCACTCCAACAACCGTGACACTGAACTCAACATAATGCGCAAGTGGCTCAGCAATGTCAGCAGCAGTACAGTTCTGCCCTCTGAGCACTACAATAATTTACACTGCCTTGCACATGAACTGATGCCTACTCACTGGTATAGCTATGACAAAGACCTGGAAATTATGCTTCCTCCCATCAAACAATGTACAATGTCTATAGCCCAAAACTCTGCAGTCACATGTATGTTTACAGATCTGTATCCAAGTGAGGCCATTTTGAGAGTACACTACACTTACTGCAACAGAGTTAGTTTAGCTGGGGATATCTTTTCAACGTCAGGGTATAGAACTGGGTCCTCCGCAATGGTGTGTGCTCATTGGATAAGCAGTAATGGACTAACCGGTGAGCCCATCATTGATCTAGCTGCACCAACACGCCCTGGGCTAATAGCAAACAATTGGAAGGTACTAGTGTACATTATGAGGGATGGTTCTACCTCAGTAGCCGAACATTATTGCTGAGGTAAAATGGTTTCAGGAACATAGTGACAAGTGGCACTTTGGCAACAACAGTACCTGTACTGTCTGGGAAACACAATGTTCCATGGTCGAAGGCCTCATACATTCCGTTGAAAAGAGTTCTTGCCCAGTGTGCTTCATGCTGCAGCAAAGTAAAATTTTAATCTATAAGAGAAGAAAGAGTCAACCTTGTCGTAACAATTCCTTCTGCAAGGTGCATTTAACTTGTAAATATTTTGTAAGGTTGATATGTGCCTTTTTTTGTCTAATCCTGTAGATGTATCTTTTTGTCTAGTCTTCTGTAAATTCATAATTTTTGTTATATTTTGAAATGATTGGTACTGTTATTGAACTGATCACTTACACTTGCCTGTTTTATATATCAATACAGATTATAGCCATGAACAATAAAGAAGTTTATGTGAACACCAGCTTCTCCCTTTTTGTTTAGCCTGAATTCTGGAAATAATCACTAGAACATCAGTGCACGTTGAAAGTGTGTACAAATTGGCATTCATTCCTGAATAATATGTATATTACACACAAGTACAACTTACCCAGCGGTCTCGGTGTAATGGTAGGTACAGCCATCTCTCGATTGATGTTGATATTGCACATCAATTTAAAACAAAGCACAAGATTACAATTTAGAGAGCAATTTAGTTTCTCACTAGGGTCACTCTTAAAGGTGTACTTCCACGAGAAACCGTTTAGTACTTGCTCTTTTGAAATATGATAGGTCACCCCGAGTTGCATATGCATGCTGCATATCAAAATGTTTTTCTATCCCCGTTTTCTATATCAGTCAAAAGAAGACAATAGGCGGAAAAACGACCCAATGCTAAAAGTGCCTCCGGCGTGACGTAGACGTGGAAATACATATAAGAGAAACTGACCGAATGGGCTTTAATTAAATAATGTTAGCCTGTTTGACTGACTCGCATAAGATTAGCAGGCTAGTTGAATGACTGAACTGCATTTAGCTGGGCACTTGCACCGTTTTGTCATGCAAATATTACCATTCTGAAACGTTTATTGACAAACGGTCAGGAAGCGACTGTGCTTGTGCCATCTCTCCTTCCTCTTCGGAATCAGGATCAAACACATACGGCTGTATCTCCGTAGACATTCTGTGTGCAGTTGTAGCGCTGTCAAGTTGACTTTTCCCCTTTACCACTCTGCTATCAAGTTGACTGTGGGGCAAAGGAAGCTGCAGGGAGCGTGCCTCTGGTGAAATCCTGTCGTTCTACCCGCCCCGCCCCCTCTACCAAACTAAAACAGCTTGAAACAGAAGCACTAGAACATTTTTTCCATTAAAACCAGCACACCGGGCAATTATTAATACTAGAGAACACCGCAAAATTAATGAAAACACAATGGAAGTACACCTTTAACAATTTCGAACAACCATCAAACGGGCGGCACTACAACTTTCTTACCATTAGCTCTAAAGTACATTTACATGTGTATGGGCACACAACGAATGCCGTCTTAGCGACATAGCATAATCAGGGTTACCTCAGCTGGTTTAGAGCAATGCGTCGCAAAAGGCCATATGAACGCTCGACTGTTGTCAAGCTTGTGTTTCGTCTCATACCGCATGATACTTGCACAAAATATGTGGAAAAATCCATGTTACGACATGTCAGGACAGTTTCGATCACACATAGTTGGCCAGATTTCGATGTTATCACGTGATACCAGAACAAGCAGAATTACTCAAAGTCCACAGTTTGATATGGACAAATTCTTCTCATACTGTTGAAGTAGCTTAGCTTCCTTGGCGGTGTTAGTTCAGCTTACTTCCACCTAGCCAAATCAACGTAATTAAAGTAAGGATAACACAGATGTATAACTATTTCACACAAACAATATTCTGTTACCATTTAGATTCAGTTACCTTGTTCACTAACCGGTTGTCTTGTCCACTGTTTTGTCTTCAACACTTGTCGATGCGTCTGCCCTTAGGTGCCCGCAGCAGCCAAAATGACAGCTGCTGGCTACGGAGATACACGAGCGCCAAAATATCTCCGGATACTAATAAATATGGATCCAGTGAAATCCGGAATCCAAATACGTCAATATTTTCATGGATTCTCAAAAAATAAGGATATGGTGAAATACTGGTCCGGATATGTGGCGTGCCATGTGGAATATCCAGTCCGAACACATCCGGATTCTAGCTTATTTTGCGCAGTGCCACACACAAAATATAGGCATAAAGGCAACAGAGCTGTGGTTGCGCCCCGTTCATGGAGTTTATGGAATCAGCTGCCTTCTGCGATTAGAAAGGCCCCCTCCATTGGTATTTTTTTAAACAAAGGCTTTAAACATTTTTACTCCTTTGTCTTTCCTCTCCTTTATGATTGATGTTTACTTTTTGTTATCAGTACTGTTTTATTACTATTTTAATTAATACAATGTATTCATCTTTTATGTTCTCCTTTTTTCTTAATCCATTTATTCTTATTTTTACAGCACTTTGGATAGTGCAGACTGTATTTAAATGTGCTTTATAAATAAAATGTACTTACCTAAATGTTGATAAGTATGTAAGCCTCTAGGCCTAGCAAATGGTAAATGATGCACCGTTGAGCCAGTGCATGTTATGAAAATGTGCCTGCACTAGCATGATGTCTCACACAAAGTGTCCCGGTTTTAGAGTCTGAAAATCTGGTCACCATAGTGTAATTTAAAATTCATTCTTATATATCTACAGTGTGTATATTTGAAATGATTACATAGACCAATCAGAATTGTTGTTTGTTGAGGGTGTTTTGATTTAAATGATTTGATTAGCCAATGAAATTGTTGTGCTGCAAACTCCGTTCGAACGTTCGAAGCATTCTATTTCCTCAGCCAGAACAGGGGCTCGTCATTCCGAGTTAAGATTGAGAAGGAGAAAGCCAGTCATTTCGTGCTCTCAAGCTCATTGGCTTTTTGGAGACATGCTGCAAGGTGCACTACAACTTCTCAGGCTCACATTCGTAAGAGCCTGAGAAGTTGTAGTGCTTGTGTGTTCGTTTTTTTTTTCTGTCAGTAGATTTCGTTGGGGGCAACGTTTAGTTGTAGCGTTGGTCATACTACCAGATCTATTTGATTAGCTGCTGTCACAGCTTCTGCGAACTCTTCCGCCTGCCTGTCTTGTTTTCTCCGATGCTGGGTCCAGCGGAGGTCAGCATGCAAGCTCCGGACTTTCTGTGGCTGAGAACCATCGCCTGCTGCGGAGGCTATAACGGCTACAGCCAGGAGGTCGCTGAGGGTAGCCACCGTCTCCTCCTGTCTCATCCTCTGGTGCTGGGCCCATCAGACAAAACCATTGCGAAAGCTGCCGTTGTTGACGATGTATCCTCCGTCTCCTTCCTGGATCACACGTCTCCGTGTGCATGGCGCGTGAGTACACTTACTCTCTCTCACACACACACAGACACACACACAATGTCTAGTTTAAACGGAGGAGTGAGCATCGCAGCAGTTGCTGCTCTGCCTGCTGCTCCCGATCCCAGCGATCACACCCAAATCGTCGAACGACGACGCATGGTCAGGCCCCCTATCGTCAATATCCAACTGCGGTTGAATTGGTTTGATATTGGATATTCGACACATTCAAAGACACTTATTTAACTTATGATGTATATTACCGATTTTTTTCAAACAACTTGTGACGTCTTCATAATCATCCAGGGTATATATCACAAGACAGTAATTATTTAAAAATCATATGAGCTGATTTAATGCATTTTCGTAAATTCAACACACATTTAACTTGTGATGTCTTCATAATCATCCAGGGTATATATCACAAGACAGTAATTATTATCACACTGAGCATTTATGATGATGCATTTTCGTGAACAAATACAGACGGTCAAATGAACAGTAAATTAAGAAGCTAATTGACATATTTACATAGCCTGGGCTGCACACATGACTCCCCCCTTGCCCAAAGAACAGGTGTCAGAATCTTGTTGAGACGTGTTAAGAAGAGCTACAACGCGTGTTTGGTGGCAGTAGCCTATTGCAAGGAATGAGTGACACTTCAGGGAGACTAATGATTTCAAAGTGAGTAAATAAGAATTTGTTTGTTCAGTTTGCTTATATTTTTTTAAAGCTTGATGTATTTTTAAAGCTAGGTAGGTAGATAGATAGATAGATAGATAGATAGATAGATAGATAGATAGATAGATAGATATTGCGTAATGTAAAGTTATTTTTAAATGCCTATAGGCCTTTAGCCTGGTAAACCAGCTCCTCGTACTTATTTCATTTTGTACAGAGGGTCTGGAACACAGACCGTCAGAAACGATTTGTTGGAGGTGTGGACTCTGCTGAAGTTTTAAAAAAGTGCCACTGCCTTTACCCAATCGCTAACGCCTGGTCGTCAAGTATGCAATTAGCCTACCTACGCACTACAATTCAAATGCAGCTCACAAGGTCAACGTCACGGCTAACGAACACACCCTCTGTTCGCTGATTGGATCGGTCTTGCTGGGACTTGCTAAATGACCCTTAAGAGATTCCGGTCCAGACCCTCTGTACAAAATGAAATGAAGTACAAGGGGCGGGTTTACCAGGCTAATAGGCCTTTCCCTACACCCTCGTAACAATGTAAGGCTGATGAAATGGTGGGGTATGACATGCTTTGAAACCAGAATTACAAACAGTACAAATGGTAATGAGAATGAAGTTGAAACTCACAGGTCAGCTTAGGGTCCATTTCCACCGCACTCTCTGCGTGTTCAGCGCGTGGCCGTATTCTGTCCGTATTCGTTTAGAATGCACGTTAACAGATTAGACCATTTCCACCGCTGGCGTGTTCTGAGCGTATTCTGTCCCTATACAAACCAATTGTATACGCCCACGCGCTGAACACGGCTACGCGCTGAACAAGGCGGTGGAAATGAGCCCTTAGATGTTTAACATTGCCGGCAAATGGCTGCCTACAGTATGCCAATGAATGTCTCACACATGCACTGTACAACATGTGTAAAAGAAATGGCACACATACTGTACAATTGCACTTGTGTGCAAAAGTCACTGCAAAAGTCACTTGTGTCACAACCGAAGTACAGTGCAATGAGTTGTTGATAATGGATCGTTTGTTTCTTTGTAGATCCAATGTGACTTCTGATGGTATCATGAGTTTTGCAGGAGTAAAACAATATGTGCACCAAATACAAATGATGATTGGTTTTGTCAATTATGTTAATTTTTACATTATTTTATGTTATGTAGTTCAGTGCAATTTTATTTGACATTAATTTGATTTTGTAATTTCATGTTTTGTATGTGGTTAAATTAAGTTATGAAGTTAATAAAGTTAAAATGATTAAACAAATCATGCTGTGGACGATTATGAAGACAAGTTGTTTGAAAAGAATCAGTGATACACATCACAAGTTAAATGAGTGTTGAATTCACAAAGATGCAGTAAATCAACTCATAGCATGATTTTTAAGTAATTACTGTCTTGTGATACAAGTTGTTTGAAAAGAATCGGTGATATACATCACAAGTTAAATGAGTGTCTTTGAATGTGTCGAATATCCAATATCAAACCAATTCAACCGCGGTCAATATCCAACACTGAATTCGTTACAAGCAATCTTGTTTTTTTGGGAGTGATTAAACAGCTTCTCTGCCATAACGCAATCAACCCAGTGGCCCCCTGGCACATGACTGGTAAAAAAAAAAAATGTAATA
Source organism: Coilia nasus (assembly GCA_027475355.1). NCBI lineage: Eukaryota > Metazoa > Chordata > Actinopteri > Clupeiformes > Engraulidae > Coilia > Coilia nasus. The sequence goes on from CM050221.1 coordinate 38,444,570, forward strand.
TGAAGATACCTGTTAGAACCTTGGTAGCCCAACCATAAAGAAACATTTTTATTATTTTCTGCCTCTTAATCAACTACCAAAAGGTGGTCTCATCAGCCCTTTGAAGAGGTCTAGCACAGGCAACACATACTGCCTCAAAGCCACTTGATTTCTTCACCAAGTAGAGGCCACTTGTGGCTGGTGACCTTATTTTGGAACAAAGGGTTCCTGATCTCAGATATTGTGCCCGAAGGGTTGTCAGTCAACATCCCACCCTTTTCTAAATCTTCGCAGGTTTACAGAGAGTGAGATAAGGGCAACAAGGCAGATAGCCACAAACAGGATCCATGTTGAGAGGGTGAATACAGGGCTGAAAGAGTTCAGGATCCTGAATCCGATTCCCTTCCACTTCAGGATCTCTGCCAGTGTCCTAGTTCAGGTCTGCTGTGGCCTGGTCAATGTCCAGAATCCTCCATAGAGGAGACTGCACACACTGAGCACTGACTAGTGCAGTTCAATATTTTTGCATCCATTTATTCAGAAATTCATTAAAAATTACCAACACATACACTGACAAACTACTAATACATACCACTACCTACACATCACTACTGTCTTAAATATTGATTAAAAGAAATTGCTCATCGGTACCTGCAGTGTTCCAAAAGACAGTCATTGATGCATACAGTCCAGGGCAGGCAAGTGATGTAAATAAAGTGTCAAATCTCAGGATCTTTCCCGCTATCCTGTGAGAAGCAACACAATTTACAATTACGAGCAAACAACAATAGATTGTGTATAAACATATTTTTATATATTTTTAACAATATATATATATATCTGATCGTTAATGTTGTATTTCTGTAATATCGGTTGCAGCTGTCAGCTCTGGTTCCAGGACATCCAGTCAAGGTAAGTGTCAAAGTTTCTCTCTTTTTTCTTGTTTTGTGACAGTTTGTGTGTGTGTCTCTGCCTCTGTCAGATTTTTTTTTTGTTCCCTAAAAGTATATAGGCTACCCAATGGAGGGTTTTGCAAGTCTGCAAGCAGTCAACTGGTATATAGTGCATGGCAAACACCAATCAGGAAGCAGGAAGGTTTAGAGAACATCTTTCTGTAGAGCAGCAAAGTGTTTAGTGGAAGATGCAAGTAGGCTGTATTATGTTGGGCAAGGCTGGCAACGTCTGGTGGTCCTTATCCCTGAGGAGAGGGAAAGGGTGCTTAGAGCATGCCATGACAATCCAGCCACTGGAGGGCACTCAGGCACCCGGAGGAACAGAGACAAGGTAATGGGCAGTTACTACTGGTTGTCTCTAGTTACAGATGTTTAGGTTGCTTCGCATAAGCAGTGTCAACAGCATGATATTTTAAAAACTGTTGCACCAAAACTCCACCCCATTAAGGTTGAGGGTCCTTGGCAAGTGGTGGGTCTAGATTTTGTTGGGCCACTTCCAGAGACTACAAAGGGTTATAGTTACTTTTTGGCAGTGACTTGTTTGTTTTCAAAGTGGGTCATTGCTAGGCCCCTTAGACATAAGAAGGCTCCAGAGGTGGCACTAAAAGTCACAGAGAATCTTCTGGCACAAGGTTGAGCCAGAAAGATTATAACAGAGCAGGGGCGAGAGTTTGTGAATGCAGTATGTGTTACCCTCTGCTTCATTCTTAGTTTTAAATTCTCCCTTCAGATTAATAATTCCCTTCTTGAGGTATTTGGGGTAGGTTGTGCTGTAACTTCTGCCTACCTCCTCCACAGCAATGGTGAAAAAATTGTAATATTAAACGGCATGACATGCAGAATGACTGGGATAGATACAGTCAGCATGCTGTTCATGCTATAAATGCTTCAAAGCAGCAGTCCACGAAGATAAGCCCATGCTTTGCAGTGTATGGAGTGCATCTCTGCAGCAGTGCCAGACCAGTTGGAGGACTGAAAGCTCTAGCCACCACAAAATTTGTATCTGTTATGAGTGACAGTTCTACTCACAGCTCAGTAACGGAAAGGGAGTTGGTCTATGTGAGGTTCGCAATAGCAGGGAGAACGAATTTGTGTTTTGTGTGTGTCCAGGCAGTGGACAAACCTGATGCCACCCACATTACTGAGGCAATCTCTTCTTTAATGGAGACAGTCTCAGGAAATTAAGATGGAAAAGGGTAGTGTCTGGAGAAAGTTGTAGCTTTTGGGACTGACGGAGCGTCCATGGTGACAGGGGTTAAGAAAGGAGTCACCCAGTTGCGCCGGGACAGATCATGTAGTTTAGGTTAGGTTCGGGAAAGCCACAGTGGGCAGTGAGCAAAAAGGTTAATGTCAAACCCTACTTGGCACCCATAAGAAAATACAGATATATGATTCATTAGGAATCTACAGGAACTTGCCTGATCAAGATCGTTGTCCAACGCATTTAGAGATGTGTTTAGTGACTTTGCACTTCTGGACACAGAATTTCCTAGTCAGTAGCAGCAGACAGACTACAGTAACTGTGGTGTTTTTGTCTGCACAGCAGTAGAGGCTGTAGTAAGTGGTATTAGAATGGGGAGTGAAGTAATGGTTCAGCATGCCAGCTCTCCCATCTTAGACAGTATCATGCAGTGAATATGTGCAAGTATGCCAAAAAAAAACAAGCCTTGGGTGTTGTCTTTGCAGGGTTAGGTTAGGGCTGCAGGCAGTGCACATGTGTGTGCACGCGTGCTTCTTTTTAGGTTTTTGATGATCTCCGACCCCTCCACCCTTTTTGGTCAAGAATGGGTAAGTATTGTTGTTGCACTAGGTTTGAGTCTGCATTGCCTCTATGCATTCCCAGGCACAGCCACAGTGCAAGATGAAACTACTGCACTTAACAAGGGCACTGGATGTATCTCACCCCTTGCCCTTTTAAGAGCAAGTAACAACACTGCAAAAAGTCCGTTTTAAAAAACAAGAAAAAAAGGTAACAATTCAAGACATTTATCACTTAAAGTAAGCACATTTATCTGCCAACAGAACAAGAAAATATGACTTATCAAGATTTTTAAAAACAAGTAAATATATCTAGCTCTAGGAAGACAAAAACGCCTTTTAACTAGTGTGCATTCACTAATAATAAGAACCATTATCTAAGAATTAATTTCTTAATATTAGAATATTTTCTTATATTCAGTGTTAACAAGAAAAATAATCTTAAAATAAGGATATATGACATCTTAAATGCAGTACAGCTAGTCTTAAAATAAGCCTCATTTTCTAGATTTAAGACACTGTTTTAAGAATAATATTCCTAGTATGTAGAAAAATATTTTTCAATTACTTGCTGTGCTTTTGCAGTATTCTTGAATTGTATAACCCAGAAGAACTCCAAGAACAACTTCATGTTTTATTCACTGGTTTATTAGAGAAAGTCAACGTGATCCACATTGTCAGCATGGTGCCTGAAACAGTCCACCTTGTTTCCACACTGAATGATGTTCTTCTGTAGTCTGAGATGAGCTGATGCGTACCTCTCTGGTCTTTGTACGTGCCCTCCTCAGTCAGTCTGGGTTGTGGCACCAGAAGTTAGAAGTGACAAAGCTTCCACGCAAGACTGACTTAGGGCACATACAAAGACAAGAGAGGTACGCATCAACTCGTCTCAGATAATCACCATCTTTTCACCAGAACATGGCAGTTCAACAAATAAAGAGAGAGAGAGAGAGAGAGTGAGTGTGTGTGTGTGTGTTAGTATTCAACAAGAACAAAGCTAATGGACTCCATCCTACAAAAAGGTAACACTTGAATTGAGTCCTGTTCAAACAGTGAAACAGAGAGTGAGTGTGTGTGTGTGTGTGTGTGTGTATCTTGTCACCAACTGCATTTTAGTCAGCATTTTAGTCAGCAATAAAGCTACTGAACTCAAGCATTGCCTTTTTGTAGGATGGAGTCAAGTCCTGTTCATGGATTTTGTCCTTCAGTACTTCAGTCTGCAAGACTGATAACAGTGTTGCAATGCATTTTGGGTAGGTCAGGTGGAATGTGTAATAACATGCCATGATGTACAGCACGCAGTTGTTGATGTCTTCAATGGGAAATGTCAGTAAGGGTGTTGGTCCCACTGCCAAGATGCAGGTGTTGTTGACGATGATGCAGACGGGACTTGTGATAGGCCTTTTTTGAAGGTACATGTTGGGATCCCCAGACTGAAACGAAATGGGATAAATAGTTGGATAGTTGGGGGGGGGGGGGGGGGATTCACTGATCAATATCGTTTTTCATGCATTACAATGCAAAGCAATGACACTATAAACACTATAAGTAGAAGGAATTCAAACTTACCTCAAGGACATGCAGCACAGCTTCGCTTGCATTGTGTAGCTTCTTGGGTGGAGGTACAGGTGATGGGAACATTGATGGCAGTGCCTTTATAAAGGCAACTCCCTGTTTCACTGTTAAAAAACAATAAAAACAATAAAATCAATAAAATTCGTTGCATAGCAACCAGTGGTGCCAGGGGCAAGAGAAATAAACAAATGTCGCCCTGAAGAAGCCCAAAAAGATGCGACCATAGGCCTATATCTCTTTGGAAGTGACTGCAGACTAAAATTAATTAATTAATTAATTTTAACAAAATAATAATGGGAAAGTGAGTCTACCAGAAGGAGACAATGTTTGTGTTTTCAATATTTTTGCGATCATAATAGGCTCGTGTGTGTCAGACAGACAGACACACAGACAGACAGACAGACAGAGATGGCGCAAGGACAGAACATTTGTGTTTCAGCATTTTTTTGCAATCACGGGCCTTGCGCATATGATAAAGACAGAGGCGCCATGTATTATTTAGCTCTTTGCGAGCGAGCAAATCTGACAGGTAACACCATGTGACCGAGGTGCAGAGGACATTGGGAGTGAGAGAGAGACGGCATGTTTATTGTAACTTAAAGACTGAGCGAGAGGAAGAGAATCAGAATCGTGTAAGTATAATGTATGTCATAATTACCCTTGTTGAGTGAAGGCTTCATGGCTTTCTTGAAGACCCCATAATATTGTGCCTTTTCACAGAAGGTTCCCCACTGGTTCTTCAAGTTAACCACTGTGTTCCCGTTGCCAAGGATCCGGCAAAGCTCATCCATCAACTAATGCAGAGAAATATTAAATCAACACAAAAACAATATTGTTATGGTGGTGCCACTAATTAGGATTGCACTAATTTACAAGCATGGAACAAAAAGTGAATATCAAAATGCTGTCATTTTCAAAACATTCAATCCATATATAAGATGGATAATTGTGCAAAGACAACATATCAGCTGTCAAAGCCAAGCAAAATTATTGTTTTGATGGAAATATGTGATCATTTAAAAGTTGATGTATGCAACAAATCCCCAAAAAGTTGGGACAGGGCCAACAAAATGCTGTCAACGTTAAAGACAAGACAAAGGAGGACACTTCAGTTACAATTACAATAACTGATGACATGATCTTGCATAAAGACAGTTGTTTTTGTTCTAGACATGATTTCAGCAGCTCAACTGGTAGGTGTGTTCTTCATTGTGTTTTCCTTTTTGTTATGCTTAATATGTGACAGATCTTGACTGCACGCTGGCCATTTTATCATCTGGTTGCTCTTATGGATGTAATCAGAGGACAGTTTTACATGGTTTCTGGGTCCATCTTGAATTAGCTCTGCCACATACAAGACTGTTAAACCTTTGCATTTTGTGCATATATGAAGCATTGTGTGCATGGTCAATTTTTCAACAGCTGTCATTGTTGGAGTGTCATAGTATGTTTATTGACAATGAGCATTTCATGATCTCATAAACTCATACAATGATTTTACACAACTTTACCTTATAGAAATAGGTCACTGCTTAACCCTCCTCCCCCTTCTGCTGCTACAGATCTCACCCCAGACAACTTTGCCACCTTCTTCACAGAAAAGGTAGCAAACATCAGCAAGCAATTCAGTGACCCTCCCTCTGACAAGCATTCACCTCAAGAAAACACTACCACAGCTGCAACACTCAGTACATTTACCCCACTCTCTGAAGCTGATGTCTCCAAACTCATCACTGATAGTGGATTGTAGAGTACGATAGACATTTTTATGTCGTACTACGACATATATCGTAGTATCGCACAGCACTACCATGTATGTATTCAATGTTTTGAAAATGACAGCATTTTGTTTTTATTCACAAAATACCCAACTTTTTTGGAATCCGGTTTGTATATATAGAAACTCTTGTTGTACCAATTTACACAGATATAGAAAAAGGCTAAAGTGAAAATTGGCTTACATGGTCCACTTCGCGGAAACAGGGGTAGGCCTCAATAACTTTGGCAGCCCTGTCCTGCTCCCTCACCACCTGGACAATGAAGGCCCGGCGTGCAGGGAATTCCAGGTTGAGAATTTGGTAGACATCATTCCCATTTGGTTTTCCTTTAGCCTTATACATCTCCTGGAGGGTTCTGTAGTGCCTGGCCATCAGTTGCTGGCTTTCAGTTGAGTCTATAATAACAAACATACAAAAGAACAAGAAGAAAAAAAAAAACACAGATCAGGGTTACAGGGTTTTAACAAGTGAAATTTCAGACTTTTAAAGACCATTAAAAGGTGAAACTGCATGTGCACTGAATTTCCACAAGAATGTGTGTGAGAACCTGTTAATGCATGCATTGATACATCTGTATTTTTTGGTGCATATGTATCTTTGCAGATTTTCACACACACAAGTAGTGCTGTACGATACTACGACATCTGTCTATCGTACTCTACAATCCTCTATCGTTTATGTCGGAATTTTAGCGTGTGGGCTGTGATTCCTATAACTGTAACATTCCCATTATGAAGAACAGTTTAAAGACTTTAACCTTTTTAGTATGAGTAAAACTGAAAGAAAATAAAGAAATAGATACATAACTTTCACATAATGACTGCGTCACAGTCAACATAATTGCAAACCACAATCACAGTCCCGAATGGAAATCTATTTTTAGACTACACGATGGTGATGAGGCCTAGCATGACTAAACATATAAAACAAACATATTATGTAGAGCTAGAGAAACTGAATTAAACTAGCCAAATTCATTGTAGTTTTACCTCATATGATATGCTAACACAAAATATCTACTTACAGATAAATAATGTCCAAGGCTCCAGTGTATATGACAAACATAATAGATCGCTGGAAATTGTGGGGTTGACCGAATAAAAACGGCAGAAAACTAAACAGGCACTGTAACTTATGCAGATAGCGCAGTTTCTCATATACCCACAAGGTGGCAGTATTTCCTAAGCTATTTAACTAAGTCAAAGTAAACCTTATGCATGACTTCTTATGGAGGTAGCATAGGGATGGAGTGCACAATAAACGCCGAAACGGCGGAAGAGGAGTTGGTGCCCAAATTTGCATTCATGTGTGGAGATGTACGAAAAATATTAAGAAGAGATATTATATTGGATGTATATCGTTATCAGGAAATAAAATGACCTATATCGGGAAATAGTTTTTTGGCCATATCGCACAGCACTACACACAAGGATTCAGTAGGAAATCCATGCAAGTACATGAGGCCCCAGGATAGCTGGCTTCCTCCTCAGACCACGTTTAGTCTCAAGATTGAGGCGGTATGGTAATCAGACCGATTGCAAATCATGACGCATGGCATGCTGAATTTCTTAAACTATAATTTTAAAGTATGAGATATTATAGGGATAAACACCACCCAAAATTGTCAAACTATCCACATCCACAATTACAATTTGTACTCACCAGTCAACTTCTCAACCTCTGGCGTTGATGGTGGCAATTCCTCAACATTTAAATCTGGGCAGGGGGTCTCATTGGTCTCACCCATGGCGGTCTCACCCATGGCGGTCTCCTGACTATGATGAAAGTTGAGGCTCCGCCGCCTCTTTCTTGAGGGAGTTGGCCCCTGCTTCTTTTTGGGAGTGGTTACATTCTGGAGCCTTTTCAGAAGCTGCTTCTTCACAATTTCCTGACAAGACAAACATACATGGCACAAGGGCCAACACAGATTACAGGAATACTCTGGCACTGAAGCTATTATAGGTCTTTTTCAGCATGGGTATACAACTCCAATTTTAGATCTTGCCCATTCTAACGGGGGCGTGGTTTGTTTACACTTTTTAAGAAACACCTTAACGTTCTCCAAATATCATCTCAAAAGTTAAGCATCATCAGCAGACACATTACAACACAGCAATAACTTTTGGGATGATATCTGGAGTATGTTAAGATGTGTGTGTTTTTTTTCAATGTAAACAAACCATGCCCCCATTAGAATGGCCAGGATCTCGGAAAGGGCTGGACAAAAAAATGGCACGTCGTTGGGTACTAACAATTCAAGCGTAGCATGAGCAACACAATTGCATGTTACAATTGGCAGGAATTCTCCTTTGAATACCTGCACAATGACTTACCCACACAGCTCCCGTGCCAGATCGATCTTCAAGCATTGGGTAGTATTCCACGAGACACTTAGCCATCATTGTGATCTCACGGCTGCAAGGATAACGGAAGCCATCCCCCGCTGCTCTCCTAATTGTTATCATGCTTGTAACAGTATTCCTAATCAGTCGACATCGAAGATCTTTGGAGAGGGTATAGTCTCCCCCTTCTCCAGCTTTCAGTTTATCCAAAAAGGTTGTTCGTGCTTGCTCCAATTCTGTGTCAGAGTACACAGCGTATTTTGGGCTGACAAGCTGCATAACATGCTGGGGTGTTGGGCTTTCAGGGGGGATTGAGACTGGAGATGAGAAAGGCGATGAAGACAGGAGGGGGATGGGAGAAGGAGGAGGACGAGGAAGGGCAACGGATTCGGAGGAGACACCAGGTCTAGATGGCTCCGATTCATGACCCTGTGAAAAAACACATTTATTTAAATAGAAGATAAAGAAGACTATTGACAACCAACACACACACACGGTACGGAAGTTGTTGCTGGACAGATAATAAATATTTCAAACCTCATTGTCATTATGATTGAGTCTCCAAATAGTTTTCCTTCTGAAGAAGTGCTCAGGTCCAGGAAAGAGATCACGCAGATCATCCTTAGAGAGGCTGGGCAGCATGTCCATGCTTATATTAGCAGCTGTAGGCGTATATAACAACCAACAGCGTTATAAAGGACAGGAAATCGATTGAAACACTATTTTAGACACATCTGAACTACTGCACTGCAACGAACCAAACGGCAGTGAAATGACAAAATGCCAAAATGGCGCCAACCTTGTTCACAAAACCGAAGCACCTTAGCCTGAAATGTTACACGTGTAATTCGTCAAGTGCATTCAACGTCAAGCTACTAGGCCTAAATGTAAAAACTGCGAAACACATTTTCAAACGGCATGACCAACATACATAAATTAATGTGAAAAGGTAGCCTGGTAAACCACCCCTTTGTACTCCACTTCGTTCTGTGCAGACGAAGCTAAGTACGACGGGTTGGTTTACCAGGCAAAAGCAGCCACATGGTATTAGCGCTAGCTATAGTGTCCATTAGGCTACCCAACAGTCATTGGTACCGCCAAAGCAAGAAACGAGGAAAGCTAAATAATTCACTACAGCCCAAGTACATTTTCATTTTGACATTACATGTGTGTTAAATAAACCACCGACAACTGAGGCCATTTCTAAATACTTAACTTGTCGCCGGGTAGTCGTAACGCCATACAAAATGTACTCGAGCTAGTTTAATAAAATTAGCATAACGATGTGTCGGCTTATTTCATCTTAAAAAATGAAATAGTCTAAACACTTACCTTTCAATGTTGTGGCGGTTACGTGATCCACGCCGTTGTATCCGAAATCCATGTTTGCAATATCACATAAATCGTATTTTAAAAGAACATTAGGAACTCGCACGTACCACGACCAAATTCAAACTGCTCTGCTGACTGTACAGTGTTCAGAAGTTTCAAAAATGCTAGCACCCCACCCCCTCTCCCCTCATTTGCGCGGTTCCACAATCAAGATTGTACCATTCCATAAAGAGGGGTGCAAGAAAAATAATACACGTCAAAATATTTTTGTTATGATAATGTGGTATCACACACGGTTCGTTTTTCATGTGTTTTCCACTATTATTTAATACGCTGTTGAAATATTTCATTTTGCTGTAAGATTATAACAGTATACAAACTATATGCAATACTACTATTCCCCTTTAGCCTACATTATGTGAACCGATAACGGTCAGCGTTTGTCCCAAGGATTCTATAACGGAGCTCCGCTCTAGAATCTTCTATTGCTTGTCTGTCGAAGATGGTACTGTCATGGTCAGAAAGTTCCGGCTTGCCAAAAGTTCCGGATGACGTAACAATTGCGTTCCAATCAAAGCCTTGGCATCGTTGCTACGGTGATTACTGTAGCTCGCGGTTGTTTAATGACAAGTGTCATCATTCGCCTCAGGAACTGCGGAGAGCGAGCGGCCAGCAACTCAACAAGAGACAAAACCAACAGTTTTCATTAAACATTTCCTTATTTACATTATTTAAATTACTTAAATTCGTTTAACAACATGGTTTCTTTCAACGACATTGTTTTTTATCTTTCAGAAACCGCAAAATACCGTCAGGGGACGGCCGAATCTTCCAAAAGGGCCATAAGAAAAGCTGCCAAAAATTATCGTATTCAAGGTAAGTCAGAATTTATATATGACAGTACTACATCCTATATATAGGATACCTAGCACAAGATGTAATTTCACACTTTTTTATTCGCAGTTACCTTCTTATGTTATAGTTCTTAAATGACCGCAATATGTGGCTTTTTAGGGTTGTATTGAGCTATAGCGAACTTTTCAATCTCCCTCGCACTTCATACCTTCCCCAGCGTTCTGTTACCTCAGGACTGAGGGGAATCAGTGCAGGCTAAGAGGCTAAAGCTCTCGAAATGATTGTTTTATAGTTGGCTAGCTGTCATTCTTTCGTATTTATCGTGGATTAAAGGCCATGTACCCATATAATTTAAATAACAATGATTGATGTTGTTTTTTCTTCATTAAAACTGACGATATTGAACCACTATTCGTTGGCAAGTTTCCTTCAGTTACATACATAGATTTTCTGATAGAATACTAACTGCACAACTAGCTTGTTTATGATATAGCCTACCTACGTGACAAAAGGACATGTCAAGTAAATGTCTTTTATAGGAGGCATTCTGTACTACATTGCCGATGGGTTGACGAGGAGGGTCATTTCATCCCCAGAGGAAAAGGCTGCCATCCTTAAAGAGGTACATTTTATTGATGTTGTAGTAGATCTGAACTCTTTTACAAGTCGTCAAACTTAACATGGACACAAAGCCTCTCTGTCAGCACTATAACACTTTCTTTTTCTATTTTATTTTTCTATCTTGAATCTTACACATTAGGCTCATGCTGGGCACTTTGGAAGAGCGCGAACTGAGGGCAAGATCCGCCAGCGCTTCCACTGGCATAACATCAGGGAGGATGTGGACAATTGGGTAACAATTAACAAACAAATAAATACATGAATTAAGTTTAAAAAATATACTATGCTTATTACAGTACAGCAACCCAAAATATGCCCATAGACAGGATTTGTAAAATTTGGATAATTGTGCTCTTTACAGATAAGCACTTGCCTAGAATGCCAGCAGTTTGCGAAGGTGAAGACAGAGGCTCCTGAGCTGAAGCCTATCAAACCTGTGGCCCCCTGGCACATGATTGGTAAAAATTAATCTTCTTTGTAATATGAAGGTACCCTTTTGAGCCTAGGTAGTACACACATAAAGCCATAACTGTTTTGTTTTTGCCTTTCCTTTAACAAACTACTGAAAGGTGTTGACCTCATTGGACCTTTGAGGAGGTCCAGCAATGGCAACACCTACTGTCTGACAGCAACAGACTTTTTTACTAAGTGGGTGGAGGCCAGGCTGGTCATGTTTGTCCATGGTCCAGAGTTTGGTCATGTTCACTCTTCAATGCAACGAATGATATAATATGCAATCTCATATTGTTTTTGACCAATTAGAGATCTTCATTTCCGCCTGCCCCGTCTCTCCTATCTTAGCGCCTCAGTTCAGTTCAGTGCTGCTGCAAAGAAGACAGTTGCAAGCAGGTTGCAAGTTCGTGCCTTTTCACTTGTTCAAATAACATGGAGAAGGTAAAATTAACCAAACGAACCCACCTAGAGGGTTAGTCTTAAACAAGGGGCAATTTACAAGATACGGTTTATATAAGAGCTGTCTTTTGTCAGAGAAATAAACTTTGCTTATGCTAAGCTTTCAGGTAACCAATAGAATCAGAACATTTTCTATGCAATTAGGTTGTAGCATGCTTACCCTCAAAACGCCACCAATGTGAATAAGTTGTAAAATTAATGTTCCTTCAACTCAATTTACATACTACATATTAATACAATATTATTTTCAATTAAATAAGGTTAGGCAGTTAGCTATGTTGACCTGCTATGTCCAATGTAGCTGCCGTAGATGTGTATATACATATGTGTACCTGCATGCTAATCGGAATTTAAATATTAGCACCTAAAGTTAGCCCACAATATCAAGGCGTTGCAGTTGTCTGGTTGGTAACTCATATATTCTGAATATAAATCCGTTATATAAACAAATTTATTTGAAACCGTTTTGATCATTAAATGTTTGATGTCCTGTGAACTTCAAAGCAGCGTGAACATAAAGCCTATTGTGCATACAAACTGGCATAGCATTGTTAGCTGCCCTTGACAAGTGGATGAAAATTAGATTTTTTTTCATGTGTTGCTTAAAGCGGAACGAAATAAGTGTAGAGCATATTCTAGATCTAATATAGGGAATAAATACAGAGAAATGAAAATGTTGTGCATCTACTGTAAAAGATGGGCAGATGAATACACAGCATTCTTAACTTAAGGGGCAACAGGTAACGAACACAGCCACACACCAGCTGTGACAGGCGATTCCAGCACAGCAAATGATGCCTACAGCCTACAATAGACCTATTTGTCCAATGTGATTGCAGCTGACATTTTTGGGTGTTGGGTTGGGGGGTATTTGTACTCATAAAAATCCTTTAAGGTTGGCAGGTCTGTAATAGGTGACATTTTCGCTGCTAATCACACGCTGGTAACTTGCATTAGCAAGGAGGTTTAACCTAAAGCTTCTAGAAAGGTCTTTTTAAAGAGCCCTTTTTAAAAATGTGTCCTCGTCTTTGCCTCATGACAAATGCCCTTTGAGATTTTGTTATTGTTATTCACATACCATATTTATTTTAGTATCATAATTTTAGTCTAGTTTTAGTCTAAGTGTTTTAGTATACTTTTAGTCAAGACAGTTTAGTTTTTTATTTCTGATCACAAATTTAGTTAATCAAGTTTCACAATGGTATTCATTTTTTCCTCTTTTACAGCCGTCTACATCTAGCCGTGTTCCAAAGATATGTTGTAATTTCTGCAAGTAAGCGAGAGTTGTTCATGTAAAAGTGTTTAGTTGTATGTATGGAACATTCTTGTAAGGTTAAGAGCTTGAGCCTTAGTCTCTGAATATGGAGAGAAGTTAACATGACACTGCTGTAGTCTGTATATAAGATACACAAAGTAGGTGTGATGCTTAGAATGGTTAGGAGAGGCTTTTGTTTGTTTTGGTTTTCTCAGAGAAATGCCCAAGAGGAGGTTTACTGTTCATAGGTCTTTATTTGTGTTCATCGAGAGGAAAGCTGACCACAACAGAAGCATCTCCTAGCCATTCTAACTTTCAGCACTATTCTGACTCCTTTTAAACTACACACATCAGTATCACGTTAACTAGTGTCCAAATTCAGACACAGTGGGCTTACAACTTGTTATCCTTACAAGGGAGACTCCCAACATAGCAAACACATAGGTAATGGTTCTCCTGTCAGCAGTTTCTTCTGCTGAGTCTCCAGTATGTCACACACACAGACATTCTATTCCTGTCACAGACTTTCAGACTCTTAGGTTCACTTACAGAAATTTCCGCATTGTTATAACTATTCTGTTGATGAACGCAATAAAGACTTGGTTGAACAGATCTCCTGCTACTTTAGTTTTTTTACCGGGAAAACGACATACAGTGGTCCCTTACTAATGGTGGGAGTTACGTTTTAAAAATAACCCGCAATAGGCAAAATCCGCTGAAGCTGAATGCATTCTGTACTGTACAGGAGACACGGCACGGAGGAGATTGATTGACAGTGTTCTACAGTCTCTTAGCCAATCAGGGCGCAGAACAGAATGCGGTGTAAAAAAAAAAAGAAAAAAAGCATGCACGAAAAAAAAAAAAAAGTGAAACTGCGAGGCCAGAAAGGTGAATCGCGTTACGGTGCCTGTCCACTATTGCGTCCGATTTGCCGCGTTGCACGCATACAGTTCATTTCCAATGGAGTCCGTTAAGTCATTATGGCCATACTCGGTATTCCAGCGCGGCGGCTCGGACAGCTGCGGCACGTCAAGAAGTTGTGCTCTGCTGAACTTTATGCAAATTAGTCCGGTGAATGTGCCTGTGTTATCCAATTAAAGTAGATCACAAGGGAGGTACTGTCATGACGAAATCAGTTCTTGTGAATTTGCTATTTTCTCAAGAAAAGAAAACTGTTGTTTTGTTATTATTACAGTTTCTATTGGTAAATATGAGTGAAATTGTATGCTGCAGAAAATCTATGTACACCGACAGTGTACAGTTTCTATGGCGGTAAAGAAGTCGAGCAGCCACTGGAGGGATACTGGTTTGATTACAGCAGATTTCGAGGCGCTATTAACTGCAAGAAAGTGCTATGTAGATGCAACCTATTTTTACATTACATTAGACTTTTTTGCACATTTTTATCCAAAGCGACTTGCAATAGAGGACACAAGCCACACACAGACATGCTTATGTTGTGCTGTGGTCTTTCAACAGCACTTTCTGTACACTTCTGAGAACGCCCACCTGTAGTAGTGATCCGGCAACACAAAGGCTACATGTCAAGAAGTTCAGCCAAGCTGATGCGACGCCAAGGCGGTCAACCAATCAAATACTGGCGTGGGGGCGCAGCATATGATACGGCGCCAAATTTAATTGTAAAATGGAAGAGAGTCTGATTGTTGTCGGGTTACCTCGTAATCTACAATACAATGCTACCGACATACAAAGACACCGACACAAAGAGAGATGCGTGGCTGAAAGTGGCACAGCTGGTTGGTCGCCCTGGTGGGTTATGTCATACGTGCATGTGTAGATTTTCATTCATTTTACGTGACTGTACTGTACATGACTATGCCATGCATGTTAGTTACTAAGCTATGCCGGTTATTGGATGCAAACCCGTGTGTCAGTGTATGTGTGTCTGTCTGTGTATGTAGGTTGGGATGTCTGGTCTGTCTGTGTATGTATTTGTGAGGTGAGGAGAGAGGTTATTAACAGGAGCCCTATCAAACATAAAAATTTAGATACTGCGTTTTTGCTTTGTAGGGAAGATAGGTACTTGTGTAAAGCATGTAGTGATTTGAGTTACTTCATTGTAGTGGACTGATGCATATGTACCAATGTGTGTTTGCTTTAGAGGATGAGTGCCATAAGCGGTGGAAGTCACTGAGGGACCAGTATGTGAAGGAGCGGAAAAAGTACAGGGAGGCAAACAGAAGTGGTGCGGGTGGCAACACCCCAGCTAAGTGGAAATACATGGCGATAGTGGGGTTTTTGAGCCCCTTTATAAAGGGGAGGCCTACAATCTCCAATCTCCCCTGCCGTTTGCCTTTTTCGGCACCCTTGCATTGGCCCCCTCCCACGTTGCCCCCCATCCATCACTGCCCAACCCAGCCCCATAACCTCCACTGCCCGTCAGCTTGCTGGCCATTCCTGCAAACAGCCTTGCAACCACAAGCATGCTGGCCAGTAACCAGCCCAGCACCCGGCCTACCACTCTGGCCTACCACCGATCCAGGGTCCCATCTTGCAGTGCCTGTCCAAATACTGAGTTGGCCAGGATCCCTCCGTCACTGTTGCAGCCGTAGCCACCAACATCAATGACCCTGAACCTGTACTCAGCATCTACAACTGCAAGGAGCACGATAGAGTATGCCCCCTTGTAGTTGTGAAACATACCCCTTTTCCACCAAGCCGGTTCCAGTGCTGGTTCGGAGCCAGTGCCAATTCTCGTACCAGTTCTTTGTGTTTCCATACAAATAAGCCCGGCTCCGGCCCTGAAAAACCGGTTCCAACTCAGCACCGACTACAAGCTGGTCCAGAAACAAGAACCAGTGACCTTGAGTGTTAGGGGCGGGGTTAATGTGACGTGGTGACAGCCAGAGCTGCGGTAGTCGAGTCGAGTGTAACATAAAAGTAAAAAAAGTAGAAGTAAAAGTAGACATGGACATAAAGGTTAAACAGCAGTGGTCAGCGGAGGAGACAACATGTCTTGTAAACTTATGGTCTTCTGTAGAAGTACAGAACAAAGTGGAGGGAGTGGTACGGACCAAACCCATATTCGAACAGTTAAAACGGGAGATGGCAAATGCAGGCTACGACTGAAATGTGGAGCAAATTATCAACAAGATTAAAAAAATAAAAAAAGAATATAGAGACCATAAGAAGGAACTTGGAAGAAGTGGCAACGGATGACCCAAAAAACATAATCCTCATTTTGACACACTTGATTCGGTACTTGGTGACAGACCAGCCTGTAAAACTATGGGGGCGCTAAACTCAGCCACTGCAATATTGGAGGCGATGGTGGATGATGACTGCTCCGAACCACAAAGTTCCTGTGCTTCAGGTAAGTCTTTTCCAAATGTGTAATTGGTTGTTGGGACTTATATGTATATCTTAATTACTGTTTGTCATTGCCAGTGTAAAGTATAACGTTACAGTCGTCAGCGTATGCACCTGTTTAGTTGTTTATGTTAGCAGTGCTAACGTTACCGTTAGCTAACATAAACATCACTTCAAACGGTTTTCGTAGCCTTGGCTACGTGACGAAAGGTGAATGATTTCAAGACATTCGACCCATGACAATATACAGTATACCGGTAGCCAGTGTACACCACAATGTCCGATGTTGCAGTTAAGTGTGGCTTGACTAGTCTGCATTTTAAAATATTGCCCTTTGCTTTGACTGTTTAGAGTTGAATGTGACCACGGAGGAGGAAGCGGTGGACGAAGAGACAACGCCAGGAGATGATGACTCACCTGCAAAGTCCGTTGGAGTCGCCCATCCTCAAGCAAAACGAAGTAAGATTTGAACTATTGTATTCATGTTAAGGATAAGAGCAGCCCACGTCACATAGCTATAGTAATACCTAAAGCTAGTATGACAGTTATCACACAAACGTCTCCACTCCATTTAGGGCCTATATCCTGCCCATGCCACCACACACACACACACTGCTGCCATCTCTCCCAGTCCCGCACTACTTCTTTAACCTAATAATACAGACAACATCAGCCCACCAACCCACTGTATCATCAGTAAGCCACTAATGTTTGTTGTTTGTTTTGTATACAGGAAAACGAAACCGTGACGATGAGTTCTTGGAGTACATGGAAAAGTCAGACAACACATTTTTGGACTTTCCTCGGCCTTATGGGGCGCATAGTAGCTGTGATGGAGTCGCAAGCAAACAAAAATCAACTGTAAACATTCATTCATATTTACAAATTAACAATATGTAAGAATATGTATGTAACAATATGTATACAAATGGGTAAGAAATATACATACAAGTATTTAAGTGTTTATTTATGTCTGTATTTATTTGATATTTAAAAACATTAAACAATTTTATTAATATTATCAACAGTATTTACTCTTCTTTTTCACTGAAATAATTCATTAGGGCTGTTCTGATGTCAGCCCCTTCTGGCTCCCCATGGTCAGGCAATGCCTGAACTGGAGGCTGAATGTGTATCAGCCTGTTTATGTTCTCCTCAATGAAATAGTCACCATATTCTTCGCATATGTTATGCAGCACGCAGCAGTTTACTGTCATTTTCTTGCAAAGCTCCAGCTTGCAGTCATTTCTTTTGAGGAGACATCTCCACCGCCCCTTTAATCTCCCATCTCTCATCTTTTGTCTCCACAACAGATTGTGCACTGCTCAGCCTGTAATTGTAGGTGTGCTGCACAGGAGTCAGCCTTCCTGTATCAGAAAAGGGTTTCATGAGCCAGCTCTGTATCGGGTATGCAGGGTCACCGATCAGGTAATATCCAACGTTGACACCGGAGATATTCATCTTGTTTTGTCCAAGCAATTCCCCATCACTCAGCAACTCCCACAAATATGACTGTCTCGGCACCCTTGCATCATGTACACTGCCCGCGTAGCCCACACAAATATCCCAGAACATGCCTTTCCCATCAACAATGGCCTGAAGCACAATTGAGTGCCACCCTTTCCTATTGAAGAAGTCTCGAGGGTACTCCTCAGGTGCAATGATGGGGATGTGGCTTCCATCTATTGCGCCGACACACTGTGGCACCCTCCAACGCTTCAGGAAGTAAGTGGCCATATCTTTTAGCTTTGTAGAGTCTGGGGTGGCTATGTGCTTCTGCAGGAGGACACTGATAACGGCATTGCAAAAATCTTGCACACAGTTGAACACGGTGCTCAAACCAATCCCAAAAAGATGACTGATGGTTCTGTATTCACACCCTGTGGCCAGCTTCCATAGCGCAATCACAACACGTTTTTTAAGGGGGACAGACACTCGATAGTTTGTATTTATTTTGACCATGACACCTTTCACTTCATTACTGATGTAATCAAATGATTCCCGTGAAACTCTAAAGTTTTGTATAAATTGTGTTTCCGTGAAATCCGGCACAATTGTGTCCCACCAATTTTGAGACCGAGGATATGCCCAAACAGTATGGGATCTTCTTGCCTTCAGCCATAAGACAACCTCCAAAGATAAAGTTGTGGTTACTTGGTTTTGTTTATATATCATATCATATCCAGACAGTCCATCTGTTTAAGCTGCCTATATACTGAAATTGGGTGTCTGTAAATACCTTAAGAGCCTCTCATTCCCCAGGCCTTTTGCACTGAACATTCCGTGTTGCATTGTGAATCACTGGGTCAAGTCTAACTACACTGTGTTGAGCTACGAGAAGGTAAAGAAAACATCTGTTCTTGTTGTTGCGTTTGTTTCTATTTCTGTTCTATTTATTTCTGGAGAAGGGTCCTTTCTCCATAGATCAGTAGAAATTTCATTTCTCCAGAGATAAATTGTAACTCAGTCGCAGATCAGACTTAGAACTAAAGAAGTCTGTGAAACAAGTGAAATGCCTTCAAGTCCAGTTGCTTACAACTAAACCCCTGACCCCCTAAAATAACCTGGATTATGGTTTGTTTCTTGTAGGTGCACTTTGAGGAATTTGAGTGGATCTTTCTGCCAGTGTGTAATTGGTTCCTTATTGCTGCCAACATCCAGCTGATATATGTCTTCATTATGGACTCGTTGCCAAGTCTTGCAAGAACGCGACAGTTCTTCTTGCACTGGAAGTATGTTTGTTCCTGCATTCAAGGGCATAACTTTGGGTCTACCATTGGGAAGTTTACAACCTTGTGGGGAAGGCCAAATTAATTAGACACATACAATATGTAAGAGTACAATGCATGCCATAAAAAGTTGTTAGTGTACACAGAATACTGAAATTGCTCCAATATGCCGTAATTTGGCCAAATTTGACACAATAGAAAATGAAGTACACATAGACGTCAGTAGTTGCGAACAAGCTAAATCTGACACCCAACCACAAAACATTGAAACTCAACATAACTACAGGTAGTTGAATAGAGTTTTAGAGGTTTAACCACTGAATATTTTTATGGTTTGATGTTCGAAACAAGGTGTAACATGGTTGTGCCAAACAAGGTTGTCCAAGTTGAAATATGGAAAGGTGCAGAGGGCAGAATATTACCTGTGAAAATTGTGAGCCTGACTGTAATATCAGTATAGCCTTATGCAAAGTTGTTGCACTATTGATTGACTTTGTATTCTTCAGAAAATTCATGAAAGAAAGAGGTGTTCCATCAGGGGAGTGCATTGAGGGCTGGACATTGCAACCAATGACGGGGTCGAAACAGCATGATGGTGCAAGCTGTGGCTTGTTTGTGCTGATGGTAAGTATTGTTTTTAAAATGTCTGACTTCTCTGTTGGGGTAGTTATACACAGGGTGGTTCTCAATTAAACTTTTCTTTTTCTATGTTTCCCTCCAGAATGCTGAGGCCTTGCTGAAGGACGCTGAACCTCAATGGTCAGCCAGGAGCACATGTCAAGACTCCGTCAATATATTCGGAAGAGACTGGTTGAAGCCCAAAGGATAGGCTAGTGTATGTGTGTGTGCATGCATGCGTGCGCATGCCTGCGTGTGTGCCTGTCTGTGCGTGTGTGTGCACGTTCAGGGGACAGTGTTTCTGTGTGTGTGGGGGGGGGGGGGGGGGTTACTTACATGTAACCTGTGTTTCTGTTAATGCTGCAGTATGTTTGTCTAGTAAAAGTTTGTTCAAACCCTTTGTGGTCTTTAAGTTTTACTTCAGAGCATGCTTTATACTGTTTATACAGATGCCGTTTTAAGGTAATTACACATCATTGCTGATGAATACCATGTACTGTGGACAACATTAGTACCATACAAAAAGTTGTAGCACAGTGAATTGGTTAAAGGCAAACAGTAGATATAACAGTAGATATACATGTACATGGCATGCCAGTGTGTATGGTGAGGAGTGATTCTGGGCTAGACTGCAGCATTCCGAAGCTGGCCAATTTCAGCTTTTGCGGAAAACACTGCAAGTACTGAGTGAACGGGGCCCTCAAAAATCTTTAAGAAAAATAAAACTCCAAAAAAGTCCATACTTTACCAGTAGTATTACAAAGGCTTCTTCGGTGAAACCGAGGCACTGATAAGTTAACAAGGTTTTTTACTAGCGAGTGTGATTTTGGGGACCCTGTTCACCCACCAGTTGCTATGTATGTCAATATTCAATTCAAGCTGACTTCAGTTGGGCTACACATTAGTCTATGTATGGTTGTGAATAGCACTTTTGAACACTCTGGTGTGGCTGCCAACGGTACACTGTTTACTCACTGGGTGTTAATAACATTATTGAGATGGGGGTGCAAATGGAATTATTTATTATAAAGCCTTGGGTAATATAGCATTACTGACCATGATGACTCAGGTGTAAATAGCTTTTTTTTGGTCTAGGAAAACCTGGGTGTAAATAGTGATTTTAATCTAGGAACACCTGGGTGCAAATAGTAACCAAATGTCTTTTTGCACCATGGGTGTAAATAGCATTACTGACTATGAACACCCGGGTGTAATTAGCGTTTTTGTCTAGGAACACCCGGGTGCAAATAGCATCTGCCATATTTTTATATATCCATTTGAAAAGTTTTGAACTTTGATCTGAAGTACAACAAAAATCACATGCAAGAGTGAAAAAAAACAACTATGAATGGAAAGAGCGTCCATATGTGAGTGTTTGAAACTTGGACAAGTTTAGAAAAATGTTTGTGAACTTTACTTCGCTTTAACCCTAAGTTCACAATATCTGACAAAGCCTAGCCCACTTTAGTCTGAAGTAAAACTCATTTCTCAGAATTCTCATTTGGCTCTTCTCCTGTTCTCCTCTAATCACTGTTCTCTCTCTTATCCTCTTCTCTCCTTTGGATGGTGTCTTACTGTCATGATGACTTGTCCGTGGGTGAAGAGTATTATGCCAGCTGGAGTGTGTGTGTATCTGTGTGTGTGTGTGCCTGTGTGTCTGTCTGTGTGTGTGAGTGAATGTCCAAAATGAAAAGAAAAAACAATACTGGAACATGCATTCAGGGGTTAAAAAATTATAAGTGGAAAGAACATCTATCAACATGTGAATACTTAAAATTGGAAAAATGTTGGGAAATGTTTGTATTCTTCACTCTACCTCAACCACAAGTTCACAATAACTGCCGAAGTCTTGCCCACACTTGCTTCTTGATCTCCATATGCCGAGAGGTGACTGGGTTAGGGCGATCAATTTGTTCCAGGACATCCCCAAAAGGATACCACAAGATGTCCTCATGAAGTATGTGTAATATACTACACACATACTACAGTAATATGTGTTTGGTCCTGCAGAGCTCATGCGTTTCACTTGCACATGGGTTTCATCTGTGGAAAGAATGATTCCAGGGTATAACTCATTGTCATACTTGATGACGCACCATTTCCCACACAGGTTTGGTTTATCCCGATCAACCTCTTCCCCAGGTACAGTGGATGCAACTTGGTCCAAATGTAAATTGTTGGGTGTTGAAGCACCGGCAGTCCAGTTGCTTGTTGTGGACCATGCACATACAGCTTACATCACAGTATGCAATTTTTCCCGGAGCCATTTAAACCACTTGGTGGATTCTCATAGTGGACTGTATTACAGGCAGAGCAGTTGGCATAAGCTGGAGTGATTCCTCGATGGTTTGTTCCTCAACAAAGTACAGTTTCACAGAGGTGTTCTCCCTCAGCACCCAGGGTGTGTGCATTCGGGAGGACTTCACTTTGGCTAATGAGTGCATATGTAACGGACCGCATTCGGTTGCAGGTCGAAGGCAAAGAGAGACGGACAGGGGCTGGCTCCAACTCACTTTTATTCTGGTCAAAACGTGAAAAGAACAATGCAGCCGCAGTTGTACATTTGTAGACAGTATATTACCTCCAGCGTAGAAAACTCTTTCCAGCTTGGGTTGTGATCGTATACACATCGATTACATTCAGAATTATTGTCAAGGTGAGACGCAGAGCCACTCTCTTTTACACACAGCAAGTAAACATTCTCTCATTAAACGGGAGACATCTCATTATAACCTTCCTTTGTTGGATAAATGAACAGGACAAGAACCACATTGAGAAATGAACAAAGCCTACCTGTTCAAAATGTGAAAAGAACAATGCAACCGCAGTTGTACTTTTGTAGACAGTATATTACCTACACAGAATGGTTGAGATAGTTAGCTTACTTCACGGTCAACAACAAGGAACACAGACGTCCTCTGACTAACAGTGAACTGGCGAGCAAGTTCACAACGTGGTCAGAAATGATAGTTTAAAAAATGTATTTTTAGTGAAATTAACAAAGGATATTTCCAAATCTGTTACACATAGGCCTACGCTGTGTTGTCTTACTGACTCCACACATTACAAATATTTTTCTAACCTTGTAGGTGTGACATGAGCACATGACTGCCAGCTTCAGGGAGGAGGCTTCAAGGAGTCTCTCCCTCATTCTGCAACGCCAGCAAATTTGCAGGAGGGGTTTCGCTGTACAGGGATCTGGCCATTGAAAAGGGATATTTTCAAAGACCATAAATTTTCCCCTTCTCTGGTCACTGATCGGCCTCTACCGCCTCCTTCAGCAGTTCCGACCTCCACGTCTCCACCTGCAGCTCCTGTGGCTTCCACCTCCTGGTGTCCTGCAGCTCCTGTGGCCTCCACCTTGAGTCTTGAAACAGCCTCGCCTGCTCCTGTGGCCTCCACCTCCTGGTGTCCTGCAGCTCCTGTGGCCTCCACCTTGAGTCTTGAAACAGCCTCGCCTGCTCCTGTGGCCTCCACCTCCTGGTGTCCTGCAGCTCCTGTGGCCTCCACCTTGAGTCTTGAAACAGCCTCGCCTGCTCCTGTGGCCTCCACCTCCTGGTGTCCTGCAGCTCCTGTGGCCTCCACCTCCTCGTGTCCTGCAGCTCCTGTGGCCTCCACCTTGAGTCTTGAAACAGCCTCACCTGCTCCTGTGGCCTCCACCTCCTCGTGTCTTGCAGCAGCCTCACTTACTCTTCCGGCCTCCACATCTCATCCACCAACCTCATCTGTGGCTTCCACGCCTGTTCAAATACCTGCTTACTTTTCTCCAGAGGCTGTCCGGCCACATCCGAAAGCAGGGCCCAGAAAAAGGTCCATGAAAGGCAGGAAACATCGTTCCACAGCCATTCTGACCAACACTCCAGAAAAGGTAGCCCTGGAGATGGAGAAGAACAATGTTCTCCTCAAAAAGGCCAAAAAAAGAATTGGAGAAAAAAAGGTTCTCAAAAATAGTGTAAAAAAGAGCAAAAAATGTAAGAAAATAACACCAGAATCAGAATCAGAAGAAGAGGAATTTTGCATCGTTTGTCTCGAAAGTTTTTCGAGATCAAGAGAAATATGGTTGCAGTGCTGGAGCTGCAAATCCTGGGCACATCAGGATTGCACCCCTGGTGGTGCTGTGTATACATGTCACAACTGTGAGTCTGACTGAATGGCTAGTTTTATTAAAAAAAAGTCTGTGTTTGCTCACATGTGTCTGTGCCCATGCCTATATTTACTGATATTAGTTCTAACAGTTGCTACTTGCATGATAAGATATGATATAGTTTTTTTAATGTTTAAATTGTTTCACCCAGACACAAGTTAGAATTATATTATTAATATTTACTGCTGTATTGCTAAAATGAAAATGATAACATATAGATTTTTAAAAATGGTTCAATTGTTATGACCAGACACATTGTTAAAATTAATGGATAAAAAAGCTTGATAAAAAAAGTAAACGATGCAATTATATATATATATATAGTTTTGACAATAAAAGTTAATTTCCTCAGAAATCGCTCCATTCTTCCTGTCACTGAAAGCCTTTTGTATTTACATCAATTTGAGTCTTTGACATATGCACATAAGGTTATCCATGCAAATCTATAATTGCCATCTGATCAAAGCTTGATACATAAATAACACTGCAATGGTATAGTGCTTACTTTTTCAATAATAATCTGTTTATTAACACTGAAATATTGTATTTGTAACATGTTGCAACCATCCCCAAGCAATGTTGCAACTGTCCCCAGGGCTGGGGTCAGTTGCAACATCTGACTCCTTATATTCACATGCAAATTATAAAGAATGTACTTTCTGTATTCATCTTTAAATGGTTTTGACAATTAACAGACAGATGTAAGTTTATTGTATAAAACTTGTATTTGTCTAATCTAAACTGTCGCTGAGTAACAGAGCCAAATGCAAAAAATGCTGCAACTATCCCCGGTCTCCCCTACTTAAGCCTAAGTAGTACTCAACTTCACACTTAGGACCATCGTAGAGTTTACGGACCGTTTCCCGAAACCTTCCTTGGCCAAGAACCATCGTGGAATCACACGTAACTCTACGTGTGGTCCAGAGCACCCGTAGAGCTCTAAGATTGATCTTAACTGGCGTGGCACAGTGGAGACACCCAGAGGATGTGAAGTGAAAATAGGCTACGCGTGCCTGAAGATGTTGTCATAAGACATTATTCTTGTAACTATCATGCAACTACCATATAACTACCATGACATCATGTAGCTGACATAGGGTGACCAGATTTCCAGAGTCTAAAACCGGGACACTATGTGTGACATCATGCGCGTGCACATTTTCTTAGGCATTGTCGTGTAGTAGTCTAGTCTGCTATCGAAGAAAACCGCTAAAACAC
This sequence comes from Coilia nasus, assembly GCA_027475355.1. Lineage (NCBI taxonomy): Eukaryota > Metazoa > Chordata > Actinopteri > Clupeiformes > Engraulidae > Coilia > Coilia nasus. Next base: position 38,469,969 of record CM050221.1, read on the forward strand.
GGCCGCTGTATACTGCAAGATACATTGTAACATTGACTGCGAAGATTTCGCAGAGCGCACCTTCCATTGTCACTGACTCACACACACACACACACACACCCACATTGACTCTGAATTACTGGAAGCTTCATTAGGCTTTAATTTAACAGTTTTGTATATGCGATCGCTGTAATTTGGGCAGCTTGATGTGGTGTTGGGTGGAAACCGGTGTACTGTCGAAATGGGCTGCTTCGTCGAAATGAGCTACCCGTGGCCTAAATCGACGGTGGCGTCTATCGATTTACGCTACCGCGTCGAAATAAGCTACCCACGGTTTTCGCTTACAGTTGTATAGATTCAAAGCTAACCTCCGCAGTTTTACAAGATATGTCTTTGGATTACAGATTTCTGGATTAGAGAGACTATACCTTAGTTATGTAGAATTTCAACTCATTTAGAGGTTAAATGCGAAGGCAGTTCATTTCGACAGTCGTATTACGCTATCAAATAAGGCTCCTACTAAAGGTAGCTCAGAGGTAGCCCATTCTGACAGCCCACTTGACCCATCAAGTAGTGCTACTATGTACAATCACAGCCATTCACACATTTATATGAATATAGGTAAAAGTAGCTCATTTCGACAGGCTTATCTTCTATCAAATAAGGCTCCCACTAAAGGTAGCCCATTCTGACAGCCCACTTGACCCATCAAATAAAGCTCCCACTGTATAATCACCACCACTCACTCATTTATATGAATACAGGTAAAGTAGCTCATTTCGACAGGCTTATATTTTCTGTCAAATAAGGCTCCCACTAAAGGTAGCCCATTCTGACAGCCCACTTGACCCATCAAATAAAGCTCCCACTGTAGAATAACCACCACTCACTCATTTATATGAATACAGGTAAAGGTAGCTCATTTCGACAGGCCTGTATCTTCTATCAAATAAGGCTCCCACTAAAGGTAGCCCATTCTGACAGCCCACTCGACCCATCAAATAATGCTCCCACTGTACAATCACAACCATTCGCTCATTTATATGAATATGTGTAGAGGTAGCCAATCTTGACAGACATATATCTTCATCCAAATAATGCATCCACTAAAAGTAGTATACCTCATCTTTGTGATACAGGGGACACTGAAGATGGGATAATTTAATGCAATTCAATTTATAACAATGGGCTTGTCTCTTATTCATGATGGATGAGGTCAGGAAAAGGTAAAACAGAAGAAACATTACATATTTATTTACAGAAATATATACACTCCATCCAAGGAGGGAAATTTATCCCAACTGTGCTGCCTCTAGGAGGGCACATGCGACCTCCAATCGAGCCTTCAAGACCTCCTCAGGGTGTGTCTTGATTGATATGATGTGAATCTCTTCTGCAAACTTCAAAATGCAATTTTAAGCATTCAGTTACACATCACTGGATAGATATAAGAGAAAGAAATTACTGGAAACACTGAAATTTTTACCTTTAAAACCAAAATCCCACAGCTACTGCTGTCTTGCTGCTTGTCATGGGAAACAATCTGAACAGTCCATTTCTGTCTTGGGACTTCACGGCCTGCCATCCTCAAGAAGTTCCTATCATTGTGTGAAAAGCATAACAAGCATATGCCATACATGACACTCTTTATAACATGCAAAAGACCAAGGACTTCGAATTTTTCTGAAACTTTACCTCCAATTTCGTAGGGTTGGCGCACATACTTCTCTTCATTACCCAGCGAAGCAACCAGAAGCAGAGTCTTTTCTGACATGTTGACAATCTATAAATGTTTACCACATTCATGTTTTCCATCACATTGACATATATATGTAGCAAACCCCTTAATAAAAATTGACCTCTATTGCATGAGGTCAGCAAAAATCCCCATATATTATACATGCCAGAAATAGGTCTAAAGAAAATATAAGAAAGGCACTTACCACTAAAATCCAGTGAGCACCTACATTTACTGGACAAATCCACATTTCTTCCGCTGGGAATTTCCATCTGAATAATGGCATTCATACCAAAATATTGTTAATTGAGGTTACTGGTGTAATAACAAAACAAATACAATTACTATTCTAAGAGGCTGAAATCGTCCATTAAACAAACAACCAGCTATCACAGCACTGAGCTGATGAACGCGGTCCGGTTAGAAAACAATTGAGTGTGTAATGAAAAAAACTGTACTCCAGGGGACATTAAACTAATTAAGAAGTTATCACAGTACTTTACGAGTACTTGAACAGGTCAGAATAGAGTAGAGGTGCCTGTGGCGCTGGCCTGGCCTGGAGACTAAGGGATGTGAATACAGTCTTCTGTTATTAACTAGGGAAAGTCAAAACTGGGTCTTGGAATAATACCTTGATTTTTAATCTTAAAATGCAGTCTCCTTCCATCACAGCATCTCTTACAGCTATTACTTGAGAACCTGAAGACTACACTTTGTATCTTTTAAGTTGGTAACCTTATCTGGGGAGGTGGCTGTGGTGTAATGGCTATCACAAGTAACAAAAAAGTTGTCAAAGACCAAAAGGTTGCCAGGCTTGACTGCATTACAATCCTAGTACATTTACATGAGGACAAATGTCATTAAACATTATATGTGAATGGAGTTTAGTGAAGAAGCCTACTTTTATTCACCAATGCAAACAATGATTAATGCATCTTGTAAACAAGGGAATCTCAAGATTTATTTGCTTACACTACAATAGCACTCATTACATTTACCTTTATGCTTTGCAATGGCTGTGCAACAGCCAAAGATCTTCCAGTTCTCTGGCATCTGTCACACTCTTGAGACCTTTAAGAAAATTGTCATGATAAATTAATAACGTCCTAACCTAATTGGCTAAACAAAATTAGTCCATAACATAACACAGAAATAAGTCACATCCAATACATACCCATCTGTCAATATCCACTGACATGTCAACCCAGTAAAATATGGAGCATATTGCTGCTCTCATTTTAATGACTCCTGTATGTCCCCTAATTGGTGATGAATGGAATTTAATGACCAGTGATCTGGCTTCATCCCTTGTTTGGATCACTCTTGTAGTATCTTCGTAGAAGAGCTGTCCATCTGCAGTGAACAATCACAAAGTGATAAACAACAATATTCTCAGAGACATGGATATATTTCAACACACCTTTGCCTACTTACCCTTTACTGTAAACTTCTGAGAATACCTCCTTAAGCTCAACTTCTGAGACTTGGTAGCCTATACCCTTCTGGGTATTCCCCCCTGGTCAGGTATTCAAAAACCTCCTTGCATCTCTCTATATTTCCGTTCACAAATGTAACACACTGTAAAACACAAAACAAAACATTTTCACTATGTAGGTAGCCCATTTTACAGTAGCCTAAGGTAGCCTAGTTCTTAAGTCTTCCAAACCTATCCTACTCGTTTACAGAAGCATAACTTAATTAATGTGTAGACCTAGTAGATAGACTCATTATCATATCATAATCATAAACTAAATATAGGCTAATTATACAGCGCCTTTCTAAACAAAGTCAAAACGTTTTCGACGTTCAGATGGAAGCAAAATAACAAAATACGACGTAATGAAAACGATAACGATACAGTCAACTGTTAAATCCAAACTACTATAATCTGACGAAGATATTCTGTCGCAAATCTAACATGCACATATCGTTCCTTACATGCTTAAGTGGTTAAAACATACAATAAAACCAATACACTGTTAAAATGTTACTTACTTGCGTTGTCACAGCTGAAAACAACTCTACTTCTGCCTCAAATCGACGGGCATTTAAACTGTAGCAGCACTTAGGGGTGGTGCGCATGCGTGCGCATGCGCAGTAGCGCTGGGTAGCTCAGATCGACGGGGAGCCCATATCGATAGGACACCGGGACATTTTTGCGTCCCGACGGGCTTCTGTCGGGACTCGGGACACGGGACTAAAAATCGAGACTGTCCCGGTCAAACCGGGACGTCTGGTCACCCTAAGCTGACACAGCAGACCAACGGAAATAAAGAAGTAGCCTAAATTGCGCAAGGGCCTGGAATCAAATCAATATGATTGCAGCCACATACGTCAACTATATGTGATAGTAAGATTGGGCATAATGAAATGGTGATCCTACATGTGATTTGTATGTGCATTACATGAACGGGAGCGTTTCGAGGCAACTAAGAGAAATATAGCCCAGAAGCGATATAAAGTCCGTCAAAACAAAAAGCTTGGAACATGACAGTTCCATGGGCATAACAAAAAGGGAGTGGTGAAGACATTGTTGACGGGCAGTATTTAAAAACAGCAGGGATAGTGTGGCCTTGAACCTGATGAAAATCAAAATGACAGTAGGCCTATACTGTACGGCTTAATTCGCCTTATCACACTGCTGCAATCTTAAACTATATCAAAGACAGTCCTCATTTTCTGTAGGCATACTGTTTTTACGTCTCCCGTCTTGTCCCCCGATGCCTTCAAATAGCCTATATCCAGCGCCTTTAGCACAGCCGCACAAGGACAGTCACAGTAAGTGGGCTTATATGGACGTGTGCAGAAAACATGTAACAAAACATCTGAATACAGTGTCCTACATAGACTATTTAAATCAAATATATTTTTGTTTGTGTACTCAGACTGGTCAGAGATCTTTTTTGCTTACATTTGAATGAGATAAATTATAGATGAGAGATAAGCAAACGTTACAAGTTTTGTTTGTCTTTTAAAAATGTATTTTCTTGCATTGAAGCCAACTTTACCGTATTCCCAATGAAGTTCAAAAGAAAGCTCCAACGTCACTTAATAGCGCCAACTTTCAGCTCTAAGAACCATCTTAAGAGCAGGGCACGCGCGTTCACGTACGATCATGTTCGAGAAACGGTCCGTGAACACTGTAGAAACGTTCGTGGTGTGGTAAGACACATTGAGTTGAGTGTCCTTTGGCGATTGGGGCGCTTCAACCAATGACGTGCGTTACCCATGTTATTTATGGGGGAGTGATTTTGAACACCGGAGGTGCGACGATTTGTTCCTCCCCCTCTCTTGGCGTTTCCTGCTTCCCCACTTTTCGTTTACCTGCGGCTGGTAAGTATGCTCGCTTTCAACTCGCTGCTAGCTGGATAACTTTTGTTTGTCCCAATTGTGACTGGCTTTGGTTGTTCTCAGGTTGTCTGGTTGGTTTTGTTCGTCGGTCAGCAGTGCACCCCGTGACAGAAAATGCCCAATGTTTAGGGGGAAGTCAGGGATAAAGGTAAGTGATTGGATTGAGGAAGCAGAATCTTGTATGCGGGCACGCCATCTTTCCGCAAAGGACCAGGCTTTCTTCTTGTTTGACCACTTAGAAGGGGAGGCCAGACAGAAGATTAAGTATCGACCCAGTGCCGATCGAAATGATCCAGAAAAGATCAAAAGTATTCTCCAAGAACTGTATGGGTGCCCTCATTCATATGTAGCCCTGCAGGAAGCCTTCTTTTCAAGAAAGCAGCAGGACGGCGAAACTTTGTTGGAATTTTCCTTGGCGTTGATCGGCCTTACCCCCCTTTCACACTGTAGCGTCAACGCCACGCTTCACAACGTTCTACCATTCATTTTCAACGAGAGGCGTGCAACGCCTCTCAAAGCATCTTGGGATCGCGTGAGCGTCGCGTTCATCAGTGGCGTCGCGTCAAGAAGTTGAGCTGAGCTGAACTTCTTGACGCGACGCCAAGGCGGTCAACCAATCAAATACGGGCATGGGGGCGCAGCGGGAGAAACCTCCGTTGGCTCTCTGTTTACAACGATAATTGAATACGCCCACCGTAAGCGTCCTACTCAGCACAGGCAGGGCGTTTTGCAGCGCGTCTTTGACGCTACAGTGTGAAAGGGGGGTTATGGATAAAGTTAAGACTTGTGCACCTGATGGCTTGGTTAATGCTGAGGTCTTGTTGCGCGATCAATTCTCAGAGCACGTCTTTGATGGTGGCCTGCGGAGGGAGCTTAAGCAGCTCATACGGAGCAAGCCAACCATAACCTTGCTAGAGCTTCGAGCCGAGGCTATTCGATGGGAGCGTGAAGGCATGCCAGTGGGCACTAGGGGGCGCAGTTATTCTGTTCCATCTATTCATGGTGTACAGTATGCGGTGCATGGGGGCTCCAGGCCAGTTGCTGACCACCCTACTGATAGGTCTGAGCTATCTGAATTGAAGGACATGTTAAGACGACAACAAGAGCAGCTTAACCAATTGTCTCAGAGTGTCGCCCTACTGCAGCGGCCTCTACCTAGGCCGCGTAGCAACTCCATCATCTGTAGGCGTTGCCAGCAACCGGGCCACATCGCCCAGGATTGTGATGGCCCGCGCGTTCCTGCTCGGACCCAGCCCGCCTTAGCAGGCCACTCTAGGGCCCATGGGTTGTCCTCTCATCCAACGCCGGAAAACTAGCGCCCACCGAACCAGGGAGCCAAGGTTCTGGTGGGGGGTTGTATGGCTCGAATAATTTGGCCCTTCATACTAGTCTTATTTCGTCGTGCCCCCACTTAATTGTCACCTTGGGGGGGGGTCCCCGTTTCCTGCTTATTAGACACTGGGTCTATGGTGTCTACAATCACTGAGTCCTTTTTTACCAGTCACTTTGAGCCTTGGGGCTCTGACCGCCTGCGTTCTTGTCACTGGCTCCAACTGCGGGCGGCCAATGGGCTGGCTATACCCTATATTGGATACTTGGAGCTGGATGTGGAGTTGTGTGGCAAATCCATACCACAGTGTGGTGTCCTGGTCGTGAGAGATCTGCCAGGCGGGGTTGGCCCCCAGGCACCTGGCGTAATTGGAATGAACATCCTGAATAAGTGCTACCACGAGCTTTTTGGGCAACATGGTTCTGCCCTCTTCAAGCTCCCCTCTGTTGCACAGGCCCACAGTGCTGTGGTTGAGGCTTTACAGCAGTGTCATTATGTGGACACCCACCCTCGGCAGCCGGGGAGGGTTAAGGTTCGTAGGGGGCGGGCTCGCCGCATCCCGGGGGGAACCATGGTTCTGGTGGCTGTTACATGCTCCGCACATTTTGCTGACACCTCTGTGTTGTTTGAACCTACCGATAGGGGGCTTCCTGCTGGCTTGTTGGCCTCGCCTTCGATTGTTCGGGTGACTCGTAACACGAGCTACATAACGGTTGTGAATGTTGGCACGGAAGATGTGCTGTTGTACCCTTGTACTGACTTGGGCAGCTTGTGTTCCGTGCAAGTGGTGAGTTTGCCAGCCAATATCACCGAGGTTGGCACTGTGACTGCTTCTGTTACCTCCCAGCTAGTGGCACCGCCAGTGTCTGCACAAATTGAGGAACTGGACCTTACCATTTTGTCGTCCCCTGACCAACAGCAGGTTCGGGACTTGCTACAGCGTTTCCATGGGGTTTTTGCTTCCCATGACGGGGACTTGGGGTGTACTGACCTCATCTCCCATCAGATTCCCTTGGTCGATGATGTACCAGTTCGACAGCGCTATCGGCGAATCCCTCCATCAGAATATGAGATGGCTAAGGCTCATATAAACCAGTTGATGGAGGCCCAAATTATAAAGGAGAGCTGTAGTCCATACGCATCCCCTATAGTCCTGGTCAGGAAGAAGGATGGTAGTCTCCGCATGTGCGTTGACTACCGCCAACTTAATGCCAGAACCCGCAAAGACGTCTTTCCTCTTCCTCGTATTGAGGAATCTCTTGACTCACTGGCGGGTGCTCGGTGGTTTTCAACGTTGGATTTAGCCAGCGGGTACCACCAGGTCCCCGTGGCGGAAGGGGACCGTGCAAAGACGGCTTTTTGCACCCCATTTGGCCTCTTTGAGTGGCAAAGAATGCCGTTTGGCCTTTGTAATGCCCCAGCGACATTCCAGAGGTTAATGGAGAGAATTTTTGGAGACCAGCAATGTCAGACCTTGTTGTTGTACTTGGATGACATTAGGGCTGGGCGATATATCGATATTATCGTAATATCGTATCGTAATATTTATATCGATATGTATTTGACACTATATCGCCATATCGATATATTTTCAATGATACAATACCACTTTATCAAAACCACTTATCCTAATGTGTTCACACTGTTCAGACAGCCGGAGCTTTCTCGGATCACTCAGTTTTCATTGTGATCGTAACATTGAACGTGTTTTGACAGTCATTTTGCCTGAATGCTTATTGCCTGTCAGAGGAAGGTTAAGTTAAAAAAATAAAAATGAATAGATTTTTCCCTCCTGTTACTTTTAAATAGGTCACACAATGTTTCAATAATTATCGATATCGACCGATATGAAACACTTATATCGTGATACAGATTTCAGCCATATCGCCCAGCCCTAGATGACATCGTGGTGTTTTCCTCCTCCGTTGATCAACATCTGGAGAGGCTGGAGCTTGTCCTGGGTCGCTTACAGCAGGAGGGCCTTAAGGCTAAACTTAGCAAATGTGCATTCTTTAAGCAAGAGGTTGGTTATCTCGGACATGTAATCTCTAGTCAGGGGGTAGCAACTGACCCCAAGAAGATCGAGGCAGTGACGCATTGGCCTCGCCCTCAGACTGTCTCCGAGGTACGTTCCTTCTTGGGTTTTGCCAGCTACTACCGCCGGTTTGTGGAGGGGTTTGCCAAGTTGGCGGCCCCCCTCCACAAGCTGGTGGCGGTGCTTGGGGGTACGAAGGCCAAGCGGGGCTCAAGCCAAGGCCTCCTGTCCCTGTGGTCCGAGGAGTGCCAGCAGAGCTTTGAGTTATTGAAGAGTAAGCTGACGACTGCCCCTGTACTCGCATATGCTGATTTCAGCCTACCATTCATTCTGGAAGTGGATGTGAGTTACAGTGGGCTAGGTGCGGTTCTGTCTCAAGAGCAGGACGGGAAGGTGCGCCCGATCGCTTATGCCAGCCGAGGTCTCAAGCCCACTGAGCGCAATATATCCAACTACAGTTCTATGAAACTGGATTTTTTGGCGCTTAAGTGGGCTTTGACGGAAAAATTTAGGGAGTACCTTCTGGGCCAGCACTGTATTGTCTTCACGGACAACAACCCATTGAGCCATCTGTCGACTGCTAAGTTGGGTGCCTTGGAGCAGCGCTGGGTTGCTCAGATGGCCCCTTTCAACTATGAGATCAGGTACCGCTCCGGCAGGCAGAACCGTAACGCTGACGCTCTCTCGAGGCAGGGTCCTGACCCTTCCGTGTTACTGGACCAGACCCTTGGCACTGCTCTCCCTACTTCCTTGCGGCAGGCGCTGCCTGCAGCCCCGGTGGTCCAAGCGGTGGTTACAGCCCTACCGGATCATGACATCACCCACTTGCGCTCTTGCCAGGAGCGAGACCCAGTCCTCCAGGCAGTAGCACCACACTGGAGGCGAGGGGTCAAGCCTGGACTTGATGACCGAAGGCGGATGTCGAAGCCCGCCTTGACCTTGTTGCGCCAGTGGGATCGACTAGTGGAAAGGGATGGTGTAATGTACAGGAGGGTGTTTCGCCCAGATGGTGCCGAAGAATATTTCCAGGCATTGTTGCCCGCTAGCTTAAAATCAGAGGTGTTGACTCAGCTGCATCAGGAGCATGGCCACCAGGGGGTGGGGCGCACCCTGGAGTTGACACGTAAGCCGTGCTATTGGCCTGGTATGTCTTCGGACGTGGCCAAGTGGTGTCTGGAGTGTGTACGTTGCCAGGTCGCCAAGGACACTAGGCCCCCAGCCCGTAGTTTTATGGGACACTTGTTGGCCTCCAGGCCTAACGAGGTATTGGCGGTGGATTTTACATCATTGGAGCCATCCTCGTCTGGTGTGGAAGATGTCCTGGTAATGACTGATGTGTTTAGCAAGTATTCGTTGGCCATCCCCACCCACGACCAGCGTGCATCCACTGTGGCCCGGGTGCTTGTAAATGAATGGTTTTACAAGTTTGGCGTCCCGGCCCGCATCCACTCCGACCAAGGTCGTTGTTTTGAAGCAACCCTCATCCAACAGCTGTGTAAGCTCTACGGGATTGAGAAGTCTCGCACTACACCGTATCATCCCGCTGGCAACGGCCAGTGCGAGCGATTCAATCGCACCTTATGTAATCTTCTTCGTACTTTGCCTGTGTCCCGCAAGATTGGGTAGCACATTTGCCGCAGCTGCTCTTTTGCTACAACACCACGCCACACTCATCTACTGGTGAGTCTCCCTACTTCTTGTTGTTTGGTCAGGAGCCACGCCTGCCACTCGACTTCTTGCTAGGCACGGTGCCTGACCCAGTGGAGGGGACTGTGCATAATTGGATTGAGAAGCATCATGCTAGGCTGAGAACTGCTTTTCAGGGTGCCAAAGACCACCTTCAAGCAGCTGCCGCCAAGAGGAAGGAAGCGCATGACAGTCAGGTAAGCGACATGCCACTGGGGGTGGGCACCCTTGTTTACCTCCGTGATCTTAGCACGAGGGGCTGCCACAAGATCCAAGATCGGTGGAGTTCCGAAGTGTATGAGGTCATTAGAGCCCCCCCAGCCAATGGGGCAGTGTATACTATTGCGCCCGTGACTGATCGGACTAAAACCCGGCAAGTGCATCGGTGTTATCTTAAAGCCCGTCTGGGCGGGCAAGCCCAAGCAGACCCCCCAATTACCAGCCCGCCAGGGGCAGAGGCCATTGATAGACTGGAGGATGAACTAGATGCCGACCTTGCTCTCTTGCCCCTTGTACCACCAGTGGGCAACTTGGGGTGTATGGGTCCAAACAGTGGGCCCGCTGATTCAACACCACCCCTTGAACGGGGGGAGGGCACGGCTGGTACGGAAGGTGCAGCAGACTACATCCCATCTGCTGCTAGCCCTGATGACCATGCGGGTCGTGCAGCTGTAGTCCCAGGAGTGGAGGATATGAGCCTAGTAGACACCCCTGAGCCAGTGGTTAGTGAGACAGTCTTACGTCGGAGTAGTCGACCCACGGCGGGTAGACATTCTAACATTCACCACCTTCCCCAGGCGGTTGGCCAGAGGGCGACAGGTTCCAGCAGCTTGGTGACTGGACTAGTGGGGGATGACCCTAATAGGTCCATTGGTCAGTGCATCGTCGGGGCGCCGATCGAAAAGCTGGGGGTAGATTGTGGTAAGACACATTGAGTTGAGTGTCCTTTGGCGATTGGGGCGCTTCAACCAATGACGTGCGTTACCCATGTTATTTATGGGGGAGCGATTTTGAACACCGGAGGTGCGACGATTTGTTCCTCCCCCTCTCTTGGCGTTTCCTGCTTCCCCACTTTTCGTTTACCTGCGGCTGGTAAGTATGCTCGCTTTCAACTCGCTGCTAGCTGGATAACTTTTGTTTGTCCCAATTGTGACTGGCTTTGGTTGTTCTCAGGTTGTCTGGTTGGTTTTGTTCGTCGGTCAGCAGTGCACCCCGTGACGAGGCTTCTGGTCTGCTGGCAACCGGTATGTATGCTTGCTCGCACATGCTGTGACTTTGTTTATCTCGCTTAATGCAAAGCTGATTCGCTTCTGGTCACATTTCAGTGCATCCGCCTTTCGGCGTTTCTCTGGCCTTGTCCCGCTGTGCAATTTGTATGCGGTGATCTCCGAACATTCTCCTGGCGTCTGTTATCGAGTGTGAATGGCCTGTGCATACTGAAGCTCGCTGGGATTAAGCGAGAAGTCTTGATCACCTGGTATGTGCCCTTCGTTGGAACTCTTATAAATCTGGGTTTATTATGCATGCCGTTAATTGAGTGTGTTGCATGCTGTTTAGGTGCTGCTGGTTTTCAGTCTGGGGCGCTGCTGTTCTTGCCAACGCATTGTGCCCGAGTGTTGCCTTCAGACGTGCGCATTGTATAGCTGCTCGTATGAAGAGGGCTGCGAAGAGCCGCCAACCGTTACAGCATTTTAACAACAACTAGTTAGAAACTTTTACTTTTAGCCTCTGGGACTGGTGTGTGTGTTTGTGTGCGTGTGTATGATTGGCGTGAGGGATCCTTTCTTTCTGGTTAATTTGGGTATTTTTGGGTTTATTGGTGTTTGTCCTGCTCAGGTCCCACCTGCTGGCAGGAGGCCCTTCTCTAAAGCTGTGGATAGCCAGTGGGCTATCTTATCGGGTCTGTTTTATGTTGATGCTTCCTTTTCTTGTTTTTGTTTCTTTTCTTGTTATTTGTTTCAGCGTTTGTGTAGCTAGTTTTATGTATATTTTTGTGCGTGTTTGGTAATCACATTTGCCAACTGTTGTTGCCTGTGCCTGTGGCAAATAGCCCCTTGGTGCTAACTGCACACTAGTACTAGTGGGAGGCCTATATAAGCTGTGGATCACTAGTGGTTCACATACTACCTCCCTTTGTAACCATCTGTATGGTTGTGCAGTTTGTTTGTTTGTTTGGATGTGTTTATTCTTTTCTTTATCCCACCCCCTTTTCCTCTCTAATTACTGTTGTTTATTCGCTTTCCAGGTGCTAGGTGTCCAAGGCAGGGTGGCAGCTGATCCTTTAGGTGGTGGTCCCTCTCTTCGTGTGTGCGTTCACGTATGCATGTTTGGATGTTTTTTTTTGGTGTGCTGTGCTTTCGATTTATTCTGATCTGTATATATATTTGGTCTGCAGTGTTGTTGCTTTATATGATTTATTTCAATTTGGTTTGCAGTGAGTGTGACACGTGTGTTTGTAGGTGTGCCTCTTTGGCTCATGCCCCCTGCTGGTAGGCCTTAGCCCTGGTGGTGTTTAGTCTCATCCCCCCCTACTATCTGTCCCTCATGTACAGGACTCAGTGCCTGGAGTGAGTGAATGAGTGTTCGTGTGTTAATAGAAGAAAGACAAAATAAAGTGAACTGTTATTTATATTGACTTTGAAAGTAAAATAAAACGAACCCCTCACATTTTCATAACTGTGGTCTCTGGTGTCTTGCGTCAAACGAACCTTGTGTGCCGATTTAGTGTTTTTGGTTGAGACTGGTTAATACTCTGGGGGTGAAAGTCCCCCGGTGGCGTAGTCAGCAATTGCCCTTAGGCTTTAGGCCACAGTGGGATCAATCGTTTACGTTGCTCTTAAGGCTAAGATCCATCGTTATCGGGAAACGCAGCCCAGCTCGTAAATTAATTTCTTTTTTCCTTCCTCAACGTCTCCTACATCTCTGCCTCTCACGCCTCAGATAGCTTTCCCTTTTCTCTGGGTCAGCGTCTCTTTTGGCCCTGTATTCCCTTTTGCCTTTCTGCAGCTGTTTTACCATCATTAAACCTGAAAATATTGACAAGTCAATCACTTGCCTACAATAGGCTACAAGACCTCTCCCTGGGTCTGGGCCAACTGACCCGTTTGTCCCCCGTCAGTGGGCCTGGGTGTAACAGCTATTCAACCCTGGAACAGTCATTCAACCCCATTACAATGAATGTGTTGAATGTGACAGGGTTGAAGATTTTATGCTAATCTGTTAACTGTTCATGCTAAATGCTAGGAGCATGGCACATGACATTATTCAGTTTAGATCTTCTTATAATTAATAAATACTTAATTATTTTTTGATAAAACCTTCTCAACTATGACTTTCTCACCAAACAGTGTTGAGTACTTATGCTTGATGGAACCTATATGTGTATAAAAGTCAACAATATGTCAAGAAATGAGAGAGAAGCTTACCTCTTGTCGCACCATGCTGTTCTGGAGACTTTGATGACACTACTTCACTTCACTTCACTTCACTGATGTGAAGTCACATTATCAAACCATTTATGTATATGAATAGGGTCCGGAGGTGGCTGCGTGACAGGGTTGAATTGTACACAGGGACAGAGGAAAATACTAATATTTCTCCTAAAATGTAATTACTTTTCCAAAGAAAACACATTATTAAAACTTCGCTCCCACAGACATGGCACATTTTCCCACTCTCATTTGGCCTTTCCCCTAAAACGATCAATGCCATAAAAATATCAAAGGTAAAGCCTGCCATTGAAATAACACTTCCAACAACACACAGGCGAACAGAAGGTGTCATACTCAAAGTTGATTGCCCAGTTCCAGTCTCCCTACCTACTGACCGGTTTGACAAAGACCTAAAGTGCAACCTGGCTTCTATTGGAAGCAACAGCCAAATGTATCACCTGTTGCTGGCTGCTGAAAGATGCTCAGTGGTAAAGCCGGTCACAGAATTTGGTGATCTGGTGATACACACACACACACAATTAAATCAGCTCAAAAGACAGTGTAGCACAGGCCAACATATCAACGTTCAGAACACATTTTATCGTAAAACAAGTTTTTATTTCTTATTTATTGAGGGGGTTGTGCTGGGGCAGGCCTCGCTGTTCTGATGTCCAATCAGAAATGATAATTGTTCACACACACACAATCAGAACAGCTCAAAAGACAGTGTAGCCCAGGCCAACATTTTATCGCAGAACAAGTTTTTATTTCATTTTATATTGGTGGGGGTGGTGCTGGAGCTGTTCTGGATGGCCCTCCACACCCCCAGATCCTTTAGCTGATGCCACGCTCCTCACGCGTCTTTTCCCTGAGAAGGAGAGAACGGAGAGAGAGAGCAGGAAAGAGTAACCCAAACTCAAGATAACTGCACTGGGCAGCTGCACTGCACTTGACATTTTGCATACTTCCTTAAGAATGAACAGCAGCAATCTATTATCCTAATTCCTACGTTTATCATTTCTCAGAAATCGCTCCATGGCGCCTCGGCATACATAGCAAATGTTAACTAGCTAACATTGAAGCTTATCTTATTGCCTTAAGTGTTTGGAGCACATCACTCTTGCCAACGTTTGGGGTTGTTTATAGTAATCACCACATTAACAATATCTTAGGAATTACATGTCTGACAATATATGGTGCCTTAGTGTACATAGGCTAATGTTAGCTATATAGCTAGTAATACTGACACTTCTGTGATTAACATCTTGTTATAAACTTACCTGAAAACACGGGCCAACACATTTGAGTTCACCTTATAACCAACCACCCGAATCTATCGACCGTTAGCCCACCACCGCAGCCTCGTTTTCGTGCACATTTTTTTCAAAATGGCGAAAATGTAAAATAAGCCTAGTATTTGGTAGAGGAGTTTTATTGTGCTGGCATTGTGCCATTCTAATCTAACGTATGAAAAAAATACATCTTGACCTCTGACCATTACAGGTCACTTAACAGCTGTGAAAACATGTTGGATGAGCGTTACATTACTGTTGTCTTCGTGGGATCACTCATTGTATTGATGTATGTCTGGGATGAATGAACTGACTAGCATGATTGTGTCCAGTAATTATGCCTCCAACCCTTGGGTGTACTAAGAGCTTAACCCATATTGCATCTCAGGGGTTGCTAGCACAGAAGTCCACGCCCACCTATGGACACAGCCCTTACATGCCATGTTAGCTGAGTGGGAATGCATTTATATTTAGGGTGACCAGACGTCCCGGTTTGACCGGGACAGTCCCGATTTTTAGTCGCGTGTCCCGAGTCCCGACAAAAGCCAGTCGGGACGCAAAAATGTCCCGGTTTTCACCCAACACCACATCAAGCTGCCCAAATTACAGTGATAGCATATACAAAACTGTTAAATTAAAGCCTAATGAAGTTTCCAGTAATTCAGAGTCAATGTGTGTGTGTGTGTGTGTGAGTAACAATGGTAGGTGCGCTCTGCGAAATCTTCGCAGTCAATGTTACAATGTATCTTGCAGTATACAGCGGCCGTGTTTTAACGGTTTTCTTCGATAGCAGACTAGACTACTACAAGACAATGCCTAAGAGAATGTGCACGCGCATGACGTCACACATAGTGTCCCGGTTTTAGACTCTGGAAATCTGGTCACCCTATTTATATACAATACGCATGATAACCAGTTTCATGCACAATGGTGAAGTCCATCAATTTCACAACTGAAAACAACTGGAATTCACATGTGCATGTGCACACACACACACACGCACACAAACACACACACAGAGTGTTGTGTTGTAGCTAAATGAAGATAAACACACGTGATCTGAGCCCTTTGAGTTCAGCTTTATTGTCACGGCTGTGCAGTCACAGAGCATGGAGGCAAACTGGAGTGTTGACATGTCACTTCCAACAAGGCCAGACAGGGAGAAGAGAGAAAGCAATAAAGGAGAGAGAGAAAGTGAGAGAGAGCGTCACAGTGGAGAGATGCACTTGGTTACCCTTTTAGGAGGTGCGTTAGCTAGTGTGTAGGCCGCACCTACTGCCTCTAACTGCATAAACAGTCTAACTACATGCTGGCTGTGGGGACAGAAGCATACACACGTGGCCTGCTTCATATAAAGCCTGCGGACAACAAAACACAACGAAACAGACAATAAACTGAAAAAAGTCATTCTAAAAGGAAAAGGTGTTCTTGTGTTTGGTTTACCCAAGCATTGAGAAATCCGTAAAAGCGCAGATATTGTCACACGGACACGTGAATAAGTTTACTGAAGTTGCAATGGCAAATGCTAATAGTCTCTCCTCTTGACTTACTGTTTAACAACAGTCCTTTTATCTGTGGAACTTCATTTAATTTTAGATAAGTAACAATAAACTCGACATGTCTTTTTTCCATCAACGAAATTAAAGATTAAAACAAAACCAAACAGAAAAAAAACATTAATGTGAGGGACGTGGAGCTAAAGATGGAGGCAGTGCTCTGCCGTGTCACCAGGCAGCCTAGCCACTTAGCCTGGTCCACTGTGCCAACAATCTCACTTGAGAGCACGAACATGGCCACATGATACACTACACAGAGTGCATATTACGATACATATGTACAGGGCACATTCATCACCTACATCAGCAGTTCAGGTATGTGTACAGATAATTGACTGGTAATGATAAGCCATAAAGTACAAACAGAGGTTGGTAAGGGTGGACGAACCGGATAGCAATGTTAACATTGACCTTTGAGGGATGAGTGTTAACATTAAATAGGCATGGCTAACATGGCTATACAGAGCTATGATGGACAAACTGACAATACATCTCTCGGTTAAATTTTAAAATTTAAATCTGGCCAAAATGTCGTTTTGATATTTTTTTCTATACATCTTTACATCTGAAACAACTCAGAATACATGCATACATATATATAAATGTACAATAGGGAAACGAACAAAAAAGCAACACAGCATCCTTGATACATTATGATATGTAATGGCAGTAGCATCTTACATTCACTAAATCTGTCTACATCTGGGTTTTCAGGTAGAAAAGCGACATCTTGTTATGTAGAAGGTATTTCAGAAAAAGTAGGAAAAATCATCCTGTCTTGACTTTTACTCCAAAGGATGTAAAAAGTAAGACTAGGCAAGAGTACTTTCTACTAAAGATGATATTAAGCACAGTGCTATGGTTTCTCTCGACTGAAAATGTATCACATTAAAAGTTTTCCATTACTTTTAAGTTTACCTACTTAAAGAATATCTGACAGTCTTTACAACCAGCAGTATGATTGTCTATACATAAATATTGGTGATAATATCTGTATTGTTTGCTTTATATTTTTGATTGAAAGGGTAAGCTCAGGATATACGTCTATAAAGTGAATTGATAAGATGTCTAGGGAAAATACTGCCATTTTTAAAACAGCTTTACTAACATACAGTATCAAAGCTGAAACTGAATCACTGATGTAAACTATACAATAATTGTGCCTATACACAGTCTATATCACTTGTTTGTTCAGTAATTATGCACACAAAACAGAAGGCTACAACCAGTAAAGCTGCTTTTGGGTAGATGTCTTGGTGACCACTTTTCTGCAGAGTCTAAAGCACACAATTACAGAGCCTAAAAACAAGGTAAGTTGGTGAGAGAACTAGTATAACTGAATGTAATGGTGAAATTTTGCATGACCGTAAACCTGCTTACCACACCAGAAAAGAAAATGTAAATAACATAGCTACACTGTCACCAGCATCTGAGAACAATAAAGGATATTAGGAAGCAAAGACCTTGTGAAAAAGATCAATTTGACCATAAAATAACTTCCATCTCCAATGCAACATTTTTAAAATGAATTCTGCCACCACTAAAACTATTTATCATGAGCAACAATAAATACCAGCACTACAGATGTATGTATGGGGCTTTAAATCAAATAACACACATGTACCAATGACCAACCAATAATTGTTCTGTGGTATTTACTGCTGGACTAGAAGATGTAAAAATCCATATGTGAGTGAACTTAGTGTCAGTAACTACAGTTTGGAAATAACTGAATAAGCAATTAAATAATGTCTATCTGTTCAATGCATTCTTAACTGACATAAGCCAATGATTGTTGCTATAACGGCAGGCCTGTGTTATTGAGAACTTATACTGAGAATCATTTGTCATTGCAGACCTCAAACTTTATGCTGAAAATAGCAAATACACAATTAGACAAAACAAACAGTCACAGGGCACAAGTGGCTTGACTCAGGCTAAACACAAACAAGTCAACAAACAAAATTTATAAATACAGTAGGGATTTTCTGTCTGAAGGCTGTTAGAAGGAGGCTGGGAGAGGAGCTGTTAAACTTCACAGAGAATAACATGAGAGAAGAGGAAGGGAGATTTGTTAGGAGGTTTGCACATACACACTTACCCAAGCGAGGAAATAAAGACAGAAAGAAAGAAACATATCCAAACACATACAAACAGAGGTAACCACGGACACACATGCAGGCACGTAAACAGTCTTATTTTATATTCCATAAATAACATAAAATAAAAAATATTACTAAAAGAACAAAAAGAAAAGACTAAATACACATGTAAAGGCCACTTAATTGAAGGCAAGATCAGAAGAGGAGGATGAACCAAAAAGCCTGAATCAGCATACTTGCTCTCTGAAGACAAAACACATACTAAACAGAACTGTCCTTATGTTTACAGTATATACAGTGTGCAAACATAAATTCTATGTAAGTTATCATATGGGCTTGGCCATCATTATGTCACTTTAAAAGAGGAAAAAGAAGCAAGTGATGTTTGACTGGACATAAAAACGAAAACATTTATCTGAATATACATATGTTCATTTTGTCCACCAGGAGGCAGACTAGTGTTGCAGATGCAGACTTAGCTCCTTCACTTCCTGTGCAGCAGCATGGTTGGAACAGGGACGTGGAGGTCTCCCCCTCTGCTTACGCTCTTCCTTCACATCTGTGGGAGAACAAACAGACGCAAATTGGAAACATTAATCTGGTGTTATGGTTTCATCTGACAAGAACAAGGGGGCAGACCAGGGGGACTGTTAGGGGGGGTAGGTGAGGATCATTCAGGGGGGGGCAGAGCCTCACAGGGGCCCACAGAGCACTATATGGTTGGGGTGGGGGCCTAAAGTTATTTTCTTTTAGGGGTCCCACAATTTCTAGCAGACAGCCTGTGTCAGAAGGCTCTATTGGAGACATCTAAAATGACATCAGTGTCAAAATCAGTGAGACACTGATTCATATTCCTTCCTACAGATGATATGAGAATAAAGAACCATAAGCACCATAGGATCCAACGTTAGGAAATGAATAAGCAGAACACATGTATATCGGTATAGCCATATTATATCACACCTATAGTCAGTATATGAGTGCTCAGAGGGGTTGTAACATTCACTCTTCAACAGGTGTGTGTATTTGTGTGTGATGCTGTGTGTGTGCTGATTACCATTCGGCATCTTGTTTCATGCTGTCCTTGCTGGTTGGAGATTTGGCTTCCTCTGACACCTCTCCTGTAATTCGTCAAACATGATTGACAGAAGATGCATTGGGTGGTATGACACGTGTACACAGCAGTTAAGACTGAGGAGGATTCTGTCTCGATCTGTCATGGGGTTGAGTATGCATCTCTACAGTGTCCTTCTAAACATTGGTGGTTCACACATATAATCAATTCAGGGAAAAAAGGAATGGTTTTAAATTTAATAGTTAAGTCTCGAAAATGCAAAGTGGGCTGACATTTTAAATGCTTATATCTTGGATTATAAAAATGACACAGAGTACCAAATACATTTGCTGCATAACTGACATACAGAAGTTTATGAAACGTAGGTTATGTTATCTGGACACAACTCTAATTAATGACATCTTTTATGTAAGGGTAGGTTTGGCTAACCAGTTTTTCACAAAAATACAGCCAATGATTTAGATTAAAGACCTGAATGAAAAAAATGCATAGAGATCATTAAACAGTGTCAAGAGAAACATTTCAAACTGAAAATTAGCGAAATACAGAATGATACCTCATAATGGCGTGGACTTTAAATCAATTTGCGTGTGTAGCCAAAGCATACTTCATCAGCCATGACACACATCTTTAATTAAGCGCAGAGTTGTGTCCAAATAACATAGCCTACGTTTAACTCTCTCTGTCAGTTACAGTATATAACAAATATATTTGGTACTATATATCAGTTCTATAATACAAGATATTAGCGTTTAAAATGTGTGGTATTTTTGATTACCCCGTACATCTAAAAAGTCTAAAAACTTTTCAACAACCGAAAAATTTCGGAAAGGTATTGCATAAGCATACTGTGTGGTGACACTTTTGAAAGACTCATGGAATGTCCGTTTTACCATTTTGTAACGTGTCAGCATCCTGCCCCGGGTCACTGAGAGGGCTCTCGTCCAATGGGCTCTCAGCGCTGCCTGGCTCAGGCCCATCGGTCTTCTCTTCGCCCTCCTCCTGCTTTGGTTCCAGCTGCTCCTGTTCTGTTTGTCCCTCTTGACTTGCCGCAGTCTCCTCCTGCTGGCATTGCTCCTCTGCTTCACGTCTGGCTTTTTCTTCTGTTTCTGCATTTAGAAAGGTAGAAAGCAAGAGAGATGGAGAGGCAGGGAGGAGGGAAAGGAGATAGAGAACGGTGTAGAGAGAGAGAGAGAGACAGAAAGAGACAGACAGATGTGTTCTCATGTTCAGACAGAAGGAGTTGCGAAAGAGAGGTGACATTTCTATCTGAACAGCTAAATTAATGCAATCACCTCAGAGTTAAACACAGGCTATGATTATGAAATGCCAAAGGCAAATCAAAACCATCCCAACGCCTTTCATGATGGCATGATGTCTTCTCAAGTTCAGTACACATAGAAGTGGGTTAACTTTTGCACACATCTGTCTTCAGTCTGGTCACTCATAATCATCGTCATCAACATCATTAACTGCCTGTTCTTTGCATATGCCACCAACCGTTACAGTGACCGACTTCGGTGTATGCATAACTGGGGAACCAAGTGAGCAACAGTATTAAGTGCATCATTGTTTGAATGTGAAATATGACAAACATTGTGCAAAAACAACATGTTGATCAAGACTAGGTTGACCAGATGTGTCCGATTTCCAGGGACAGTCACCAATTTTGTTTGTCTGTGCCTGGTAAAATACAAGAAAACCTGCTTTGTCCCAGATTTTTCAAGCTAAAACATTACTTATTTTAATGATACTGACTGCAGAAATAGGAATGTCCCCAGTTCCCAAATACAGGGAAATGTCCCAATTTTCATCTCCCAGGTCTTAGCATCCTTAGCATCTAGACCTCAAGAATGTGCTGACGTCATCTGCCATACAGATGTGTTCCGGCTCCATATATGATCTATATAATGCACCTGTAAGCATGCCTTCACTGGGGCAACTGCATGTGCTCTACAGTCACTGCAGTTACTGTCTGCCACTACTTTATCAGTGATGTCAGGTTGTTTTATTTTTATTTTCTCTTTGTTTAACCAAGTTAATCCCACTGCAGCAACCTACAAGGATACAAGGATATTTATTGTCACATGCACAGACATACTGGGTACAGTAGAACATGCAGTGAAACTGCTGATTGTTAAACTAAACTGTGTATGGGGAGGGTGGAGTAAAGTGCGTAGAAAGCAATTGGGGGGATGTAGATGCAATGTAGAGGAACACATTAATTGACCCAAGTAATAGCATACCAGTTGCTCAACCAGTGGAAGCCAATTTGAGGCCAATTTATAGTCCAGAAGACAAATTTTGCTTAACAAAAAAGAAATAAGTTATTGACAGATGGCGCAGTGCTGAAGGCTTTCATAGTCCTGTGCAGACAGCAAAAAACAATTAAGAACTTGTATGAACTTTGAGTTGTGATCCAATCAGAG
Organism: Coilia nasus; assembly: GCA_027475355.1. Taxonomy (NCBI): domain Eukaryota; kingdom Metazoa; phylum Chordata; class Actinopteri; order Clupeiformes; family Engraulidae; genus Coilia; species Coilia nasus. The sequence continues at coordinate 38,491,973 of CM050221.1, forward strand.
TACATGACAATGTACTGCACCATTTGAAAATTTTGTGATGTATGCAACAGGTGGCTCTGCCTCAACATTGCATAAAGAAATATTGTTCACTTTACATAATATTTTGTGAAGCATTGCTTGTCACCTGGACAATAAATTGGCTTACTGTGGCCTAACAGCAAACATGGCAGCCATGTAACGATGTGTACCTTTGGCTGCTTGGGCCTTCCAGCGCTCCCTATTCTGGGACACTTCCTCATTCCAGATGGCCTTGAAGTTCTTCAGGTCAACGGCCAGTAGGGGGCCATGGTTGGACGAGCTGCCGTCTGAACCCGTGCTGTTGCTGCTGTGCTTGGCATCCACGGAGGAAATACTGTTCAGACTAAGATGGAGACAGAGAGAAAGAGAGCGAGAGAGAGAGAGAAAGAGAGCGAGAGAGAGAGAGAAGAGGAGGCTTATTTAATCTTGTCTAAGAAATGTCCTCGTCTTACTCTCAATTCACACTTCAAAGACTAAGATGTTATTGTCCTCAGTGAACACTGAATGCTCAACAAAAATAAGTACTATGGCATGCACACATACTGTACACACATTCAAGGCAAAAAAAGAGGAAATTAATCTGTCAGAAGTCAGATGTCATGATGCATGCTACAGTGTCTTAAATTACCCACAATTATGTTTAAACTTTACTGTGTTCACTAATTTAACACAGATATACAAATCACTAGGAAAAGTTGTGATGCGTGACAAGGTTTGAACAGAGGTTTCAATGATATGGTGAATTACTGAATGATATGCATTAGTGTGTATGCATGAGAGTGTGTGTGCGTATGTGTATGTGTGTGTGTGTTGACTGACTGTCTTTAGTTTACAAGTGCAATTCTTTAAAGTATGCTAAAATTCACTCCCTGAGTCAGCACTGTAAGTGGGTAATCCACTGCGTCATGCTTCAGTGCTGGACTGAAGTCTGCTGTGGTTACCAAAGCCCAGAACAGGCTATAGCTCCACTGCAGAACTGCCTTAAAGCAGCACTATGCAACTTTTATGAACAAAGTGAATTAATCATGTTTGTAAGTCAGTAGATGCTTAAATGAGTGCTAGGCGAATGAAGACTTTCTGAACCACTACTGCTATCTGTGGACAGAATACCACACTTGCTATATCTGGGTGTCCGTCCCAGCACCCTCAGACTCACAAAGTCTCGAATATCGCGGTTAGTGGGATCATGTGAAATTCTGACTGTACTTACCTCAGTGGACATGACTACTTTCATATTCACTGGTTACTCTGATCAGTTGAGTTGAAAACACATGCACAGGGTGAAGGGGAAGGGAAAACAGTTTATTTTTAGGAGTGTGTCCATTCACTTGGAGACACTAGAGGGAGCTCTGTTCAGAAAACAGCACTCAAAGTCGCTGACCTGGAGCGTCTGAACCCTGCCAGGCTTGAGTGTGCTGCTTCCTCAATGAGTGGTGTGACAATCGTCTCCGTCATGTCCGTCAGAACAGTGAAAGTCGGCACAACGATGAAGTCAATGAAGCCTGTGGGAGAACAGAGACACTTGAGGAGGAAATAGATGCAGAATATGGTAAGGTTATGACTAACTGGAACATGCATACACATGTACACACATGCAGGCCTGCATGCACACACACACATACTGACTCACATATGCATGCATACACTTACATGCAAAAATACACACACACACATATACATACACACACACACACACTCTGCATGGCTGCATTCCTGTTTGGACTCACCAATCTGAGACTGGGCTACCATAGTTGACTTGCGGTCGCACAGGGGGGAGAAGGGCAGGCCCAACTCTGCCTCTTTATCACCCTGAAGATGGACATAGGCAATGTGTTACTTGGGCAAGAATTCACACACACACACACACACACACACACACATGCCTGCCCTTAGTCATTGCCACTGCATGAATGAGAGAATGGAGAGGATTAACACCATATCAGCACACTCCGTGCTACCACAGGCAGCAGAGGACACCTTTTCACACCCACATATTAAGTTGTTTCCTGCCCTCGGGGCGTGCGTTACGCTACACACAAGGTGATGATAGACAGGGCGACATCTCAGCAATGTGCCTGGGCAGCATTACTAAAGCTGCCTTTATACGTAAACTTAAAAATTTCCGGAAAAAAAAAAAAATCAATGGAAATTCAGGATTTCAGGTGAAGTCTGAAAGCTGCTTGATAGATGTTGCTTGGGCACTTTCCCATTGATATTACACTTTTATCAAGAAAATGTAAATAATCACCTTGCAACTTGAAGCAATCAGTAAACATTAGGAGGCTGTTTTGTTGTTGCCTGCCTGCGGTGATCAAAAAGTTGCCCAAGTACATAGATTCCGTTCAAGAATGTAAAAGATTCTCTGAAAGTCGTGATCAACTTCCTAAGGTTTGGAATCAATAAGAGATGTCTGGAAAGACAGTGCACATTAAAGAGTCCACTGACTGATGGCTCTTTTGGGTTATGAGTCAGTGAGAGATTTCAGGGAAGACAGATGTGTTTGCACAGATTGAAGGCTCTATTATGATATCTGAGAGACAGAGAGAAAGAAAGAGAGAAATGTGGATTTAATTCTGACACTTTGTAGAAGCCCTAGTGTAGTGGCAGAGACAGATAATAGACCGGAGAGCACTGACAAAGACACACAGCAGTCACATTATTGAAGTGAATTATTTTTCTGAGTCATGTTTTTTTTTTTGCATGAGACACACACACACAGGTGTGCACTTCCGTACATAGACACACTCAACTCTCACATACTTAGATACAAACACACATCCTCAGACTCACACAAACCCGCAGGCACGGATGTACAGACACACACACACACACACACACACAGAGATACACACACACCTGTCTGAAGAACTCTTCCAATAAGGACGTGGTCCAGCGATGATGCAGATCCCAGTTCTTAGCTGGATGACTGATGTCAGCAGTGTGAAGTAGGAGAGAGATGGCCTTGGGCTTGTCAATGCTGCTACATACACACACACACACACACACACACACACACACACGCGAACACACACATTCAAAGACAGAAACAGAAATTTGAATTGACAGTTCCAACATCCTACTACTTTTCTGTTTGTAATATTTTGATTGCCTTCACATTGTGAATCACAATGAGCTGTTTATGAAGACTGTCAGTGCATTTATTTTAAACTGTATTTCTTACGGGGGAAAGAGTCATGGATGCTTCTCTTTTTCTTTCTGCATGCGTGTGGTGGTTTTGGTATTCATTTGGTTGCATTAGTGTTTAAAGCTTATTTAGAGTAACTTAATTCTTTACTGGCTTTTGTATGCAATACACAGAAACTGTGAAAGTAATGGGAAAACCATCACTTCTAGGCAGGAAAATAAGAGACCCACTGTGAGTCTACCTGAAAGGGTAGGGTTAACATCTGGGCTGATGCCAAGGCATCCAACTGTATGTCCTATTTACCTTACATAATATAATATATGGTTCAGATATAAGATCATTTGTGGCAAGGGTATGGACTAAACACTTTACTTTACTCATACCGTATAGGAAACTACCCTCTGATATTACAGTGTGGTGTGTAAATTAGTGTAGCTACAGCTCATTAGATACCACCTCCTTAGGCACCTGGTATATTACATTACATTACACTTAGCTGACGCTCTCATCCAGAGCGACTTACAGATATTTACAGGGTTTCAGTTACAGTCCCTGGAGTAGTGTGGGGTTAGATGCCTTGCTCAAGGGCATCTCAACCATGGGTAGGGCGGGATTCGAACCAGCAACCTTCTGATTGCAAGACCAACTCCCTAACCACTAGGCCACAGCTGCCCACTGAGCAGGCACTCTATACACTATACAGTATATACCAACAGCAGCATTCTTCACATGTTAAAAATATGTATTGTGGCCATGCATACATACTTCAGTAAAATCAGCCTTCTACATCATTGTGTTTCTGTGTTCTCTTAAACAAGTGGCAAAGATTATTCAGTGAATTTACATAATTTTTACATTTAATTCACAGAATTTTGAGTCCAATATATGAACAGTTCATAGCTTACAGGAGAATCAAAATGTTCTTTCTCTCTCTCCTTCACAATACCAACAGAAAAAGTATAAAAGATAAACAAATAGATACTAATAGAAATATGACTCATGTGTATGTACAAAATGGTATTATTGTAGATACCAATGACGGTAACAGATAGATAGACAGTCAACAGTAGCTGTAATAATGTCACAGTTGTGAGAATACGCATGAAGTCGTGATGTTGAACCTCTGAACCTCTGGATTAGTAACTAGTAACATTAACAGTTAATAGAATATTAAGGTCAATATATTTACTGTTTTTAGAATTGTAATCAATGTATGAATACCTTTGTGGGAAAAGTAAAGTAATACAGTATATTAAAGTAAGTTAATACAGTATATTAAAGTAAAGTAATACAGTATATTAATGTATTGCTGGGTATAATATTACTGCCCAACATGGTCCATCCTTTGACAGAAGAGCCCTATGCGGCCGTGAACGAGCACATTGTAAAACCTTTCCCAAGAATAGGCCCATAAAGAGACATGGGAGTGGGGTGTTGAGAGCTGTGGCGAAGGAAATTAAAAAATGGAAGACAGACGGAGAGATGGAGAAGTGGAGAACAAGAAATAGTGGAGGTGGAGGAGAGAGAATGAGAGGAGGGAGGGAAAACTAATTGTGAAGTGAAGAAAAAGAGGAGACAGAGTTACTGGAGAGGCAGTTTAACTCATTACAATGATCTGTCATGTTCTGGCTAAGGATGTCCTCTCAGCCATTTGTCACTGAAACTTATTACAAGCATAAATCACCCAGCCAGCATTTACAAGTAGCCAGATCTGGCCTCCTATCCACGTTTAATGAAATCATCTATAATTTAAAGAGAACCAAAACTCATGCCAGACCTTAACTACAATACTGTATAAATCATGAAGACATTATTTTGCAAAGTACCATTAAATAACAGCCTTTCTCCTGAGGCGAAACACAAAGTGTGGGACGTAATGAAACTAATATAAATAAAAGTACACTGCAAAACTGGCTTGAGATGTTTTTGGCAGTTGGTTGTTGATGAACACAATGACACTTTCTCTGTATTTCTACTTGTGTATTCTGAAAGTGTTTCAATTTGCATACTCTAATGTAAAAGTGTGTATGCGTGATGTGTGTCTGTGTGTGACAGAGCAAGACGAAGAGTAAAAGAGTGGTGGTGTGTGTCCTGTGTGTGCATGTTCATGCGTGCGTGGGTGTGTGTGTGTGTATGTAAGAAGAGAGAGAGAAAAAGAAAGTGTTTTTTGTGAGTGACATGCGAACCATGAATGTGAGTGTATTTTGGTGGTATGAACAGTGTTTTGTGTGAGGGTGAGTGTGAGTCCTGAGTAATGTGTAATAATGGAGTGTATAAACAATGAATGTATTGTTGTGTAACTATGTTGTGTATGATTGTGGTGCATGAGCCAGCGATGTGTGTGAGGTGTGTGAGCGATGTATATCAGGTGTGTGAGAGATGGGTATGAAATAGGTATAAGCAGGGCTGTCTCACCTCTCGGGCTGCTGCAGGAAGTTCTTCATGGCCTTGATCTGCTGGAAGTGGCAGGACATATCTGTGGCCAAGACCATCTCCACCACCAGGGCCCTCAGCTCTCTACAACACACACGCACACACACAAACAAACACACACACGCTCACGTTTATCTTTATCTTTACACACAAGTTTATCAAGTTTATTACACATCAGGCTTCATATCTTCTTGGCTGTAGGTGAATGCAACTAAAGAACAATCTGTCATCATACTCATTGTGTGAGCTGTATTTGGGAGACAGCAGGTGTGAAGGTAAAGTTTGGGCTCTTTGTGTTTGTGTGTGTGTGTGTGTGTGTGTGTGTGTGTGTGTGTGTGTGTGTGTGTGTGTGTGTGTGTGTGTGTGTGTGTGTGTGTGTGTGTGTGTGTGAGCAAGAGAGAGAGACATACAGACAGACAGATTATCTTCATAGCATGGAGCATTACCAGTATTCCTTTCAAACCATTTAAAATATTTAACTGTTAGGTTAAGACCTGGATCTGATTGAAGCTTCTCAATCCAAATCTTAAAAAGCATCACCATTTCCCAACTATACTTACGATAACAAGCCTACAACATCACATCATATTAGTGCTGCTCTGATCAGCTGTATCTGTGATACCTACTCACACATGTAATAATAATATTACATCACCACAGACACTGACTGTGTCCAACAGCAGAAATCGGTCAGGTAGCACGAGTCATTTTGAGGAAGCAGCTTACCTCCAGTCATCTTTGGACAGGTTGTACAGGATGTTCATCTCATCATCGTCCTGCAGGAGGCGATATGCAGCACTAACATGGTGGCTCTCCAGCACGGAGCGGTCATTGTACAGGATGGCTGTGTCCGATCTAGCGTTCACATACAGATAAGCACACATTGATCTGCTGTCACACACACAGCAGCTGACTGTAAAAAGAGATCCGGGTTTGGGCCATAACACGGCTGAATTGTGGCCAGATTCAAGCCACACTCAGTACCTGTCTCCTGTCTCATACACGATATGCTGCTTTCACTGATAGGCCTGCTTGTAGCTATTGTTTGAGCTATTTGTTTAGTTCCATTTTTAAAAACCCATTTATGCCTAGTAAAACATAAAACATTTCTTGTTTTAATTGTTTCATGGGTAATGAGGTAACATTATTGTTTTACTGTGTATGGCTGTTGGTTTCAAGTTTTAGGTACTGATGTTTTGCACTTTTATGTAGCTAACAAATGTGTCTATTGTAAGTGTTTAATTTTAATGTTCCTTAGATTTCTGGTGAAGCACATTTTATAGTGGCAAAAACATTGTATTAATTTTGGGATTTACTATAAGTACACTAAAAGTAATGTAATGTATTTGTAGTTGAAGACAGAACTGCTGTTCCTGTCAGTGTGTGATGTTTTGTTGATGTGAACTTGCTGCTTACTGTTACCTTGTCTGGATGTGGAAGTTGTTGGTTGTGCCTGTGTGCTCATAGTCGTGGACGGCAGCAGCAAAGAGCATAGCGAAGATCTCCAGCTCAGTCAGCCAGTGCTGAAATAAAGACGATAAAGACAATGAGATGAGGAGAGAGGAGAGAATAGGAAGGAGAAGGGGAGAAAGAGAAAAGAATTAGAAACATGACAGAAGAGAAAAAGAAAGAAAAGAAAAACATACAGGAAAGAAGAGAAGGAGGAGAGAAGAGAAGAGGAGCAAAGAGGGGAGAGTGTGCGGAGTATAGACATGTACAAAGAGTAGGAGACAAGAGCAGGGAAGGAGAAAAGAGGAGAAGAGGAAGTGGGAGAGGAAGGGAACAGAAATAAATAGGACATACAGAAAGGAGTGAGAAAAATAAAAGAAGCGATTGAAGTAGGGAGGGATGAGAATGGAAGAGGAAAGAAAAGAGGAGGGAAAGAAGTAAAATACAGAGTGGATATAGGGAGAGAGAAACAGAAGAAAAGACGAGTTGAGATAAACGGATAGACAGAAACCAGAGCAGAGATAAGAGAGAGATAAAACAGAACAGGATATGAATGCAACATAAATCTGGCATATAGGACAAACAAACTAGCAGCTAAACCTGCTTTCACAAGCATTTCCACATCTCTATCAGCCAAGCCACTTTTAATACAGGGGGAAACAGAGTCATTCCTTCCTTCCCTTTTTCCACCAACATGCAACCATCAAAAACCCATTCTGGCACACTCCATTACTTCCAGCTATCTTACAGCAGAACGGCGTCCATGTTTCAGTGAGAGTCGTGACTGAGAGTGCGCTGATCAAAACAGAAAAACAAGTGCCCGCTGTATGAATGTCACATTATGAGTTAATAACCTGATGAAATGACTGCTGCGCCTATCATGTAGCCGAGTGCACTGGATGACCGGCTTGCCTGGGGGGTTGGGGGGAGGGGGTAGGGTTATCAAGGGCTATGCCTTACACCCCTGCCTGCTGCAGGAATGCTTGGTAGTGCATGGCTGTTTATGATATACACACTGAACAGCCAAGAACCAAAGTGATTACATGTACACCACAGGCCTAGATAAGAGACGAGACTGAATCGGACCCGGTGCTGTTCTGGTTCTCATTTGGCCCAGTTCTGGCAGTTCTGAGTTATTACACACCGGAGGGACTCTGAAAGGGTTTTTATATTCCTGATTAAATCGCCCCAGGGAGCGTGTTTACATCTTCAGTGTTTATGCGGGAATGCTGGGGTGTGCTGACAAGTTAATAAGCAGTGGCAGGTAATTTTTATTAGTGCACTGAATAATAACAATGGGCCGTTAAAATACAACTCTTTCACAACAGCATGGGCCTCTGCATGCATGCAGTTTTATACCTCTATCTTTGGTAACATGCAGTGTGTGTGTGTGTGTGTGTGTGTGTGTGTGTGTGTGTGTGTGTGTGTGTGTTTGGCTCCATAAGTTCATGTCATATAAGCTGTAGTTGTATGTTCAGTGTATGAGTGTGTGTGTGTATGTGCATACATGCACGTGAATGTGTGTGTGTGTGTATGCATGAGTTTGTTTTATAAGGTCTATAACTTGTGTGTGTGTGTGTCTGTGTGTGTTTGTGTGTTTGAGCATGTGCACCTGTGTGTGTATGTGTGTGTGTGTGTGTGTATGCATTAGTATTTGTGACCACTCATGCAGGTGTATTTCCTCAGGTGCAAAGGCTGTATAACACAGGTGACATGATTGATCCCCAGCCATGATGGCTGCAGCACCTCAGCACCTGTCAGGGGCCCAGAACAAATGGGCCCTTCCTCAGCATCCCCTCAGGGCTGCCTTCCCAGACCACGCCCCTCTCCAGCCCACACACGGCCCAGATCCGGCGTGCACCTGGCACATTAACTCCACCTCCGGGTTGGCAAGGTGACAGGGGCCCTACCGAGTTTTTATGAATGAGTGCCTGATTGTTTATTTAATGGAGGCTCGAGGCAGTGTGCAGGGATGAGTGTGTGTGTGTGTGGTGTGTGTGGGTATATATGTGTGTGTGTGTGGGGGGGGGTATATATGTGTGTGTGGTGGGGTATATATGTCGGTGTGTGTGTGTGTGTGTGTGTGTGTGTGGGTATATGTGTGTGTGTGTGTGGGGGGGGGGGTATATATGTGTGTGTGTGGGGGTATATATGTGTGTGTGTGTGTGTGTGTGTGTGTGTGTGGGTATATGTGTGTGTGTGGGGGAGGGGGGGGGTATATATATGTGTGTGTGTGTGTGTGTGTGTGGGTATATATGTGTGTGTGTGTTGGTTTGGGGGGCTGTGATTGATCTTGTTCCCCTTTCTCCAAACAGCCCTGGGCCTCTCGGTAATGCAGTTATCCACAGAACATGCAGTGTTGACAACCTGCCAGAGCCACATTATTAACATGATTAAATAAGCAGGGCTTGAGGAGCACAGAGTGGGTAGGTGGAGACTGTGTCTATGTGTGTGTGCGCGCGTGTGTGTATGTGTGTGTCTGTGTGTTTGTGTGTGTTTGTGTGCCTATGTGTGCCTGTGTGTGTGTGTACATGTAATTATTCTGTGTGTGTTTTTGTATGCATTTCTATATCTACGCGTGTGTGTATGTGTGCGGATGTGTGTGTAAAAGGGAGGAGTGGGGTTGGACGCTTTAAGGCATGGCAAGGCTTTACTTTGATTAGGAATATGCCTCAAGGTGCAGGCCAGCCTGCCACAATTGGTCAAGGAACTATGAAATAGTTGAACAAATTCAGTTTTTTGTAAATGTCAGCTGATTTAAAAGTCAAATGTAAGTTTGCATAAACACTCATAGGCCTCTTTTTTTCTCTAACAGTGTAAGATTGGTGGTTTCGCTTCACTTGCGCAAGTGTGAAGTCAATGTCTACAGTTTTTCTTTCTTTTTTCAATCTCTTTTTTTATTTATTTAAAGGAGTAGTACTCTTTTTTACCCATCCTTCTCCTATGTATGCTCCCTGTACAGGCATGGGTGATTAAACCTGAATTAGCATTTCAAAGCTTTTTCCTACTGAAGGCTCTTCGATTTTCCAGGAAAAAATGGGATGTCATTTTCTCATATGCATAGATTTTTCAAAAGCCATTAAATCATTCAAAGACTGTGCAGGGATATGACCAGATTACTTGAGAAGCACAGCTGTTGCCCCTCTCACCCATTCAAGTGCAGACTCACATGAGGTGTCTCAAAACGCCGCGCCGCATGTTCCGTGACAGGCGTACACGCTTTACGGCCGAGTACGTCTGAGTTAGGCATGTAATCCGCAGGGCTTTCCAGTGCTAGTTCCAAATTCTCGCTCGAGGGATTTGAAGTGTTCTCTCGTCAAACTGGGAAATTGGATTCAGATGGGGAGTTTGCTTGACTCAGGTGGCCCCACTAAGGAGCTCAAAGCAGTGAATGTGCCGGAAGTATTGTGTGCTTTTAAGTCTACCATAACACAGCAGCACGGGACGGAGCTCAGCTGCACGAAATATACTATATCCATGTCCTTTTCTTTAAGTATTTTTGACCTTTTTATGGCTTCATTGAGACAGGACAGTGAAGAAGGTGACAGAAAGTAAGTGGGAGAGAGAGATGGGGTTGGGTTGGGAAATGACCGTAGGCCAGACTTGAACCTAGGTCTCCATGGGCACTTGCCCGTTCCTGGTCAGGTGCTCTAACCACTGCGTCACTGCACCCCCATCCACATCCTTTTGACCATATCCTCTGGATCACAGGATCCAACAGCACATCTCTCTGTTAAAGTTATCTAACTACAGTAATGCCTCCTACTCTGGGCATCTGGTCACAAAGGCTTTTGACGATAACCTCTATCACAGGACGCTACAGAGGAGCTCTTCTAAAGTTATTTTATCTTCCAAACAATTTCACCTTCTGTAGACATTTTGTTAACCACACACACACACGCACACGCACACACACACACACACACTCTATTAGATGCCCACAATGCACCCCCAGTGAACTCATACTGTATGCTCACCAACACAATGTTAAAACAGGATGGTAATCCACACATGACTAAATGACAGGTACACCTTTGCTCTTAATGTGGTGTAATCACAGGACAAGGAGCTCCGCTAAGGGGGATAGATCAGAACATTGCAGGGGGCCCAGTGGTTCACAGGGGCCCACAGAGGACTATGATAAAGTTGGGGTGGGGGCCCAAAGTTATTTTCTTTCAGGGATCCCACAATTTCTAGCAGCGCACCTGTGCGAACATGTGTCTGAATGGTGGATGCGACTCCACTGTATTGTGCTAGCGTGCTGGGGTACGTACCACCATGCCGGTCTTCAGCAGCAGGTAGTGCACAGTCTGGGTGACATCTGCGGCGTGCATGAGGTTGTGGTATGGGTTCTTGTGTTTGCTGTAGCCCACCTCCAGAGCCTCCACAAATGACACCAGGGCTGATATAGGGATCTAAGGGATCGATTTTTAGATGCACACATACAACATGAGATTACACAAACTGGACACACGCACCTGTGGTGGATGTCCCGGTTACAGAAAGTGAAAAACCATGTATTCCTTCTGCCTGTTAACTAAACAAAGGGGTTAATCATTGACTGACCTACCTGGCTGATGCATTATGCTGACCTGAATCAGGTGGTACAGTGACTGGCTAGATCAAATTTGTGACAGGACTGGATATCCACATAACACACACAATGTATTTAGGCAACAATAAATAGTGTTTAGCCTGTTGGGCTGTCGAATGCATCCAACATGAATAGTCTATGGGGGATTTGTTAATTCCAAAGGAATCAAGGAAGCAAAGTCACACTTGGTGGTTTGAGATGCATTAATGCAGTAATATCAATAAAGCACAATAAGGGGTGGTATTATTCACTTTGAATAAATCTGCCTTTCCTTGCTCTATTTCAATGATGTAAATAGGTTATTCTCATCCTAATACATCTTGAGGTGGCTGAACTTTTAAAGTGAAAAACATTAAAAACATCAGAATTATATTGTCTTTGTAGCATTTCCTGTAGTCTTCATCAAATGTCACTGACCTTAAAACGGTTTATGAGGTCATATCTGGTGAGGAGCTCGTAAAAGATGAATTTGAGAGCGTGATCAGCACTGGACTCGTTCAGAGCAAACACGTCAAACGACCACTTGTCTACATTCTGCGGAAACATGATTGGCAAATTTTGAATGGTGACATCTGTGGAGCATATTTGGAGTGTAATTGTGTTGGGAGTAGGGATTTGCATAAGGAAAGCGGTCCAGCATTTTTTATGTGCTATGAATTCCTGTGCTCAAAATGTATGTGTGAGTTTGTGTCTGCTTGTCTGTATATGTGTGTGCGCATGTGTGCATGTCTGTGTGTGTGTTTATGTGTGTTTCTGAATCTGTGTGTGTGTGTGTTTCTGTATGTGAGTGTGTGTTTGTGTACATGTGTGTACGTGTGTCTGTGTGTGTGTATGCGACTGTGTGTTGAAGAGGAAATGCACACTAGCATAAAAAGACCATAAAAATACACTCTTGACATTTTCTTATTTATTTATTTATTTGTTTGTGTTTATGTTCATGTTTATGTCACGGTACCTTGAGCACACCTATGACAGATGGGGGGTAGCTGAGCCCCACCATGTTGGAGGTGCGGCGGTACATCCTGCAGGGGAGAGATAAACACGTGAGGCGGTGGCCACCAGCCGAAAATCAAAAGAATGTGTTCCAGAACCTCATCACCCCATCCACCCTGCCACCCACCAAAATATATACCCCTCTCTTCACTAAACAGCCATCTGAGAAATCCCCAACCTTCACACCAAGGAGATAACCTTCACAGAGCTAAGCCTCCCCCCAAACAAAACTTGCTTTTTATAGCTTCCCCTCTCGCATCATTTGGAGCTTTAGTCAAACTCATTTGAATTATGTGGTCTCAGACCAACTGCAATGCCAACTAGTTTAAACCTTCATAATTTTTAGAAATAGAAGAAAAATCCTATTTCCTCGCACAGCGCCACACACACCATGTGTCATCCTCAGCGAGCAGTGGCATATCTGCACACCTGTCAGGCCAGCGGTGATGTATGGCACGGGGAGGGACGCTGACTAAAGTCAAGTGCCGCTTTCGCCTTACCAAGCCATAACAGAGCAACGAAGCAGTGCAGTCTTGCAAAGCAGGCTTACACTCTGAGGACACCAGCACATCCAAGCCTTCAAGGCTGTTGCAGAGCAATTAATGGCTGGCAATGCGCTTTTACAAGAGCAGTATTGTTGCTAAAACATACCTATTTAGATTCAGAAAAATAACATTACATTGAAGTCATTGTACGGAAGTCACTTTGGATAAAAGCCTTTGCTAAGTTTAATGTAATATAAAGTAATAAAAAGGTCTGAATCAAAGAAAATTGCTTATTCTTCTGTGCGACTGTGAAAGGGACAGCAAGTTTAATACTGCGATACACAAATTCAGCCACCGTGGGGAAGACTCTTGGCATAACTGTCCTACATTTAATCCGAATATCTTAAAATGTTAAAATGTTGATTCATGAAAATGTCACTAGCCTGGAAGATGAGAACTTACACACTTCTGTGAGGCTCTGACCGTGAACAGTGAGATTATACTGAGACACAGACCAGTCTCAGTGCAGTTATACTGAGACACAGACCAGTCTCAGTGCAGTTATACTGAGACACAGACCCAGCCTCAGTGCAGTTATACTGAGACACAGACCCAGCCTCAGTGCTGAGATACAGACCCAGCCACGGTGCAGTTATACTGAGATACAGACCCAGCTTCAGTGCAGTTATACTGAGACACAGACCCAGCCTCAGTGCAGTTATACTGAGACATAGACCCAGTCTCGGTGGGCTGGTTGGTTGGTTGGCTGGTCTCCGTTCTAGACGCCGCCATCTCACCTCTCCACAAAGATGCCGGCCTGCACGGCGTGCACGATGCTCCTGAAGCGCGGCTTCTCCTCTGTCCGTCGCAGCATCAGACCCATCTGACGCGTGAAGGTGGACGCCAGCCAGTCACGCACCTCTGAGGGTACGGAGTCTGACTGGATGTCGCTAAGCTCATCCTCCGTGTCCACCAGCCGCCTGGGACAAAACAAGGAAGAGAGAAACATACAGTTGTGTGGGAGGAGTTGTGTGGCAACATGGAGTGTGGAAGAAAAAGAGAGAGAGAGAGGAAGAGAGACAAAGAGAGATGGGGGGGGGGGGGGGGGTTGGAGAAAAGGAAAGAGAAAAAGACCACAAAAGAAAAGAGAGATGTAAAGAGTGACACTGCAGGTGGGAGTTTAAGACAGAGTTAGAAAAAGATATTGAAAGGTAGAGAGTGGAAAACAAAGTGAATGTAACAGAACATGGAGAGAGTGTAAAAATGACCGGAGAAAAAATGGAGATACAGACAGAAGCGGACAAACCAGATTGACAAAGTAAAAATCCTGCCATATTTTCCTTCTGCCTTTACGCATACAGGTGATGTCACTAATTAGCTGATCTACCTGGCTGAACAGCTATACGAATTGGGACTGGCTGGTTGAGTGAATTGGCTGGAACAAATATGTGGCAGGACTTTTACTTTCTGAACCCAGGATGTCCATCTCTGAATACAGAGTGACAGACAGAGTGATGAAATAGGACACAAACCTGGAAAAGGCATCCTGGAAGAGGCAACATGATAAGATCTAACTGGTATATGCACAGATAAATTCTGCACTTTTATCTCAATAGTTTTAGATCTCAATCGATGGAATAGGTCACTAAATACATGTCCAAAGATAAATTTAAAGATGCATTACAATTTCCTGCCCTAGCATAAGTGCTGTGTAATCAAATAAGATCATATCGGTTAATGATAACCATGACAGGTCTCCTCTGCAAAAGTGGGATGACATTGAGCTAATGCCTGTGGAGGGAATATTCTGTGAACTCATTTACAGTATAGCTTACAGTAAGCCAAATGGCTTCTGGCAGACAGCGGAGAATTTATGGCCTCTGCATGCCACACTCATTCCAGGGATGCCTGACAGGGTTTCCTCCTGTCTCCCCGTGCCAGGGCTGAGGGGGTATATTTCATTGTTTCACTGGGTGATTTGTGACGAAGGCCTTCAGTCTATGTGACCTCACGCTCGGTGACTAGCTGCTATTCAAGCGTGTCCTGAATTATGGCCCAGGCTAAGTCATTTATCATCTGTGACGTCCCTGCCTGCCCCATCTCATCCAACTTGTTTGAATACACACACACGCACACACTCTTTCTCTCTCTCTCTCTCTCTCTTTTGCTCTCTCTCTCTCTCTCTCTCTCTCTCTCTCTCTCACACACACATACATACATACAAGCACACATACTCTTTTCACAATCCCTCTTTCTCACACACAGATACACATAAATATAAGCAAGCATACAGTACACCCATAAGCACACACACACACACGCACACAAACTCAAAAAGCTGTCTTTTAAACTCCTATCCAGGGCAATTAAGGTGTAATTTAGCCCCAGACATGATAACCAGGAAGGGATTAGCTCCAGCAACACCTCAATTGGTCCAGGCTAGAGCTGAAGATCTTTGCCCGAGCCTGATGGGACCCGACCGGACCCGACGGGTTCGGGCTTAGTTTCTATCATTTCACACGGGCTCAGGCCAGGTTCAGGCATGCGGGCCAAGTGCGTGGTAACTGAAAGGTCAGGTGATTGGTTTTGATGAGCTTGAGACAGATGCGAAAATGGATGCTGCGAAGATGAAAAGGAGGCTAGCCTCTGGCAATTATGTTATTTATTTGTTCCAACTTACATGTTTGTTTTAACTTTTCACATTTGTCATAATAAGTGATGTTATGATGTATAAATGTCTCATTCTTCACTAAAGGGCAAAAGATCTGTATGCATGCGCATATTTGAGTATGTTGGGCTACAAATGGGTTCCGGCTTTAGAAAAAATGTCCAGCACCGGGTCGGGGTCGGGGTCGGGCCGAATTCTATGGGGCTTGGGCCTTGTCGGGCCTAACTTTTAAGCCCGATTACAGCTCTAGTCCAGCCTTGGTTCAAGAGTGGAAAAGCGGTTTAACCTAGGGGTTGTATATGAGATGTTGCCTAAATAGTGTGTAGTAGTGCTGTTCGTTGACTGACTTCATGTTTCAGTGATGCACTGGTCAGACAGAGGTGAGTGTTCTGCTTGTGGAGGGCACATGCTTTACCTCGTCTCCTCAATGTACACCGACTCAAGCACTGATGCCGCATATTCAAGATTCTTCTTTAGGTCAACTAGGGACGCCTCTCCTCTTTCCAACTGCTTTACCAGGCACCGTAACCTGTGAACACAAAAGCGCGCACACACACACACACACACACACACACACACACACACACACACACACACATGCACTTCCTGTTAATTTCATTAAATCCAATCATGTTATGGAGTGAGCAACAAATATAAACAAAATCAAATAAACAGCTTGGAGACATTTCATTTACATTTCATTAGGTGAGTTTATTGATGGAGTCATATATCAGATTCCACTCCCTTTTCACATTTGAGAGAGCAATCATTGGTCAACATTATGAGAAACTGTGTCAAGAGAGTATAACATACTGTCATAACATAGTCATCAGAGAAACTGTAATTAAAACATCAACAGTGAGGCTACTGCTACCATTTAAACATGGTCACAGCAATATTTTGGCCCTGTAAAAGAATCTCCCGCTCCAGCAGGAGAAAGCTGTGGTATGAATTGCCATTTAGTATAAAATGTAATATGAGTGTCAGTATTAGTATTTTCTAGTGCAAATTCTAATTTCAATAATACATGCTGGTTGTGTTGGAAAGCCATAGCACACCTCATGGCAACATTCAGGTCCAACACTATAGTGTTGGATAAAGTGGAGCTCAAACTACACCCTAAAATACACAATTACACCCTTGAGACTGGTCAGGTCTTTCATATATGAAATCAACACATTGCCTTGCTATTGTGTGAATGCCTTGCATCAATAGAGATTGGACACTAAGAAGCTTTAGCCTCACTATCTCACCTTAGCACTGGGCTCTGGTTATTCCTCTGTTAGGTAAAGTAGAGATAACATGCCTGACAAAGCCTGCTGATTATCCCTTTAAATCCCCACACTTACAACCTTATCTCATCCCTCATAAGATGCCTCTGAAACCCTTCCCTTCCCCCTCTCGTCATTTATTCCTTCCTTCATTGATTGACAGATTCATTCATTCAGAGTAGGGTCATCCCTCTCTACCTTTAAGAAGCTCTTGAAGAGCCTTCTTTTCCAGGAGTACCTCCCTTCCTAACAAAACTAACCTCCACTCACCAACACTGTCCTCTACCCTGGCTGCAACCGCTTTTGCTTACTCTGTGTTGTGTGTTCCTCTGCGTATCTGTAGTTTGTTTATGTCCTCTATTGGAAGTCGCTTTGGATAAAAGCTTCTGCTAAGTGAAATATAATGTAATATAGGTTTAGAGATTCTTAGCTGTTTTTCATTACACATACTTGATTCATTCATAATAGGTTTCCCTCCACATTACAAAACATTTACTGATTAACAACATTTAGTTGTATTACTGACTGGTTATGGATGCAATTTATATTTGATTGATATAACTGGTAATATAAGTATAAGTATAAGTAAGGTATACTGTATGGTTCATGCATGTTGTATTGGGATGTGTGTCCCATTTGGGTATTATTAGCAAGGCAAGGCAAGGCAAGTTTATTTGTATAGCGCATTTCATACACAACGGCAATTCAATGTGCTTCACAAAAATAAAAGCAAAGGACAATATATAAAGGCATAAAAGATAAAGATAAAGTAAGTGTAAAAGCATAAAAGATATACAAGCATAAAAAAACACACAGAAAATAAAAATAAATTTAGTAAAAATCATTAACAGAAAGCATCTGAAAACAGTTTGGTCTTAAGTCTAGACTTGAAACTGCCAACAGTAGGAGCATTTTTAATGTCTTCTGGAAGTCGGTTCCAGAGCTTTACAGCATAGCAGCTGAAAGCTGCTTCACCACATTTTATTCTAACAGCAGGTTCTACCAACACATTTTTATGAAGTGATCTCAGAGACCTAGTTGGTGCGTATAACTGAAACATATCCAATAGGTAGTTGGGTCCCATCCCATTTAGTAATTTAAACACAAGAAGCAATGCCTTAAAGTCAATTCTATAACTTACGTGGAGCCAGTGCAGGGACCTTAAAACTGGAGTAATGTGGTCAGATCTTTTTGTTCTTGTAAGAACCCTTGCTGCTGCATTTTGGATCAGTTGAAGCTGTTTGATGGTCTTTTTAGGAAGGCCTGTGAAAAGGCCATTACAGTAATCAACCCTACTGGAAATAAAGGCATGTACAAGTTTTTCTAGATCTTGTTTTGACATAAGACCTCTGAGTTTAGCAATGTTTTTTAGGTGATAGAATGCAGATTTAGTTATTGCTTTCATGTGACTGTTGAATGTTAGTTCACTGTCAATAAAGACACCAAGATTTTTAACAGTATCTTTTGCTTTAAGCCCCTTAGTTTCAAGAGCAGTGGTGCAGGCACTATGAGCCATCATCACAAAAATACCAGATTTACACATCTTCTGTGTGTGTGTATGGTGTGTATTCCTTTATCAGACGTAGACAGTGCAATGTCTCCCCATTTTCGGTTTCAGTTCACACGCACGCGCACACACACACACACACACACACACACACACACACACACAAATGTAGAGACAGAGATGGAGAAAAAGTCACAGGCTGAGAGTCCTCTGTCTGAATAACACGTGTGCTGCAGGTTCTCAATGTTCTACACCTTGCAGCAATGCTGTCAGAGAGGCAGCGAGAAAAACGAACTCTGTGATGTGAGTCTGGGCGCAGGGGCTGGGGAAGGGCACAGTGTGGGGACTAAACTTTAATTAAGAGCAGGACCGAGTCATGGCCATGTGCTGTGTGTGTGTGTGTGCATGCCTGTGTGTGTGTGTGCATGCGTGCGTGTGCGTGTGTTTTATGCATATGGTGTGTGTGTGTGTATATGTGTGTGGTGACTAAACTTTAATTAAGAGCAGGACCGAGTCATGGCCATGTGCTGTGTGTGTGTGTGTGTGCATGCGTGCGTGTGTGCATGCCTGTGTGTGTGTGTGCATGCGTGCGTGTGTGTGTGTTTATGCATATGGTGTGTGTGTGTGTATATGTGTGTGGTGACTAAACTTTAATTAAGAGCAGGACCGAGTCATGGCCATGTGCTGTGTGTGTGTGTGCATGCGTGCGTGTGTGCATGCCTGTGTGTGTGTGTGCATGCGTGCGTGTGCGTGTGTTTATGCATATGGTGTGTGTGTGTGTATATGTGTGTGTCTACAACAGATGTAGAGGGAACATTACGTGACATGGGACACAGTGCTCCTGGTCACGGGTCAGGAGTTTAAATTCACACAGGGTTTCAGGGACACAGGGAGCACATGCATTTGCTCCTCATTCTCACTCTCTGAGCTCCCCCTTACAAAAATGTCAAGAGACCCATGTGAACATATGGACAGACTGACTGACAGAAGACCTTAGCTAACTACTCGCGGTCAACACTGCAATCCAAAAGTCTGGAGTGGAAGAATGTGTTGGATTAGGATTGGGCGTTAAAGTGGAACAGAGTAGCAGTGGGTAAATGTGTTTGCACATATGTGTGTGTGTGTGTGCATGTGTGTGTGTGTGTATGTGTGTGTGTGTGTAGTGGGGTGACTTCTGGGCTGCCTTACCGCCTGGCCCATGGCCGTGTGCCCCATCTGTTAAGTGCCCAGTGCCTGTCCCTTAAAACAGTCCTCTTTTGCCTCATATCCCCCCCAAACACACACACACACACACACATGTATATAACCTCCATACTCCCAATGGACGTTAGCATTCATGTTTATTTTCCCAGGCATGGGGGCTGGGGTAGGGTCATGCACAAGAGGATGAGTGAGAGTAGCGACATGTGGCTTGTCATGAATCTAGGCTGGTTTGTTATTTCCTGTTTGCTTTTTCCCTCTTAACTTCTGGGGCTCCTCTGTTCACCCCGTCTCTCTCCTCTTGACTTCTGGGGATCCTCTGCTCACCCCGTCTCCCTATGTGTAAAGAGCCGCGCGGGACGAGTTCCCAACCCCAGGGCCGGTCATTCACCTCCCCTCTTCCGGTTGACATCATCTTTCCAGGAACGCTCAGTGCTCAGACTACTGTACAGGCAAATACAGACACACACACACACACATACACACATGCACACGCTCACACACACACGCAGCTCCTTGGCTTTTTCAGTACTGTCACTGTTGCTCTTAAAAACACACACACTGACACACACACGCACGCACGCGCACACACACACACACAAACACACACACACACACACGCACACACACACACACACACACACACACACACACAGACAAGCCACAGTTCCTCTTAAACACACATTGAACACTTCAAACAAACTCCAGCCAACCCAAACCACGCTGGTATTTTCCATGGGGACTGAACAAGCACATAACTCTGCTAGAAGAAACTTTCCCCCAAACTTTCCCCCAAAACTAAACTAGCCCCCAAACTTTCCCCCAAAACTAAACTTTCCCCCAAACTTTCCCCCAAAACTAAACTAGCCCCCAAACTTTCCCCCAAAACTAAACTAGCCCCCAAACTTTCCCCCAAAACTAAACTAGCCCCCAAACTTTCCCCCAAAACTAAACTTTCCCCCAGACTTTCCCCCAAAACTAAACTAGCCCCCAAACTTTCCCCCAAAACTAAACTAGCCCCAGAGCAGCCAACCCCTAAACTAGCCCTTCTGCAGCCCAGCTGATTGGTACCCTGCTCACAGTGAGAGCAGAAAGCCCACTAAGCATCTGCCCATCTTCACACTGATAACACGCACACACACACATAGACCCACCACCAAACACCACCAACACACACACACACGCACACACGCACAGACACAGAAAGCACTGAACTTCTACACAGCAAGTGTGGTGAAAGCAATGTGTTTGATGACAAAAACATTGATGATGATGTTGATGATCATAATAATGACAATGACGACAGATGCAATAATGTCTGTGGCGAGCCGTCACTTTTAGGGCCCCCATGCCCACAGTAATTGACTCGCTCCTTTGGCATGGCGGCACGAACGCCTGTCCCAGACAGCGCGCAATCGATGCTCCCTGGTCAATGCAATCAGCCAGGGGGGGATTAACCGTTAGCCTGCGGATTGCACACAGAGCCGTCTCACAGATAAGAGGAAGTGCACAACAAAACAGAGTAGCCTCATTTGGCTTGGGGGTCTCTCAGCACCCCCCCAGCCCCCAGACACCCCTGCCTGCCCCAGAAAGCCCTTGATCAACACATTTCTACCCTCTAATGCATTAATCTGGCCACTAAGTGAATTGTGGGATTGGGATGATTAAGGGCCATAAGAGGGGGTGTCTGGACCTACTGCCGCTAATTACAGGGAGACACAATGACTTCAGAGGGATGAAGAGTTAGGCTTGTCAGGCATCCATGAGATTGGCCATGATTGTCTGTGAGTTCTCTATCTCTTGCTCACTCTCGTTCTCTGTCTCTCTCTCTCTTTCTCTCTCTCTGCAATCCTTCATAATTTACAGCCTACCTTCCAGTGATGTAATAACTCTGGCCCATTCAAGTTGTGCCATCCATCACACCACAGCAAACAATGGGGATGCTTTATGTGAATCAGACAAAGAACTCTCTCTCTCTCTTTCTCACACTCTCACTCACTCACTCACTCACTCAGATATACATACACACCCTGTGTTTCCCTCTCTCTCTCCCTCCTTTCCATCTCCCCCGTCTATCTGTCTATCTGTTGAGGGAGGTTGATGTGACAGATGTGTTGAGGCATGCGTAGGAGCTATGTGTTATCTCATCAAAGTGCTCTGGTTGGCTACAGTCAGCCCACCCATGTCAGCATGTGCCCATCATGTTCCTCCTGGCCTTCCTGACAGACAGCAGCCCCTTATAGACGTGGGAGACTGGCGGAAACACGAACATGGGCATTTTACGAGTTGTTGAGCATCTGTGCGGTTGTCAGCTTTCAGATGGGAGAAGAGCAGCTGCCCTGCTTAGGTCTTGCAGACGGGCAAATCACCTGGGTTAGCTTTTCCCCCATTAACCTTAAAGCATAGTTAAATTAAAGGGGCTACTCGGGAGTACTGTGCCCCCAAATCAACACCCAGTACCCCCAAAGAGACATAAATACCAACGAGACAGAAGAGGGTTGTGGGATACCAACATATTAATGTAATTAATGTAAAACATAAAAGGTAGAACCCCCAGTAAGGAGGACAATGGAGGGGCAATTCACACACTGCTTTAAATAAATTCTTTTCATTTTTAAAAACTATTTCAGAAACATTTTTTAATGAAACTAGTATTTCTAAAGGCAAATGTATTTGGTTTACATAACTTGAAGTGCAGCATGCCACATCTGAATTTCATTTTTTAAAGTCACTCCAAAATAAGCTTGCTGTAAATATTGCAGCTTTTAACATAGACATCTTCCAGTCTGCTGTGCAGCTATGGTAAAAGTCATCTCCCCCATCTCACAGCTGCGACTCTGGAGGTGCAACAGCTGCGCAGGTGCATGATAGGGGTGATCACCCCCTTCACTGCATCCCATTACTCACCCTGAGCCCTGCCTCGCCACAGCCATGACCATGGATCTGCTCTAAATGTCCTGACAGGTTAGCCGTTAGTGAGGGTGATAGTGGCTAGCAGTTTATTATATTTTTCATTTTGGCACTTCGCATTGCAGATGGGAGACTGCAGATCCACAGATGTAGTCTCACCTGAGGCATGTTCTTCCTCTATTCTGGAATGCCTAACTCATTCACCCGTTCTTCCTGTGTTCTGGAATGCCCAACTCATCCACTACACACCTTGCTTTGCCTTTTTTTCTTCCTCCACAACCTCTTCTCTCCTTTGTTCCTCCTTTATTGTCTCTCTTTCTTTCTTCATTATCCCTCCCCACCATGCACTTTATCCTTCAATCACCCACTCTGCTTCACTCGTTTCCAAGAATAGTATCCTGTCATCTTCTGTCTTCCTTTATTTCCATAAATAAACATGGGGTCACGGTGATAAACATATAGAGAAAGGCAAAACACAAGGCAGTGGGAAAGAGAAGACAGGGCAAAAAAGGAGAGAAAGGGAAATGGAGTGAGAAAGTGTAAAAATGAGAAAGAGAGAAAAGAAACAGCAAGAAATACAGAGATGAAGAAATGAACTGTGGTCCTTTCCCAGTAAAATGTATGAGCTGTGAGAGGCGACGGCGCTTGCCGGCAGGCAGCTGGGCGACTCTAACAGCCTCTGATGTGATTAATGGAAGTCCAGTCATCAGTTTCACTGCCCCCAGCACTCGGCTCGCATATTCACTCTTTATTTCCTTTTCTTTCTTTCTTTCTTTCTTGCTTTCTTTCTTTCCTTCTTTCTTTTTTTCTCTTTTTCTTTATTTCTGTCTGTCCAGCAGTGCTGAGTTTCCACTGCTGATTGGTAGCACACATCCAGGGTCCCAACACCCACCTAACCACCCCCCAACTTCTCATACCCTGACCAAGCTCCCATAAATCCAGCCACGAAACCCCATTCAGTGCTCATGAGATATTTATGCCTAAGTGCTCTTAGGGCGTGAAGTATTTCCTCTGGTTCTCTCCCGAAGTCAGATTGAAATTCTCCCTTCCTTTGGGCTTCCTCACACTTTCAAACTGGTCAGGCAAGTGTGTTATGAGTATAAAGGATGTGTGTATGTGTGTGTGTGTATGTGTGTATGTGTGTGTGTGTGTGTGTGTGTGTGTGTGTGTATGTGTGTGAGGGAGGAAGAAAGAGATAGAGAAAGAGAAAAAGAGAGACAGAGAGAGAGAGAGAGAGAGTGTTTGTGTGTGTCCATCTGTGTGGGTTCGTTTAAGTGCACCACACTATTAACTGTCTGACGAAGCCTTATCTAATCACACAAGTGTATTTTGTTTCGTTCCTACAACCAACTGAAGTTCCAGTCCACACTTTGTCCTCTTCTCCATCTATTGCGAGTGAGATACGAGATCAGCCAGGCAAGGAGATTTAGACTCAATGAAGACATGCAAGAAAGGCACCAACATTTTCTGTGTGTGTGTGTGTGTGTGTGTGTTAGTGTTTGTCTGTGTGTGTGCGTGTGTGTGTGCGCTACTAGGAGAAAAAGAATGTGTTCGTGCGTGTGTGTGTGTGCGTGTGTGAGTGTGCTTGTGTGTGTGCGTGTGTGTGTGTGTGCTTGTGTGTGTGTTTGTGTGTATTTGTGCATGGATCCTTGTTTACTATTTAACTTGCCCAGCTTTGGACTTCCAGAGCAGTGCCTATATATAATGTTTTAGTTATACTTTATTTTACTGTCATGGTTACATCAATCAGGTGGAGTGTAACAAAGTGTGTAACAATATGTAACATTATGTACTTACACTTTACCGTAGGGTTAGGGTTAGGTATGTACAGTGTGACTACATAATATTTCATGTTGTTACATGTAAAACATGTACACATGTAAAACATGTACATTTAAAAAAAGGAACCGTAAAATAAATTATTACCGATGTTTCTAAGTTATGTTAATTATAAAATAATTTAAATAATTAAAAATAAAATTTACATAACATTACATTTTCATCTACACTAACAGGTGTTTGCATTGATGAATTTAAAATCACAATAAATAAAACATTCAGTTTATATGTGGCAAAGCCCCAACCGATGCACCACAGCAAAAGAGCAGTATTCAGTCTTAGTCCTGGTAACGTTTCACTGGCACAATGTGACAAACCTTCTGTCTTTCCATTAATAAAGTATCTAATCAAGTTGTATGTATGCCATGAATCAAACTCCAATCTGTGGCATGAATTCAATATTGGATGAGATGGTAAAGAGCAGGAGAAATCAGATAACTGTGCCATGAAGAGATGAAAACTGAAGCAATAAGACTGACTGCAAAAGCCAAAATTGGGAATCTTTTTTCCGAATGGCAACATTCCTCAGCACAGACTGTCTGCACTGAATAATGAAATGGTTGGAATGATATGAAGATTGCTCTGCCTTGATGGCCATGCAACTCCAGGTATCATCTTCCAAACAAGCAAAGATGGGACACTTAGTGGCTTCAGATTGCCACAAGAACAGGCCACTTACCTAACATATACGAAACAACAATGGCCTGCACTAGTGCCTTTTATACACTCAGCAGAGTACCCAAAGTGCTTTACGTGGACAGAATACCTAGACACAAAATGTGCACTGCTTCCCATAGTGTGAGCCAGTTTCTTTGGATTCAAGCTGAAGCAAAGTGGCAAGTTGGACATTGCAGTAGCTGGTCCGGGAGTGTCTGCTCAGACTTTCTGGACAGAACCTGAAACGTTCTGTAACAGAAAAAGACTTCAAATGTCACAGGTTGGACTTGACATTTTCACAGCTGCCTTAAAAAAAGTCATCAAAGGCACACTGATTTCCAATCCAGCAACTACGAGGAAAGAAGAAGAAGGAAGACACTTTCTACAGATTTAAACCACAAGAACCCTGTTTCAGGCAAAGTCAGAATGCGCACCATTAGAAAAGCCTCAATATACAGGGTGAAATAACACCTCCCAAATATTTCTCAACCAACTACATAACTTAGCAAACACTTAAAATAACTGTATGTTGTCAAAATACTGATTTGGTTCGAAATCACAGTCACCAGGATTTATAAACACAACACGGTAAAGAGGAATTAGTTCCTCCGTCACATATCTGGAAACACCTCATTTCTTAACAACATTGCCAATAATATGCCAATAATGAAGTTGCACTAGTAAACACAGCTATGACATCTTTGGTTATCCCTGAAGTACAGTAGGCTGACGTTTTGACTTGTCCATGGACACACAATACTTTTCAAGATGACTGAACCACTATCAACCTCTGACAGAACTCATACATCAACTGAGTTCCCACTGCAGGCTAATCCCTCTGATGTCTGTGAGTTTACATGGTGTTCACAGAAATGTAATCAGAAGGCTACAGACAGGGAGCCTGCATAAACAGGAGGGAGGGAAACTAGCCAAATTTGGCTTCATCTGAACTATTACCAAGAACACAGCAAACTCTCATAACAAATACAGTTGCCAACTGAATTTAAACATACTCTTAAAAACTGCTATACCTGTACCATACAACAAAACAACTCTGCTCAGTTTGAAGCCATTTCCAGAAATGTGTGTTTTTACGTGTCTTACGTGAGTCGCTCTCCTGCAGTGACTTTAAAGCCATTTATTCTGGCGAGACATGAGTTCAGAATGCTGTGACGCTAAAAGACTGAGTGCTGAGCACATAAAGACTTTCTGCTTCCTGAGCCGCAGTCCTGCCATCCCTCACGATCAGAAACCATGAGGCCTGCCTGCTAGACTGAGCACTGTGGCCAAGCCGTCCAGGATGGAGGATTGTGTGCGTGACTTGCTGCCTATATGTTTATGTGTGGGTGTGCCTGTGTGTGTGTGCCGTGTGTGTACATCTGCTTGAGTGTATGTGTGTGTGCCCGTGCCCACCTGCGTGTGTGTGTGTGTGCCGTGTGTGTACATCTGCTTGAGTGTATGTGTGTGTGCCCGTGCCCGTGTGTGTGTGTGTGTGTGTGTGTCTGTGTGTGTTACTTGTTTATGTGTGTGACTTCATCTGGGGCTCTGGTATGATGCTATGTGTACACTGACCTTACATTTCTGTTCCCCTCCTCTGTAATTCTTGCTACAAGCACCAAATATCGTCTCTCTGTCTATCAGAAGCCATTGCTGACTGGCAGGACTCCAGTTGTCCCATTACACAGACAGACAGATAGACAGACAGGTAGATAGACAGACAGTTCATTATACATACACAGAGACACAGTCAGGGAGAGAGAGAGAGAGAGCAAGAGAGAGCGAGAGAGAGAGAACGAAACAGAGAGAGAGACAGAGAGAGTGTCTCTGTCCCACCTTAACCCCTCACCTCGAGGTAATGTGCAATGTGTGATGATGATGATCTGGCAAAAAGCCCTGAGCTGAAAATGACACCAACATTACCTATGTCATCACAAAGCAGCACTTACTCTCAATCACAGCCCCTCAGCTAACACACTCAGTTTCTCTGCAGAGGGAGGGAGGTAGATAATGAAGAGAGAAATGAAAAAGAGACAGACACAGAGGAAGAGAGAAAGAAAATGATAATTTACTTGAAAACTGTAAAAACTAACAAACTAGCAGGCGCAGAGAAGTAGTGGAAAAAAAATCACTGACACATCCCAAATGTTGCACTTTGTAATTAGTCCTGCCAACACCACCCTATGCGCACCCCCCTCCCCCAATCCTATGCGCCCCCCCACCTCCATCCACCCCCACCCACCCTCTCGTCCAATCTCTCCACAGCATGATGCATGACTCCAATTACCGCTGAGAGAGGGGATGGGTGTAGCTGTGGGGTGGGGTGAGGGTATAAAAAAGTTTTCAGACAGAAAGTCAATTGAGAATCGCTAATGGGGGGAACATGGCAGGGGACAGTGGGGCGGTGAGCGGCGGCCATGTTGCGTTGGCTGTGTAATGATGCCCTAAATGGCCGTGCTCCTCAGGAGACACTGGCCT
The DNA here is from genome assembly GCA_027475355.1 of Coilia nasus. Taxonomy (NCBI): domain Eukaryota; kingdom Metazoa; phylum Chordata; class Actinopteri; order Clupeiformes; family Engraulidae; genus Coilia; species Coilia nasus. The sequence continues at coordinate 38,519,617 of CM050221.1, forward strand.
GTGCGACAGCAGCTAAATGGACCGTGTGTGTGTGTGTGTGTGTGTGTATCTGAGGTGGGGGGGTGCGGTGGTGTGTGGGGGGTTTGGGAAGCAAGAGCTGAGTAGGTGTGTGTGTGTGTGTGTTTGCGTGTGTGTGTGTTATGGCTGGCCAGTGTTCTAGTCAATGTGTGTACGTTGAGATTGTAGGGCTTGTGAGAAGACAGTTCTGATTCTAAAGAATGGCAGCATCTCTTATCTATCTGCAACTGCAGGTTTAATTCAGCATCACAAACTAACTTAAGAGGATAACACTTTAGACTAACGACTCCCTATAAAATATAAATGTATTTGTTAACTCTTAATTAACACTTCATTCATCATTTGTATAAAAGAAAAAAGAGGTGTGCACATCCAAAAAAATAAGCTAGAGAGGTTTAACAGGTACTTCACCTGGTAAATGAAATCTTTTTCTGGAGCAAAACAGTGTGCAGACCACCTCTTGTGTAGCACTTGTGAGTATATATGTTCTCTAGCACTTGTGAGTATATATTGTGATTATATATGTTCTCTAGCACTTGTGAGTATATATCTTCTCTAGCACTTGTGATTATATATTGTGATTATATATCTTCTCTAGCACTTGTGATTACATATCTTCTCTAGCACTTGTGATTATATATCTTCTCTAGCACTTGTGATTATATATCTTCTCTAGCACTTGTGAGTATATATCTTCTCTAGCACTTGTGATTACATATCTTCTCTAGCACTTGTGATTATATATCTTCTCTAGCACTTGTGATTATATATCTTCTCTAGCACTTGTGAGTATATATCTTTGGATGTGCTCACCCCTTTTCATAATGTATGCAGACAGACAACCAACAGGAAATGAGACAGAATATAAATATAATTATAAATGATTTATTGATATGATGTAATGTAAAAATAATGATTAACAAATTATGAACAAAGTGTTAATTAGGAGTTAACAAATACATTTACACTGCTGGCCAAAAGTATTGGCACCCCTGCAATTCTGTCAGATAATGCTCAATTCCTCTCAGAAAATGATTGCAATTACAAATGATTTGGTAGTAATATCTTCATTTATGGTGCTTGCAATGAAAAAACACAAAAGAGAATGAAAAAAAATGAAATCAATTATCATTTTACACAAAACTCCAAAAATGGGCCGGACAAAAGTATTGGCACCCTCAGCCTAATACTTGGTAGCACAACCTTTAGACAAAATAACTGCGAACAACCGCTTCCGGTGAGTTTCTTACAATGCCCTGCTGGAATTTTAGACCATTCTTCTTTGGCAAACTGCTCCAGGTCCCTGAGATTTGAAGGGTGCCTTCTCCAAACTGCCATTTTCAGATCTCTCCACAGGTGTTCTATGGGATTCAGGTCTGGACTTATTGCTGGCCACTTTAGAAGTCTCCAGTGCTTTCTCTCAAACCATTTTCTAGTGCTTTTTGAGGTGTGTTTCGGGTCATTGTCCTGCTGGAAGACCCACGACCTCTGAGGGAGACCCAGCTTTCTCACACTGGGCCCTACATTACGCTGCAAAATTCGTTGGTAGTCTTCAGACTTCATAATGCCATGCACACGGTCAAGCAGTCCAGTGCCAGAGGCAGCAAAGCAACCCCAAAACATCAGGGAACCTCCGCCATGTTTGACTGTGGGGACCGTGTTCTTTTCTTTGAAGGCCTGTTTTTTTTCCTGTAAACTCTATGTTGATGCCTTTTCCCAAAAAGCTCTACTTTTGTCTCATCTGACCAGAGAACATTCTTCCAAAACGTTTTTGGCTTTCTCAGGTAAGTTTTGGCAAACTCCAGCCTGGCTTTTTTATGTCTCTGGGTCAGAAGTGGGGTCTTCCTGGGTATCCTACCATAGAGTCACTTTTCATTCAGACGCCGACGGATAGTACGGGTTGACACTGTTGTACCCTCGGACTGCAGGACAGCTTGTAATTGTTTGGATGTTAGTCGAGGTTCTTTCTCCACCATCCGCACAATCTTTCGTTTAAATCTCTCGTTAATTTTTCTTTTCCGTCCACATCTAGGGAGGTTAGCCACAGTGCCATGGGCTTTAAACTTATTGATGACACTGCGCACGGTAGACACAGGAACATTCAGGTCTTTGGAGATGGACTTGTAGCCTTGAGATTGCCCATGCTTCCTCACAATTTTGCTTCTCAAGTCCTCAGACAGTTCTTTGGTCTTCTTTCTTTTCTCCATGCTCAATGTGGTACACACAAGGACAAAGGACAGAGGTTGAGTCAACTTTAATCCATTTTAACTGGCTGCAAGTGTGATTTAGTTATTGCCACCACCTGTTATGTGCCACAGGTAAGTAACAGGTGCTGTTAATTACACAGATTAGAGAAGCATCACATGATTTTTCAAAGGGTGCCAATACTTTTGTCTGGGCCATTTTTGGATTTTCATGACTGGACAATAGTGGCATTAGAAAGCCTCTTGGTCTACAGGGACATCACCCATGGTCATTATCCATTTTCCTTTCTCTTACCTTCCTGTCAAAACAAACACTCAGTCTATTTTCCCCAAAACTTAACAAAAGTTAAATGCACCATAACATACTACTGTGAAGTTCCTTCAATAGCAACTGCAACTGCAAACTAAATTTAAACATACTCTTACCAACTGCTATATCTATACCATACAACAAAACATCTCTGTAAATGTCTACAGCACTTTTTATCCTGGTGCAGTCCTCAGTTTAAAACCATTTTCAGAAATGTTGATGAGTTGCTCTCCTGCAGTGACTTTAAAGCCATTTATTCTGGCGAGACATGAGTTCAGAATGCTGTGACGCTAAAAGACTGAGTGCTGAGCAGAATAAAGGCTTTCTGCTTCCTGAGCCGCAGTCCTGCCATCCCTCGCAAACAGGATGGAGGACTGTGTGCGTGACTTGCTGACTATATGTTGACTATATGTTATGCATGTGTGTCCCTGTGTGTGTGTGTGTGTGTGGGGTGGGGGGGGGTACATGTGCTTAAGTGTATGTGAGTGTGTGTGGGTGTGTGCGCGTGTGTGTGTGTGTGTGTGCGTCTATGAGTATGTGTGTGTGTATGTCTATACGGCGCCTGTGTGTGTGTGTGTGTGTGGATGCTTATAAGTGTGTTAGGGCTGTCCAGCGCAACTCAATCTTGTGCTGTGCCACTGGGCACAACAGCTGGCTGGGTGTGCATTAACCCTCTGTTTCCCCCCTCCTGCCGAGTACCTGATTGTTTTCTATGTAATCCCTACATAGTTCTCAGAGACGGGATTGGAGCGGGGTCTGTGTGATGTCACTGTCAACGAACTGATAAAGCAACAGTGTGTCATCCACAAAAATGCTTTAAATCAAACTAATCACAATAGCCTGTTATTTCATATACCAGTGCCTTCACAGAGCCAGACCTCGACATACTATTTGTCTCATATTGGGGGTTATGGCCCAACTGTGAGCCAAATCTGAGCCATAGCCTAGCGACTCAAAGCTGCTGTCAAAACTCCTCTCCTGTCACCACAAGCAATCCACTCCCTTGCCTGTCACATGGGCATGTGGCTGTCCGGAACTGAACATAATCCCAGATTCTGCCCCACCAGGCTGACGGGACGGGGTGGAATGTTACGTAATCTGGGGGGATTAAGCTACGCACTCTAACGTAGGCGTGGGGGCTGGGGCATTTGTGCTTGGTGCGCTGCTAAGGTGATGGTGTGTGGGGGGTGGATGGGTTACAGTTACCAGGAGGTCCAGATGGCAATGGGGACAGAATCACATGGACTTTCTCTCTTCCTCTCTCCCTCACCCCCCCCCCCCCTCCTTACTCACTCACTCCTGCCTCTCTGTCCCTCACTCACTATCCTCCCCTCTCTGTCTCTCACTCTCTTAATCATTCAGGCGCTCACACACTCACTCACTCACCCACCCACTCACTCACTCACACGCTGACTCATCCACTCGTGCACGCACTCACACCCTCACTCACTCACTGGCTGTCTACATTGAATACATGCATAAAGTGCTGCCTTCAAAGGTACCTTCGTTTTGCCCAATTCTGAAGGAACCATAGCTGGTTCCATGCTGCATTCAACCTCCAACATTCTATCGAACTATGAAGTCAGCTGTTGGCATTATGGCAACAGCGTTCTGTGTTGCTGTGTAGCCAGGCCATCAAAAACAAAGGTTTTAATCGGCACCTTGATGTCTGCTTAAGGCGAGTGACTTGTTAAACAGTGAAGGTAGCAAGACAACAAGTCACTAGCTTCCCATTTCGAACATAGCCACTCACTTACGCACACTCACTCACATATTCACACCCTTATTCACACACTCACTGACTTACTCACTCACTCACGCTCATTCACTCACTCACTCACTCACTCACTCACTCACCCACTCATGCACACATTCACTCACTCACTCATGCACATATTCACACCCTCATTCACTCACCCACTCACGCATACACTCATTCATTCACTCCCTCACTCACTCACTCACACACACTCACAACCTCACTCACCCATGCTCACACTCACTCACTCACTCACTCACAGTGTAAGGACATGATATAGAGTTCAGCTTCATGCTGAAAGCTGTAGGACTGGCACTCCCCACACAGTCCTTATGTACTGTATGCTAAAACACAGACCTTATGTACTGTATGCTAAAACACAGACCTCATGTACTGTATGCTAAAACACAGACCTCATGTACTGTATGCTAAAACACAGACCTTATGTACTGCATGCTAAAACACAGTCCTCATGTACTGTATGCTAAAACACAGACCTTATGTACTGTATTCTAAAGCACAGTCCTTATGTACTGTATGCTAAAACACAGACCTTATGTACTGTATGCTAAAACACAGACCTCATGTACTGTATGCTAAAACACAGACCTTATGTACTGTATGCTAAAACACAGTCCTTATGTACTGTATGCTAAAACACAGACCGTATGTACTGTATTCTAAAGCACAGTCCTTATGTACTGTATGCTAAAACACAGACCTTATGTACTGTATGCTAAAACACAGACCTCATGTACTGTATGCTAAAACACAGACCTTATGTACTGTATGCTAAAACACAGACCTTACGTACTGTATGCTAAAACACAGACCTTACGTACTGTATGCTAAAACACAGTCCTTACGTACTGTATGCTAAAACACAGACCTTACGTACTGTATGCTAAAACACAGACCTTATGTACTGTATGCTAAAACACAGACCTTATGTATTGTATGCTAAAACACAGACCTTATGTACTGTATGCTAAAACACAGACCTTATGTACTGTATGCTAAAACACAGACCTTATGTACTGTATGCTAAAACACAGACCTTATGTACTGTATGCTAAAACACAGTCCTTATGTACTGTATGCTAAAACACAGTCCTTATGTACTGTATGCTAAAACACAGTCCTTCTAGATTCTCCTGCTGAGCACTGACCTTTTATATGTCTATAGTATAGCATTAGCCACCACGGGCCTAACATATTTCCTAAACAATTGCATTTTTGTTTATGATTCTAGCAGATGCCTTTATCCAAAGTGATTTAAACTATAGTTACCACATCCTTCCAGTGTGGCAGTGCATTTGTTGGTGATGGCACTTTGTCCTACCATTTTGACTGACACAAACCAGTTAGCATGCTGTTACTACACCGTGTCAGGATGTCTTTTCAGTTTAGGCAATGATGACAAGTTGTTGTGCAATTTTAGTTTTTTTTTTCAGAGGAGGTACCTCTGAACATCCCTGACAGGTGTGTGTGTGGCTCACGTCACTCGGTCAGTCCCATTCTTCTCCCTCTGAGTGTGTCGCCTTTAAAGGTCACTCCATTACAGGCGCACTCAGGGTGACTCTTTCAACAATCTAATAAAAATCCAATCCAATTTTCACAAAGGTCACCAAATCAACGGGATGCGCCACTCCCTAAGATGAAAATCATTTAAGGTCATGATGCATGCAGACGCCCACACACGCACAAACACATGGACACACATACATAAACACACACACACATCAATACAACCACACACACACACAAACAAATACACACACACACACACACACAAACAAATTCACGATAATATTTATACACACACACCATATTATCACATTCTACCACACAAGTACACACAAGTGCACACATGTTAACACATACACACACACAAACATTTCGGAGGTGACCTCTTACAGCACTAACAGCTGCGGGACAGCATATTTTTAATTGGTTTAAACAGATCTCCACTGTGAGGTCTTTAAAGTGATCTCATCGCCTTTGGGGCCTCGACAGGCTGCCTCCATCACTTACCGTCTCACCCGCTACAAGCACTGCTCCCAGACAAGTGCAAAATGCACAATACCACACAAACACCACACACACACACACACACACGCATGCACACACAAACACACACCTCAGAGTCCTCTCACTCTCTGTCTGTCTGTCGGCCCCCGCCATCCCCCATCTCAACAATCTCAACAACACCTGAGTGCAGATTGGACCCTATCCAGATCCTGTGCCCATCGGGTTTCAGAACCGATCCAAATCAGTTTTGGTGTTGTCACTTGTCCAGGCCTTGGAGAATGTTGAGACAGCTGCTAACAACAATTCACAGGTGGCTTGTGGGACTGCTGAGGAAACAGACATTCTAGCAGATCTCCATGCAGTCATCATACATTTATTATAATTTTGTTAAGTTTGGTTTAATGATATATCCTCTAACAATGTAAAAGGCAATACTGAGGCAAAGCAACATTGACTTTGAGATTTAGTATGTAGCTACAATGAAATCCATGACGGCAAGCCAACAACTTTACAATATTTCACCACAAAATCAAATGGACACCTGGCGGTTAAGGTAACAGACCTGAGGACTGGAGGATTGCAGGTTTGAATTCCCAGGTAAGGTAACAGACCTGTGACCAGAGGGTCGCAGGTTGAAAATCCACCAACTGCCAGTAGTGCCACTGAGGTACCCTGAGCATGGCACCATCCCCACACACACACACACGTGCGCACACACACACACACACACATACAAACACACACACACACACACACACACACACACACACACACACACACACAAACACACAAACCTACACAAAAACACACACACTCTCTCTCTCTCACACACACACGGTTTCTTCTCCATCCAGTGAAGACTAATTCTGAACATTAACTGGGCAGCCAAAGATCTTTGAGAGTCACACATTAATAAAGAATAAATAATGCAGTAATAAATACATAAAGCACAGTGTGCTGGTTCTGAACAAACATCATCCATCATTCGTCAGTGCAGCTGAAGCACCCATAAAGCTTTATAAAGCACCATAAGCCATGCAGCAAAACACATCAAACAACCCATTAGGGAAAGCCCCTGTCATCTGGAGCTGGGGTAAGCAGCAGAGTGAGGGGTAAACAAAAGAGTAAACAATCTGGCGTCTTTTAGTGTGACAGCGACAGATTGCTCTGTCGCTTATGTCATGGCACAATAAATGAGTCTGGAAGAGAAAGAGAGAGAGAGAGCGATAGAGAGAGAGAAAGAGAGAGAGAGAGAGAGAGAGAGACAGAGAGACAGAGATAGAGCAATGAAGTACACAAATTATGTACATAAGAGAGTAGCAACTGAGAAGTGAGGGTAAATGAATGACGGAACGAGTGATGTACTGTACACAAGAGGGTGGTCAGAAGAAGAGGGACAATGTGAGAGTGGGAGAGAGATCAGAGGTGATAATGATAGTGAAAGAGGCAGACGAAGTACACGATTTCTTTACTTAAGTAGGTATAGTATAAATATAGTATAGATACTCCTTGTGAAACATTACTCCACTACAAGTGGAAGTTGTTATGCAAATTTGTTTTACTTAAGTTGAAGTACGAAAGTACTTGTTTTAAAAAATACTTAATACACAATATCACTATTTTCACATTTTAGAGCTTACCTGATGTCATAATTTCACTACTGTGAAGGCAGGACTATGGCTTTCATGAAGTAATGAACTAATTAGGAGAATTGCGGTCAGCATAGGCTAACTCTTTCAAGGATTCCAGGAGTTTTATATTAGCACATAGTAAGAATGAAGTACTGAGAGTGAGCCACATAGTGAATTAGCAATTCTGTTGTACAGTCTAACCAGTGCATGTGTAGTAAGGTGAAAGTCGCAAGGTGTCAAAATGTTTAATACTTAAGTAAAGTACAAATACTTGTATTTAAAAATTGTATTTAAGTTACTGTCCACCTTTGGAATAATGCACAGAAGAGAGAAAGAAAGGCAGGGTGACATATGTAGTACTAATACAAATAAAGCAATGGTGGGAGAGTGACAGAGAGAGAGAGAGAGAGAGACAGAGACAGAGACAGAGACAGAGAGAGAAATAGAGGCCAATGTTTTTCTCAGGCCCATTAGGGAGTATGTGACACTGGTATGGACCCATGGTTCTGGTCCCTGCTGCCCCTGACCAAGCCCAGATGTGGTCCAGGATGACTGGCAAACTGAGCCAATATTCACAAACATCTGCAAACAATTTGTCATTTGCTTTGAGTCCAGTGCAAACGTTTGCGAACACATGCCACATGCAAACAGTCTGAGGAGGCATTCTCTGGCACCCGTGCAGGGATGCAGGACTTACAAGTGTTACTGCTAAAGCATAAGTAACAGTGGGGAAAGTTTGCACAAAAACAATCAAGTTATAAAGTTCTCAGAAAACATGCTCGCCTCTTCACTGCTGTAATCACACCCCTAGTCTGGATCCAGCCAGGATCATCTGCTCATACTGTAGTACCCTGGAGATGAGCCATATAGAGCTTAATCTCTGCCCTCGGTGGGCAGATGGTCCTGTAATGACTATAAGTGTGGTAAACCTCTGTCTTGCACACTTATTTTTTGGATAGATGGAAAGAGTGTAAACATTAAACTAACTTTCTGCTCTGTATTATTTGGTGAAAACAAATTGTCTCATAAGCAGGTCTCTGACATATTCAAAACAAAAACTGATAACACTAAACACAGTATAATTGGTCATATCAATCCTTGGTAAGCATGGCTATTTGACAGTCTCTCCATCTCCCCTACTGTCTTTGTCTTGCTCATTAAGCATGTTGATCAGTGCTGTGCTGCTGATTAGCATTCATGTTAGCGGTCCAATTAATCCTGATGTGGTTACCCACACAGCTGGAGTGAATGATGCGTCGTTGGTATGACCCAGAGCCTTGTGTTTGGGCTGAAGCCATGTTGTTGGACTGAGTGCCCCTCTGTGTTCTGTTAAAGGTCTACTTCCCCTGGCTGGAGAGGGGTAAGGGGGGTGGTTGGGTAACAGAACTCATCTGACTCACCCCATGTCAACCCCCCACCTGATGCTACCCCTGGTGAAGCGTGATGCATGTGTCCTCTTTAGCATTCAGCAGACAGGCTGGAGGGGAGATCTATCTGTCTGTGCTGTCTGTTGCCAGGGCTGGAAACAGGCCCATGCTCCAAGCTTGCATCCCGTTAAAGCAACAGCTCTAGTCACAACAGTACAGGTCATAAAGCATTTTTACTTAAAGAACCATACTAGCTGCTTGAATGGCTTTACTTATTCCAACTGCACTAAAAACACTGACAAAAATGCTGACAAAAAACACTAAAACATGGCCTTTTAAAAGAGCTTTCTATCTGTCAATCACACACAAAAACACACACACACAAAAAGTACACACACACAGTTGCTCACTTACTCTCTCTCTCTCTCCCTCTCTCTCTCTCTCAGTGTGAAGTAGCTACTTGGAAAAGTTCAGAGTTTAAAGTTTTGAGACTGCGGTTTTTCCAGTGGCTGATCTTCTTTATGTTCATGTTGAGCTGTTCTGTGGCAACCAGACCCTTTGATGGTAATACAATGCTGGAGCAATGTTTTTCTTTCCCTCCCTCTCTCTATCTCTCTCTTCCTCCTTCTCTCTCTCTCTATCCCTCTCTTCCTCTTTGTCTCTCTCTCTCTATATATATCTCTCTTCCTCCTTCTCTCTCTATATCTCTCTTCCTCCTTCTCTCTCACTCTAATTCACACCAGAGAGGATGAAACAGAGTGCAAATTAAACCCAGTGGTAAACAGGGGTGGGGAAGGGAGACAGTTGCAAACATGTGTCCAAGTGACTCATGCTAATGGTGCTGGGAAAGTACTCAGGTTTTCATGTATCGTCATAGCACAGCAGCAGGAAGACTCCTGCTCAAAATGATCTTCACTTCCCAGACTACAGACTACTTTTTATTATCCCCTTATGCAAGGATTTGGTTTTTCAAATAAATTGGTATAACTTTTCTATACCTCTAACTCAATATGTCATTGATCCTGTATAAACATATTAGCCAAATAATAACTCACTGCAAGTATAGGTATCCTTTAACTTCAGTTATTCAGCTATTTAGATGGCAGAACCAACAGAACCAATCCATACTCAGCTGCCCAAGGTTGGGGCTGGGGTTCCACTTTGACCACATGCACACACACACACACACACACACACACACACAAACACACACACACACACACTGTCTCAGTGTGACAGACCAGACATGCCGGCAAATAAACAATTCATGGCGGCGCTTTGGAGGAGAATGCCATAGGAGCTAAACACCCCTGTGTGTGTGTGTGTGTGTGTGTGTGTGTGTGTGTGTGTGTGTCCATTGGAGGAGAATGCCATAGGATCTGAACACCCCTGCCGCATCCAGGGCCTTTCATCTAGGAAGGCACGCACGTGGCGTGGCCTTAAAGGAGAACTTCGGTGTAAAATGAAAATTGGCATGTTAAAACATCATACCGAGTTGGTATGTGTACTGAGGAGCAAAATTGATTTAGCCTGTTGCACTCAGAGTTTAACTATTTTTTATCGTTTGTCCCAGAAGGCTAACAATGGAAGTGGTAGGTGCCCTCAGACGAAGCATGACGACTACACTATTTTTAAACCATTAAAACAGCACGAAGAAACAACAAACAAAGGCCCTGACATTAAAAACGAGGCACTGAGAACTTTGAAAGTGTACACAACATTTATTAATAAAACGGTTTTGACAAGCAGTACCTTGCTGTAGTTTCTCGTCGCCGCCATGATGAAAGTCCGCACCAGTCGATTGACAAACACGAACCAGCAGGAAGAATAGGAAGAGAGGTGGTACAATTGACTTGTTTGGACTTTCATCATGGCGTTGGTTGGTTGGTTGGTATGTTGGTTGGTTGGTTGGTATGTGTTTCATCAGTACACATACCAACTCGGTATGATGTTTTAACATGCCAATTTTCATTTTACACCGAAGTTCTCCTTTAAGAATAAACACCAATGTTTGATTAAAGCGCAGGGAGGAGCCACCATGGCAACTACAGTAACAAGACAGATTCACATGCAGTGACACCGAGGACATGCAGGAGGTAGCTTAGTATGTTGCCATTTTGTATATCAAATAATGTTATTGTTTGTCCATCACATGTAAATGTTCAGCCATTTTGTTCCCTTAGACATATACTTATGGTTGGTTCTTGATTACTTATATTTTAATAAAGTAAACAAAAGAATACCTTTGCCATCTTGGTTTAATTCAACAATAACACTGAAGGTTGCTACTTGTTCCTTCTGGCAATGTGTCCACCCTACACAAACAGGACGAAACAGGAAAAATGCATCCCAGATGTTTTTCTTGCGCCACATTTACACATCATTGTGTCCGATCTTATTATTCTGCATCCTCCCTCTCCTCAGTGCCAAGTGTTCAGTGCCGAGTGTCTGAGAGGCATCTCTCCAGAGGGCCCGGTGGGCCTCAACGGTACCGGACCTGGGGGGGTATTCCAAGAAGGTGGTTTAGTCACTACCACAGGTAAGTTAACTCTGAGTAAGGAGTAAACCTACTAACAGAGGAGCCTTATGGCTTTATTCTCCTATAAAAACAAATGTTGAGGGCTCTTATATTAGAGGCTTTACCACTTGCTCTGAGTTAACATACCATGTGTAGGGACGTCCACAGTCCCCGCTAAAACTACCGCTCCCAGTAAACCGACACTTCCGGGACCGTCATGACATCGACGTCACATTAGTCAGCTCCTATAATTAGGAGTGGCAGTGCCAATAATTCGGCCTCTCTGTCTGGACATTGGACTATAGAGATACCCCTCTAAAACCTAGCTAGTACCTGGTGAAAGTTCACCGCCGTGCAACAAAGAAGAATCAACGTGCTTTTGTATTTACCATTGGCCACGGTAACCAGTACTTCAGTTCGCTACCTCTTTATTGCTAAGATACAACCGGGTAATTACAGTTCCATTAACAGTAACGTTACGACTGCAGCCCAAGCAGTTATTTGAAAGTTAGAAGCGACAGGATTCCTTCTTCCTTTATTATTTGCGCCGCGCACCACCAACCAGAGACTTTTCCCTCGTCAAAGAAGCTTCGGACGAAAAGGGACTCTGCAACTTCATGAACATTCCGAACCTCCGCTGACCCGACAGGTCGGACCCCTCTGCATCGAAGGACGAGCAGACGGACAATTGGAAGTAAGGGCTGGCATTTGGGCACCTTAGTCCTGCAGGAGTTAGATCATAATATGCAGTAGTGCTGTAAACTCAGGAACGTTTTAAATGTGCACACTGAAGTCAAGTCAAGTTTATTTATAAAGCACTTTAAAAATTCAACAAAGGCAGCTGACCAAAGTGCTGAACAAGTAGGTGAAAGGACTAAAACACAAGGACACCATGACTAGAGGACAACATAAAAACACAGAGATGACCTGATGGTGGATGACTAATATAACAAAATGATATATTTGCAAAATAAAAGCATATACTACAGGAAGCCAAGGCGTAAAATGATTTAGGGATAATAAATAACTAAGAGAGAGTGATAAATAAGCTAAGACCGTGCATAAAAACAAATAAGAGTTAAAACAAATGCATAAACTAAAAACCCATATAAGAGATAGTAAACTAAAAGCATTTCATACACAGTTAAACGCCAAGGCATAAAAGTGGGTTTTGAGATGAGTTTTAAAAACAGCTAGGGAAGGGGCTAGGCATATATGGAGTGGAAGGTCGTTCCAGAGTTTAGGGCCCACAACTGTAAAAGCCCGGTCCCCTCTGCTTTTCCGCCTGGATGGGGGCACCACTAGGCGGAGTTGGTCCGCTGACCTGAGAGGCCTGGAGGGGGTGTGAATTTTTAAAAGGCCGGACCGGTAAGAGGGTGCCAGACCATGAAGTGATTTAAAAACAAATAAAAGAATCTTAAAGTTTATCCTTTAGCGTATGGGGAGCCAGTGAAGAGCAGCAAGCACAGATGTTATGTGCTCCCGCCTACGTGTTCTGGTGAGGAAGCGGGCAGCGGCATTCTGGACTAGTTGCAGGCGTGCAAGGGCGGAGGAACTTAGACCAGCATACAGGACATTACAATAATACAGGCGGGAGGAGACAAAGGCGTGGATGACCCTCTCGAAGTCTTTGAAAGATAAAAATGGCTTGACCTTGGATAAAAGCCTTAGTTGATAAAAACTTAGCGTGTCCTTTTGATCACTGTTGTTGTTTGTGTTTATCTTTGTTGCCTTAATAGATAGTTTATTGCATGTTCTACTGTATCCTCTACCTCTTCTTTCTAACACATTTATTGGATATCACACACATTTTTACACCATCAAGATTTCAGTAGAACTGGTAATGATATAAGGTATTGGGCTAGGGTTAACTTTGACGAAAGTCCTTTGTTCTCACACAAACCACGCGGTGATCTCCCTTCCCCCAACACCTTAAATAACATTCCATTCTCTGATTTATTTATCTTGCGCGTCTCTACAGACACGACACACCTCATGAGCATCTCCACATATACAATCTCTCCGTGCGTCTCTCGCGCGCCTTCTCAAAATCTGTTGCTCCTCCTCTCTGCCTCACAGTCCTCTCCGGTTCCACTGCGCAGCCGCGCCCTTGCACACTTCGTAGAGCTCAGTCACTCGCTGGACAGCGAAGAGGCAACTTCCTACTCTCTGTCTCTCTCTCTCTCTCTTACAGCCCACACACACGTGCACACACACGCGCGCACACGCCCGTAGCTCTTAGCGACCTATACGCACATTAATACTACCTCACTGTTACATTAACGGTTTATTGCTGCTAATCGACATTGAATGTATTCAATTGCTATCACCCTTTTTTTTAAGCATTGTTACAATAAATTCGATTATTGTGAAATTGTGTTTTGTCTGTGTTGCTGCTCTATTCATTGAAGCCACCCAATCTGAGACACTCCATTTACCTTCAACCCTTCCGGTTGTATGTGAATACTATTAACTGTAGTGTAAGTGTAAAACGGTAAGTGATACATTATTACTACACTAGTAGTGTAAACATAACAATCCGGAATATACCATAGATTTAGTGTTTGATAATTTATTATTAAACATCGAAATTAATGGTAATATTAATGAGACTGATTTTAATGAGACTGATTAGTTAAGGCCAATTGTACCTACATATTTAATTGGTGCCCCGTGTGAGGAGATTGGTTTTGTTGGCTTCTTGAATATTGTTGCAACATCAGATAAATTATCAGTTTGCTTAGCAACTGCCAATATATCTTTCAGGTGTGTTTTAATCGGTTAACAGTAGCGTGATAACCATATCACAAATACTAATAACCTAACAATTACAGAAGAGATAGAATAACTAAAATTGATTGAATAATTAATTAATTAATTGATAGATTAAATTGTCGATTGAGTAATTAATTAATCAATTAAGTAACTAATTAAGTAATTAATTAAATAATTAATTAAGTAATGAATTAGGTAAATAATTAATAGCTAGAGCAATTAACCTAAATAAAATGGCATCCCCGCACGCCTCAGAGAGCGAAGACAACACTCAAGAAGTGTCCCTCTTTGATGTCATTGCTGACCTAATTCGGTGCTCCCCAAATGTCAAAGCAGACTTTAACAGGTTCAGTCAGGCGGAATGCAGGGCTAACATAGATGACACAATAAAACATATCAGGGATCCCCGATCAACTACCAGTGTCCCAGAGGCACTAGGTAGATTGTTTCTACTCCACTTCCGGCAGTCTGAGTTGGAAACCAGATGCCTCCGCGGAGAAATTGATAGGCTGAACTCCAGCCAACATGAGTTAGCAGAGGCTAACCATGAATTAAGCAGGGAACTGACAAACACAAAAACCTCCCTAGCGCACAGTGTCAGCAAGCTGGAACAGGCTGGAAAGGCTTACAGGAGGGCTGCCAAGGAGCACTGTATGATTACTTACGGGAGATCGACCAATGCCTCGCGGATCTGCCAAACGCCACAACGCGAGAGAAACTCAAGCTAATCTGGAAGACCTCCAGCAGTAGCGTTCAAGCATTTTTAGGGAGGCTGCCCTCTGACGTTCGTGATAGCTACTCTAAGCTTCGAAGATATATGAGGGAAGAATATGCGCCATACACTTACGAGACCTCCACAACATTGTGTGCGATCCAGATAAAACAAAAACGGTCAGAGCCTCCACGCGAGTACTACAGACGGCTGCGTACTGCCTACTTCCAAAGCAGCAACGCGCCAGGCTTGGAGGAAGATAGAGGGTTCAAATCCCTCTTCTTATACAACCTCCACTCAAGCATACGCGATCAGGTCACACTGATGTGTCGGCAAAACACCTATACGATGAGGGAAATGAGGCAGCTAGCCCAGATGACTTGGGAAACCATCGTCAGGCCTGTAGACAGAACTGATGAGGAAATCAGAGTTCTTAGCCTCCAGGAGGTAGACAGGCCCCCGTTATCCTTAGAAGGAGGTGAAGCTCCACCAGGGGAACCCACCTGGAAAAACCCCGGTCCAAACCGTCCCTTGCCGAGCCATCACCAGGGTGAGTGGAAGAATCGGCAAGGTCGGGGCAGAAGGGACCACGGCCAGAACTCCGGTGACCATGGCAACCGCACATCATACGGGAAACGCCGTAGAGAACAAGGTGGTTGGCAGAGAAACCGCTACCCCCGATCAGACCAGAGCCAAGAAGAATGGTCTGACCATAACTCAACACGTAGGGGTAAAGTTAACAGGGACTCAGGCCAACCTGGTAGTTTCCGCTCGGACTTGGATTCTTTAAAAGCCCAGTTGGCTGAGGTTAAAAACCTGTTACTGCAGAGACCAGACTCCCCTTTAATAGACAAGACAAACAAGCTCAAAATCAAAATAGGCTCCCCTCAGGCATGACTAGGTCAGACGCATTCCCCATCATCACCCGGAGCATATCTCACAGAAGAGGGGGGAGATCCCTGCGAGACATCGGGCTGTGGCCAAGATGTGGAGCTCCCCCTGGTGATGGAGGTGAATCCACCGAGGACCTACAGCCAGAAAACCGCTCATCACAAACACGACATAGGCGACAAAATACCATACCGCGACCCAACCAAGCCGGTAGGAGTCTTAAAGGACTTCGTACCCCACTGGTCAGGGCCTTTTAAGAGGGTCAGGAAACACTCCCTAGCCGCAAGCCACGCTAGGTCATCCAAACCTAACCCGACGGAAACCCATAGATGGGTCCCTCATGACTACAACCAACCCTGGGAACGATCCACACGGCAAAGGGGGGTGGGTAACCAGTAACCCTGTCCACATAACTGCTGACATCGCCTATATGCTACACAAACACACCACTACACTACACGCCAAGCTGGACACAATAGTCAGTGTTCCTGACTGCTTCAACCGCAGCAGCGCACGCTTCTTAGCCAGACCACAAGCTGCTATTGACTTTCCAGAAGACTAGGCTTCCTAACCCCTGCACTAACACTTCATTTCCCTTCCTTATTTTTGTTTCTCTTTCCTCATTTGATTTATGTAAAAGAAATGAAGTTCATGAGTTTGATGTAGTTAGATAACGTTGTTTATGTGCCCAAATGCTCACAGCCTGATACACATGGGATGTTACTAAACCTACTTTTTGGAATACCCCCCTACTCATGTGAAACGCAGGCCCTCCAGTGCAAACAAGTGCCTCTAGCCATGTAATTTCACACTCAACTCTGCTCATGATGGATCTGCCATGCCGGAGGGGTGGCTGTCACCGTGACAGACGCCATGGAGAGTGGGCGGAAAAAGGAACAGGAAACAGACTGCCCCCCCCCCCCCCATGTGACCTGCTTCATTACCTCTGAGAGCGACCAGGGTCCTGTGTACCCTCAGTATGATGGAGACATGTAGAATGATCTGGCCTTAGGGGCTGTTACTGACATGTCTGAGAGTGTCAAACAATGATTTGCCCAGATTGGTGGTGACGAGTGGTTTCTTGGGAATGATGATGGGAACGACTGCAATTGAACACAGATGACAGTGTTTGTGTGATCGCTGAGCTTTTCGGCAATAGATGAGCTATGCATGTTTGTTTATCATCATCATCATTGAGTGCGAGTTCACATGAGAGACATCATTGCACTAAGGCCAGCGCTTAATCCAGATTAATAGCACTGTTATCTCTTAGAGCGAAACAGAAGGAACATTCAACTCTTCAAGGATCTCAGCCTCTCAGCCAATGACATTGCAAATGAAGACTGACGATTGCCATGGTGACATGAGTTCCATCATTCAGAGTAAGACCTTTAAGTCTAACGTTCCCGTGCTGATGCCTCTGTAAAGGAAGCCAGCGATTTCTCCAATACATCTGATATACAAGAATAAATCTAAAAAAAAACACTCAGGTTGCAAGTGTAAAAGTCAAGGGATCATTTTCCCTTCAACACGTTTATTGTTTATGCTGACACAGGCACTGTCAAAAACAAAAAGTAGTGAAGATTGAAAAAAAAAAAGAAAAGGGCTAACGCTTCTCGCTGGAGAGCAGCATGTGTAAAAGTGTAATACAGACCAGTGAGAGGAAGGGACGACACACAGACATCCATTACTGCTGTGTTTAATGATGCGGCACTTCAGCCATTAGCTTGTCCACACGCAGAAGGGAACTGACTCCTGAGGCAACAAATAGACTCTCACGTTAAAGACAAATGGTAGCAGTACTCTGAGCATGTCTAACTTTCATACAAAGCTGTTGAGCAAAGGTATGGAGAGGTGTCAGAGCATTCACAGTGGGGGGTTGGCCACTTTGTGTCATGCTCCCTCAGACAACATGTGCTCTCCATCCATTGCCTATCAGTGTGCAATTGGGCTTAACTATACGAATGGTGGTTGCGTGTGTGACTGTGTGAGTGTGAGCGTGCATGTGTGTGTGTGTGCGTGTGTGTGTCTGTGTGAGTATGTGTGTGTGTGTGTATGTGCCTGTGTGTCTGTGTGAGTGCATGTGTGCCTGCGTGTGTGCCTGCGTGTGTGTCTGTGTGAGTGCATGAGTGTGTGTGTCTGTGTGTGCCTGTGTGCATGTGTATGTGCCTGCGTGTGTGTCTGTGTGAGTGCATGAGTGTGTGTGTGTGTCTGTGTGTGTGCGTTTGTGTGTGCGTGTGTGTGTCTGTGTGAGTATGTGTGTGCGTTTGTATGTGCCAGTGTGTCTGTGTGAGTGCATGAGTGTGTGTGTGTCTGTGTGAGTGTATGTGCCTGCGTGTGTGTCTGTGTGAGTGTATGTGCGTGTGTGTGTGTCTGTGTGAGTGTATGTGCGTGTGTGTGTGTCTGTGTGAGTGCGTGAATGCATGCGTGCGTGCGTGTGTGTGTATGTGCCTGCGTGTGTCTGTGTGAGTGCATGAGTGTGTGTGTGTCTGTGTGTGTGTGTGTGTGTGTGTGTGTGTATGTGGGTGCGTGTGTGTCTGCGTGTTAGTGGAGGCAGGGGAGTATTTGTACACCTGTATGGACAAAGCACCAAAGGCTGGCCTGAAACCAGCTAAATTAGACAGTAGTGTGGATGTGAGGTTCCGGGAGGACAGACGCACCTGACTCCATTCTGCCGCAAAGGCGGGTGGGGAGAGTGGGGGTTTGGGGGGGGTGTAAGGGGGTAAGAGAGGGGATGGGGGTGGGGGGTAAGGGGGAGAGTGGCGTGGAGAGGAATGTAATTACCCATGGTTGTGGGGTTCAGTCGAGCAGGGTAATTATATGTCTAATTATCAGGTGCAGAAGAAGAAGAGGGGGGCAGTGAAAGAAAAAGCTGAGGAGGAGAGAGACAGAGAGAAGGAGAGGGGGAATGAGAGGCTACACCAGAGGAAGAAAGCAACTGTGATGGCAAAGGCGTTAGAAAATAGAGACAACACAAGAAAGACAAGAGTGTGAGCGAGAGCACTCAACGACTAACAGGGACAGAGAAGTGACAAGGAAAGATGGAAGTTTTCAATTCCCCTGCTCCAAATGAGAGCAAAGGATCACAGTTGGACCGTGATTCATCTCAGTGTGCAGCGCAGAGAAACTGCCCTTGTCCATCCTGATCTCATTTATGTGGACCACAATTACATTTAAGGAGGAAAAAAGTAACATTAATCAAGCCAAATGACTGGCCCAAACAACCAGGAAAGGTCTGGCGCTTGTTCAAATTAAGATTAATAGTTTAAGAAAAAGTTAAGTAGCAGCCAGCTCTTTGCTGGTCACAGAAAAGAAAAATATTCACATGTTTATTACTCTCATTACATTTGCCACTTTCCAGCTGGGCATTATTCTGACCAACTGGTGAGGCACCATAATCAGGAAACCTTTTAAAAACTAGGCTGTGAACCAAACCATATTTTAAATGCCAAGCAAACAAACAAATAAATAAATAAATGCTGCTCTTACAATCACTTAAAGCTTACTAACAAATGAGCAGTGTAGATGTAATTCAGTAAATAAATTAATAAATGAAAGTTGTGTTCAGACATAATGTTATAGTTTGAAAGCCATTTGAAAATTGGATAAAGACGTAGTGTGTGTGCTGTATTTTCTGGTATTTAGTGGTGCAGGCTGCCAGGTTCAGTCATCGCGTCTGAGAGGCTGACACACAGCAGACGTACGAGTGGCGTCTAAGAGACGAAGAGAGCTTGGCTGGCTACACGTGCTGTGTGCTTATATGACTGGCTACACGTGCTGTGCGTTTACGTGGCTTTTGGTCGCCTATACCAGCCCGGACGCTGATCCTAACCACTCACAAGTGGGACTACTGGCTTTACACTTCCTTCATCTGATTCACTGCTGAGACAGAGCAGCCTACCGTTGTATCTGAGCCCGGCCTGTGTGTTTAACACTGCAGGGACACAGTGGAGCTGGAGGTAGGGTTAACCATCCAACCCTCCGGAGGCTACTGGTCCAATCCCAGCTCCTCCTGACTTGTTTTGAAGTGTAATAGAGCCAGCCACTGAACTCCCAATGGCTTCCAATGCAAAGCACTCTAAGTTGCTTTGGTCAGGAGAAGAGCAATATGATTGCAGTCCATTTATAACTTTATGGGAAACGTTTTAAAAAATATTACTATAATGCCCCATCTAATGTGATACCACACACAATCAAAGTAATTTCTTAGACACAATTTCCATAGCAGACTTTGGATTAGCTTTGCACTGGAATACTTCCTGCAGAAAGGAGTATTTACAAATAAAGTACTATGACCGGTTTACCTAAGAAATACGGTTGCACACAACCTGCGGTTGCTAGCTAATATCTGAAGCTCCCCAGAGTAAGCCCTGTCATACATACATGGCTGCGTCCATTAATGTTGACGTGTGGGCACGTCAGTGTAATTAACATGTTTGAAACACAATCGTTGGATGTTAAAGATTTTTTTTTAACCTTTTTTTAATGCAGAGAAGCAAGCAATGTAACACAACCACAGTACAGTGTGGCTACATATGATGGGTAGTGGTGGCCTAGTGGATAAGGTATCAGAGCTGTAACCGCAGAATTGCAGGTTCGAATCTTGGGTCGCCAGTAGTGCCACTGAGGTGTCCTGAGCATGGTACCGTCCCCACACACTGCTCCCCGGGTGCCATTGTCATGGCTGCCCCCTGCTCACGTGTGTGTGATGAGTTAAATGCAGAGGTGAATTTCGTTGTGTGCACTGTGTGCTGTGCTGTGCCATGTGATCACAATGACAAAAATGGGACTTTCACTTTCATGTTTGCTTATGTGAAGTGAATAGGAGGCCTCTCCGTCAAAACAACTGCTAAAACCATTTGAACCCACTGTCGGTGTCACCGGATGTGGAGCCGTATATCAAAGCTCTGGGATCTATAACCGGTTGGTGCCGGGCACACTGACATTCACCAAGACCTGTGCAGTGGATAAATGGCTCCAAGGCCTTCAGCTCATTACTGCAGGATATTCTTGAACTATTGCCAGATTCCTCAATAGCCTTCCTGAATTTTGATTAATCAAATTACAGTGGCATGGATGTATTCCTTGCACTTAAATGAAACAGTTATGATATAGAGCATAAAACACATTTGCCGCTGATGCTCAAATAGGGTCCAGGTGTGTGTGTGTATGTGTGTGTGTGTGTATGTGTGTGTATGTGTCTGTGTGTGCAGGTGTGCATGTGAAAAAAGAGTGTGTAAGGGAAGGTTACAGTATACATAAATGTGTGGTGTGTGATGGATGGGAGAGAGAGAGAAAGAGAGAGTGAAAAGAGAGATGGAGATAAAGAGAAAAAGAGAGACAGAGAGAGACAATGCATGCCTGTATGTTTTCATCTCTCTATATATATATTTGTTTATGTGTGTTGGCGTGTATGTGTGTGTATGTGTGTGTGCGTGTGTGTATGTGTGCACGGCCGTGCTTGTAAGTGTGTATGTGTGTACAAACAGCATAAACATCCACTACATCAGGGTTTCTCAAACTTTTTTGCTCTGGGGCCCAGTGATGCTAGTGATGCTAGGCCTTGCTGCTGCAAACCTTGGTGCTTACTATTATTATCATATATATATATATATATATATATATATATATATATATATATATATATATATATATATATATATATATATATATATATATATATATATATATATATATGTTAATGATAATGATAGTAAGCACTAAGAAAAAATATATATTGTTTTTTTTTTTTTTTTAACTCCACCTTTGAACCTAAAGCAGTGCCAAACAGTACCTCAATAAGATACACACAGTTGTAAAAAGGTCTACCAGAACATGGCACCTCAAACGGAGAAACCTAAGTGGCCCACAGTAGCCCTAATGCTGACTGATTACACAGTATGAACTTTAAAGGGAGGATGCACCTGGAAGAACTGAACGTGCATGGTGACAGAGGAATCGTACGCAACACGTATATGGTGCACAGTGACAAAAGCACTAAAAGCAGGGCCAGCCAGCCAGAATCGCTCTTCTACATAATCTGACTGACAGTGACAGTAGCTTAAAATTATAATATTGACTATGAGGCTGGCGGCTGGCAGTCCAATGGTAATCTTCTCCTGGTACCGGTCCATGGCCCATAGATTGAGAAACACTACGCTACATCACTATGGTCCACCTCAGTACATCCCCAAGCACACTACACCAGTCCATCCTCTGGCCCACCTCAGTACATCCCCAAGCCCACTACACCAGTATATCCTCTGGCCCACCTCAGTACATCCCCAAGCACACTACACCAGTCCATCCTCTCCCATCGTCTTCTTGTTAACTCTACATGGTGCACTGCTTTGTAACATCACTTAAAGGGCATGTTGCAGGGTTCATAAGTAACAAATTAACACCACTTTCTTGTTGATCATACACATTTGAACTGTTATCCATTGTATTTGATTTTGATGGGTATAACAAAACAGAATATAATACGAAAAAGTGTTGCAATGCGCAGCCCCTCAAAACATTCCGTGACGTCACATTGGGGAGACGACCTGTAGATGACAGACTGAAAGCCATAGAGACAGACGAGAGCAAGAGACAAGCCAGCCAGTGTTTAGCAGCAGTAGATAGATAAATACGATCCATATACAATACATACAATTCATATATATATGTAGATAGATATACAGATAGCCTAGATAGACTGATACATATTTATATAGCGAGAGGGAGGGCGATAGGAGACCGCTAGATAGCATAGTATAGATAGCCAGATAGCTAAACGCACATTTTTATAGGCAGGTGGGTTGGTAGGATTCATATAAAATGGTGAACTATTGAGTTTATTCTGGTTATAAAAACACAAATCTAACAGGGCACAGGGTTCATGACTCTTGACCAACTATCAAAACGCACTCACTTTCCTACATCACAAGCTTTCCACAGCAGTTTCCATGGGGCAGCACCGCCCACACAAAACGTGAAACACAGCAACACGGACGCTTATTCTCTCGTTGTCGGTAAGCGGTGTTTTTGATAGTGATGAGGAGTGTATGAAACATGTGCTATATAGATAAACTTGTCTTGCCTTACGAAATTAATCATACTGAAGAAACATTGTGAAGATATGAACAGCCTATTCGGCGGCGGCAAAGTTTGCAACATTTAGCTAAACTCTACTAGATGAAGATGTTGGAGCTAGTAGGCTGTCACTGCAAAGTGAGATAACTTAAGTGGATCTTCCAAATAGAGTATACCGGCACTTATCTGGACTAACAACATAACCACTGTCACTAAATATAAAGACAACTTGTTACACACTCAGTAAAACATTTTATTGTATGCACTGCTGATCGTACACTAGGTCCAGCATTCATTGCTGCGTTGCTAAATGATAGCAACTCACCAGGAGGCTTCACCAACTCTCCACTCATTCTCCGACCACGAACTGAATTGGCTTTGATGACCATCAGTTCTTGGCAATTGCTCAGTTAGACACTCACGTCTAACAGGTTCAAAACTGTGTGGCTGCGTAAATACTATTTATGGTTCTTGCAACCTCTTCCTCATCCCAGCTAGTGGCAGTTCTAGCAAAGATCGTATAGATTAGAATCTCTGCTGAGGCTACCTTCTCAAGTCCCCAATGTGATGTCATCACCAAATTTGTTAAAAAACAAAAAGGACAATAAATGGTCTTAAACAGATTTTGGAGATTTTTTTTAAATGGTATACATATCTTGAGTGCTACTAATCGACAGTGGTGGTTAACCTGCAAGATGCCCTTTAAGTCAAAGACGGCTAAGTGGTGTCTCCTCCAATGAAGCCCCTACTAATTACCCCTGATTGACAGCAGGCAGAGCCTAGTGGACACAACAGCTCATTTTCACAGGCATCTCTCTGGGGCCCAGAGTCTTCAGCCTTTTAACAAGTGAGCCTCATATGATTTCGCCTATCAATGCCGAGCTATGTCATTGTATTGGACAGTGACTGGCGCGTGATGATTTACTCACTGAGGCTCAGGATGGCCTGAGTTACCGCAACACTCTCTCTGACCTACCTGTGTGCGCTTTTGTGTGTGTATGTGTCTTTGCCTGTATTTGTGCTCAGAAGATGCACTAAAACAGCACACACACACACGCACAAGCATACACACACGCATCCTACACACATACTGTACATGCACAAGTGTCCTCTTAAACACACACAAGCAATGAAGCACAAAACCACTTTGATGACAAACATACTAAAGCCCAGGAAGCATAAGCACATTCAAACACCAACACACACACACACGCATCCACATAAACATAAACACACACGCACACACACACACACACACACACACGTCCACATAAACATAAACACACACGCACACACACATATACACAAAACACACACACACACACACATTCATGCTGTTTACCTCCCCAGTTCCTCCATGTCTCCCTCTAATGACTCTGACATTCATTATGTTCATTATCCCTGAACAATGCGATCTGGAGAAGCCTCTAATGCAGCTCAGAGCTGAAGACCTGCAGGTGTCCCTGTGCTAAGCACCCAGGAGGGTGAGGAGGAGGGACACACACACACACATGCATATAAACACACACACATGGACATAAACACACACACACAAACGTGCACACACCCACACACGCATGCATGTACATACACACACACTCACACGCACACAGACACATGCATCTCATGTAAACACATGCACATAAACACACACACACAGGAACACACACACACAAATGCACGCACACCGACACACACACTCACAATCATATTTATATATGCCAATAGGGTGTTTCCAATGGCTACCATTATACTCTGGGTAAAGAATACTACTTGCTACATGCTACTGAGCACAACCCCAACCTTTTTGATAGTTCTAATGAAAAACATGTTTTAAAAGCAATAAAATATCATCCTTCCAAAGTGTTTTTCCTTCCTCAGAATTTTTGCTTCATACAGAGAGAGAGAGAGAGAGAGAGAGAGAGAGAGAGAGAGAGAGAGAGAAACACACACACAAATATGCAGTATGTTGCCAGCTATGTTTAGGCAAAACGCATCACCTTCAATAGAGAACTAGAGAGAAATTAGAAACAATAAAGCATAGAGATCTCAAGTACAGCACAAGGCGCAGAGGTGTGTATTCTGGTGTGTTCTGGTGTGATATGGATGTTGGTCTTGGGTGTATGCGCCTGTGTAAGATCACTAATTTGAACTGGATGCCACCTGCACTTGTGTATGTATGTGCCTGCATTCATGCTTGAATTTGTGTGTGTGCATCTACACTGGTGTGTGTCTCCTTGTGTCGGTAATGATACAGTCCTAGAATTCTTTTCAGCCAATTAATCTGGGTATAATTACACAGCTGGCATTCATCTGCCAATCAGAGCCTGGTGGCACAGGAGGCCATGCCCCCCTCTGCCATCTACAGAGACAGTACACAAATACCATTCCAGAACCATATCACACAGACTATGCACACACCAGACTCCGCATACACACACACACACACACACACACACACACACAAACACACTCTGTCACATGTTCTGTCTGTCTGCCTATCCATCCATCCATCCATCCATCCATCCATCCATCCATCTAGCCAACCATCCATACAACCAACCATCCATCCATCCATCCATCCATCCATCCATCTATCCATCCATCCATCCATCCATCCATCCATCCAGTGTACTGTATCTGTCTGAATCTCGTCATCACATCAGTGATGTGTTAAAGGAGAAATTCAGTGCTAGTGATCAAGGAATAAAGGTAGCTTGAAATTGCTCAAAGTAGCTCCACACTTCCTTCGTAGTATAACAAAGACCCTGACATTCAAAACAAGGCATTGAGAACTTTGGAAGTATACAGATCATTCATTAAAAAGACTGTTTATACAGACTGTCCCTTGCAGTAGTTTTCGGACCATACTTGAACTCTAACCACAGTATATCCTCATCAAAATGTAGGGGTAATCTCTCTCCTTTAGTGTGTGTATGGGCGTCATTCCCGAAAGTAGACTCGTGATGCAGTCTACTTTTCGTGTTTTTGTCACAGCCTATGAACAAAAATGTCTGCTGTAGCTGCAAGTTGTGCACATAGGTCAAGCACTACACATATCCGGGGGACCCTTGTACACATGTGCGGCACCACTTCAACAACATTATGCGAGACCCGTCACATTCCTGAGAGAAACGACTTCAGCTAAGTGTGTAGTCAGACAGTTTGTTTTACGGGACTCTTCATTCCCTTGTAGACGATGACCAAATATTGTCCACAACAGATGAAATCCATCCATTTACAGAGAATTAATTTGTACTATCTGTCCTCTTATTCTGCGCATTGGTTCGTGTCCATCAATCAACTTGTATGAACTTACTTTTAACATGGCGGCGACTGGAAACTACCTGTAAAAACAGTCTTTTTAATAAACAATCTGTACACTTGCAATGTTCTCAATGCCTTGTTTTAGATGTCAGGGCACTTGTTATACTATCAACGAAGTGTGGAGTTACTTTGATTTCTTTAGTGGTTTAAAAATAGCGATATCGTCAAGCTACTTCCATGCTCTAATCACTAGCATGGTGAGCCTTTTCGATAAAAATGCTAAAAATGTTCAGAATGCCACAGGGTAGTGTAGTTTTGCTCCCCAGCAAACATACCAATTCATTATCATGTTTTAACATACCCAAAGTTTATTTCACACCAAATTTCTCCTTTAACATAAGCCCGTAAAGCCTGTCTTACCCTCCAAATCAGAGAATGCCAGGCAACACCAGAGGAACACAACTAACAAAATGAGACTCAGCACTGCTACATGTATCAGGGGAGCCCAGAGTATAAACGGTCTTTACTCCAAACATTCCTCAGTCTCCAGCTGCACGTTCCCAGACGTAGGGACTGGCTCTGTAATGGACGAATGGAGCAGGGAGGGTGGGGAAAGGAGATCCTGATGCCCATCAATGCCCAATTCTGCCTTACCTCTGTGACGTCTTCTTGTACTTTCTCCTGGAGGAAACACAACAAGCAGGATAGTTTACAATCGGCACTTTAAATTAATGCAAACACAGGTGCGTGCATACACTACACATACTCAAAAACACGCTGCTTGCACATAAACACACACACACACACACACAAATAAAAACACATTGCACATATGCACAAACACACATACCCATACACAAACACACACACACACACACACACACACACACACACACACACACACCTAACGCTTAACAAACCTCTGGAGTAAGACTTTTAGAAAGTGTGCCCTAATGTTAAACCAAACCAAGTACACACTAAATGCACCTCATCTCACTGCTGGCTGGCTCTGTATGCACCAGAGTTAGAGCACAGGCCATTATCAGCCTGGGGTCCCTGTCTGAGAGGCACGAACTCCACGACACTGTACTGAATCATGTTAACTAATTAGGTAATTGAGTGAAAAGCTTTGGTCCGTCACATCAGCAGTTTGTAAGGTGTAAAATCCCTGACGTCTATTAGGAATGCAGGGGGAGCAAAGCAATTATGAGGAACAGCAGGGGACCATTCAGGCTGTCTATCTGAGACACTTCTAATAATTCTATCAGGTCCATCTGACGTTGTGCAAAAATGACTACTTGTACACTCCATCTATCTACCTCTCTCTCTCTCCCGCTCTTTCTTTCTGAAAGATTACATACACAGACTAGAAAATGGGATGTGTGATTAGCACACTCT
Source organism: Coilia nasus (assembly GCA_027475355.1). Lineage (NCBI taxonomy): Eukaryota > Metazoa > Chordata > Actinopteri > Clupeiformes > Engraulidae > Coilia > Coilia nasus. The sequence continues at coordinate 38,547,575 of CM050221.1, forward strand.
GTGTCTTACTGACACATTCAGATGAAAAATGTAAAAGAAAAATAGATTCATATGCTTCATGCCCTTCATGCATCAACGAGCATACAGTACGTTCAACTCAAGTAAGCTATATAGCTACTATATATAATAGGCTATACATAAGCTATACGTTACCTTTTTCACCTTAATACTGGCCATTATATTAAGAGGACTTTGTAAAAAAAAATGGGGTGTGCATAGGGCGTAGACTATCAAAATCAATTAAGTTTCAATACACATATAAATTAAGATTAAATACACATATCCCAGGACACTACTTACATAAAGTGCAACCCAACACTCTGGTCCTCCTAATTATATTGGTCTTTTGAGAGTGATCCATGTTGTGACATTTTGTGGGCAGACTGTGGCATTTTAAGTCTGTCCGGGGAATGTGATAAATTATGAGGATATTTACCATTCTTCTCCTCATTTTCCTAACTAAAGAGAGACCCGGTGAGTGATACATATCCACAACCACAAAGCTAAAGCAAGGGGTATCAGAGATGTCAAAGATATCAGAAGAATCTGTCCGACAGCTATACCTCAAAGCCACATGCTTACACACACACACACACGCACACACACACACACACACACACACACACACACACACACACACACACGCACACACACACACACACACACACTCACACATACACACACACACGTTAGTAGGTATGAGAATGCAGACACACAAACACACACACACACACATAAATACATACACACATGCCTGTACTCATAACAGTCTGCAATTACAATAGCTGAACTACTTGGCAAGTTAGAGGCAGTGCTCCCAGCTAATCTGAAGGCACAGCCAGCTCCCCTCTCATTCAAGTGACTGGATGAGAAATACTTTTTGCATAGACAAAAAAGCAATAGTTAGGGGATTTAAAGTGTTCTGCCTAGCAGTAGCACAGACTCCCTGATACCTGTAACTGCAACATCCACTTTTTCAGCTAAGAACAACACATAGTGTAAAAATCTGCACTTTGGGAAAGAAATATCACTATGGTATAACAAATACTGAAGTGCCAGAATCAATATGAGAAACTAACAACAACTGGAATACCCTTTCATGTGTTTTAACCCACAAGAATTTAGGTGAATGCTGCGGTCTAACCCAAGAAAAACTGCAGTGGTTCTAAAATGTGAAACTAAAAAAAAAAAAACAATTTTCTGCCTTTGACTGCTCTGAGGTTACAGTACATGCGGTCACTCAGGTACTTGCTACAGACTATATCAGCATTTCACAGCTGGTGGTAAGTTTAAACAGAACTGTCTGTCAGTGGATGGGTCATTTAAACAGTTCTTTCATATACACATCTGTTAATTTCCAAACAAGTTTCCACAGTTTGCTACTTGCTTAACTTTAATATCTATATGTGATGACAAGACATACTCATTTTGGTTTACATCTATTGCATTTTCTCTCTACCCATTCACAGACACAGACACAGACACAAATGTGCACACATAGACACACACACACACGCACACACACATTGAGAAAGAAAAGGAAAAAGAAATAAAGTTTACGGCAGACAGAAATACAAGCAGAGATACTCACAGCCCTCTGAGTCGCAGCCAGATCTTCTCAATCTGCTCCGGCTGCAGGTACTTGAGTGAGGTGCTCTCAAACTCTTCAATCTCTCTTGTGGGTGACTCCATGTCCGCAGAACTCCGCTTTTAAACTTACTCCCCCCAAGTGTGAAACAGAACAGACGGGCAGAAAGGCAGAAAAAGAGAGGGTGGGGGTTGGAGTGGGGGGAGAGAGTGCAGAGCTCCCCTTCACTGCTTTTGCAGGACGCGCACAATCGCTGTCATCCTATCCCGCTCTCGTCCTCCTCGTCCTCTTCCTCTTCCTCCTCTGTTCCCCTCTCAGCTGTCTTTTTTTCTGATTAAACACTTGTTGTTGCTTGCCTTGTTTGTCTGTTCGCCTGTCTGTCTGTGTTGTTTGCCCTGTCTGTGTTTCTGCGGTGGTCTGTTGTTGCGGCGCAGCTGCCTGGGTCGTGGAGTGGACTGGCAGACACGCTCGCAGCGCTCAGCCCCTGCTACTGGCTCCGTGCCCAGCGCTCTCTCTCCCTCTCTTTCTAACACTGTCAATCGCTCTCTCTCTCTCCCTCCCTTTCTTTCTAACTCTGTCAATCGCTCTCTTTCTCTCTCTCTCTCTCTGTATCTCTCCTTCTGTCAGTGTCTCTCTCTCTCTCTAACTCCCTCCCTCTTTTTCTAACTCTGTCAATCGCTTTCTCTCTTCCTCCGTATCTCTCCTTCTGTCAGTCTCTTGTTCTCTCTCAATTGTGCCCTCTTTCAAACTCTCTGTCTCTCTTTCTCTCTCTTATAAAATACAGCAGCCAGAGTCCATGCAGCGTAGCTGGGATTAACAGACCGCTGATCTCCACAATCAGATGGGGCACCAGAGAAAGAGAGAGAGAGAGAGAGAGAGAGAGAGAGAGAGAGATAGGGAGGGAGGACGTGTGCTGAAGCAAGAGCAAGGGAAAGAGGAGGGGACTGACAGAGAGAGAGTGAGACAGAGAGGGAGGGCAAGAGGGAGGGAGAGAGGGGGAAAGGGGGGGAGTGAGAGAGGGAGAGAGAGAGTGAGGGATGGGGAGAAAGAGTGAGAGAGAAGGAGAGGGAGGAAGAGAGAGAGAGAGTGGATGAACCACCAACGATGGTGACAAGCAGGAGGGGGTGGGTTGAGGGGGGGGGTGATCAATAGTGACAGAGAAAGAGGTCTCTTTTATTCATCAGAGTGGAGAGCGTGGCGGGGGTGGGGGAAGAGGGGGCAGATAGGCATGGGGGGGTAATGACAGAGATGGTGGTGGTGTTGATGCGTGGCTGAGTGGATGGGGGCGGGGGGGGGGTCGCTGGGTAATGATAGAGGAGAAGTGAGGAAAGAGTCATTGAGAGAGAGGGGAATGAGCAGAAATTAACAACCGAAGACAGAGGCGCATGTTTGGAGAAATACTGGCTGGCACAAGATTAGCGGAGAGACATAAGTGATGCACAAGAAGCTGTGTGTGTGTGTGTGTGTGTGTGTGGGTATGTCTGTTGTGTGTGACTTGTGTGTGGTAGCACTTCAAATGGCCACATTAACTGAATGGTCACCTCCAGATACCCACACAGCCTCTTGGCCAGTGCCTTCACCATTCATGTGCTATTACTACTCCTGCTGATCTGTGTGTGTGTGTGTCTGTAAATGTGAGACTACATACACTAATAATCTGAATACAGCCTGTCATTTGAGTGTGTCTGTATGTGTGTGTGCGCGTGTGTGTGTATGTGCTGTTCTGTGTGTATGTAAGTGTACATATACTTATAATACATTACTTTAAATGCAGTATGCTATTTCAAGTGTATTCAAGTGTGTACGTATGTGTATGTGTGTGTGTGTGTGTGTGTGCAGGCATAGACACACTTCTGTGTGTTTTTCCTTTCAAACACTGCCTGTAATCCTGGTCTCCTCTCAGCCTGTTCAAACCCCAAACACAGGCTTTTCCCGCGTACCAGCAGGCTCTAATACCACGTCATAAATCAAACCGGCCCATCCACTTAAACCTCCACAGGGTCAGAACCCCACAGACGGCACACACGCAGCGTATAGCGCACATGTGCACACACACACATGCACACACATACATACACACACACACGCACACACATATGTACACACACACATGCACACACATACACACACACACATGCACACACACACCACACACACACGCACACTAACCCCGCACACACACATACACACACACACTAACCCCGCACACACACATACACACACACACTGATGTAATCAGTCTAATACTGTTTGCCCACCATACCCCTGCTGCCCCCCACCCAAGCAGCCACACAAAAAGAAAAAAAAAACTATTCACCCTGACATTGTTTTCCTCCCACAGGACTTTGCAGTACTGCCAAATGTGATTTACTTTCCCTCTACACACACACACACACACACACACACACACACACACACTCCTTTTGTTGTTGTTTGTGTGTGTGTGTGTGTGCGCATGCTTGAGTGTGTGTGTATGTGTGTGTGATTTTACTTCATCCACACCACAATAGCTATTATATTATAGAGAAGGCTGAATGCACGCAGGGCAAGGGCTCAATACTGCTGAGTGCTTGGCTTTTAATGGCATTCCTTTTCCTCAGTCAGGCTTTGGCACGGCCATTTTTTCCCCAAAAACAGATTGCTTTATTGTGTCTCATTCAGTAATGCACTGCCTTATTCATGATCCCCTTCAGAAAATAAATAAATAAATAAATAAATGAAAATTACAAAATAAAAAAATCCAACCGTGACTGCTCCAGGTCCAGCTCCAGCAGAGTCAAAAATGCTGACAAAGCTCAGAATTCCCCAATAATGTTTTGCAATGCATCAAGGCGGTGACTCAAGAGCAGCATTTCACCGGAAGAAACCCAATACAGGGTGAGCCCCAAGGGCATACCAGCTGGGCCCTGCTCACGAGCAATGCAAAAAGCTGGCATTAAAGCCTCAAGTCACCAAAGCAGAAAAAATACTCCAATCATGGTCTAATGCTCAGTCATTCTTTTTTTTTTTTTGCTGAACATTTCAACAACGTTTTTTTATGATGGCAAAATAGCTTCTATTTTGTTTATTTGTTTAATTCAGTTTCATATTTATAGTAGCGCATCAAGTTATTGAAATGAACAAAAACAGAATAAATCTAATAAATGAATCATAAATGTCAGAGGCAGGGGGGTGGTCAGACATCAGCTCTGATGCATCTACCAATAAGGGAATCAGACTGCTCTGAACGCCTGCCAAAACATCAGCAGATGGTCTATCTGCACGGGTTGATTCCAATCAATCACCTTAACGGCCACAGCTTGGTTTCCAATGAGTTACACTGAATTTTTGTGCAACTT
>CM050221.1:38555000-38560000 GCA_027475355.1 Coilia nasus
GAAGAAAGAAGGGAATCAATGGAATGGACCGAAATTTAAACAAATTAAAATGTTAAATCTCTTATTCTTCCATACACAATGGCACAAAGGATCGCCTACAAATAACTTCAATCCATCTAAACCACATTAATCCACCAGTATTAAAAAATCAGCCTTGTGCGACTACGGCACTATTAATCCACGGCAACGTGTTGTCAAAACACCGACTTGATTGATCACCATTAGTGGTAATCAGTGCCGAGTTGGCGAGTGAATGCGCCAGCACTGATGAACAAAGCAAAAGAGCCAGGACCCCTCTCAGTGCCAACACCAACACACCAACACAACGAGGGCATTACATAAGCAACACTGCGCCATTTCAATTTCCTGGATCAGGCGAAAAATATGCACATAAATAAATAAGCGTGGGCTATAAAGCTTATGTTCGGGGCGATCTCGTGAGTGACTGGTATAGCGGACACTGGGCCGTATCTGAGCCTCATCCAGCCCAGAGCCCAGATGCCTGGTGAGGCTGCCGAGCCTGAACAACATTGCCAGGCCGGATTGCCATGATTGCCTGTCAGTATTAGAGCATGTGACAAAAACAGTGGATGGATGGGAGCGCATCTTTGGAAGTCATAAATCTTTGGATATTGCTTCCGTTTCAAAGTGCATTCTTCCTCACTATTTCTGTCAGGCTGGGATGCTTATCAGATGGGTGGGGGGTGCGGTGGTGGTTGTGGGTGGGGTGGGGGTGGTTGGTGGTGGATACTGTGAGAACTGGGAAGAGAAATTGAGGGTGTAGCACAGTAAGTGTCAAGTGCTAATGTGTTTGGGTGGGGCCAACAAAAATCCCTCTGGAGAAATCTGCAAAGGAACACAGGTCACTCAATCCCCATCAGCTTCAGTTCAAGGTGATAGAGCACAATTTAATGCACATATGAGCCTTGAAGAAGAGTGTGTGCGTGAGCGCATGTTTGTGTATGGAGGAGGGAATGTACATTCAGAATTGGAATTTTGGAAATGGAATTTTGGAATTTTCCCAGCAGTCAATTCTCTCTTTCAAAGCCTGACATCACTGTCGTGAAGATAAGCTGATTGTTGTCATTTGTGACTGTGTGTCCAATTTCTCCATGGGATGTTTTGAGAAAGTTTTACTAAGAAATATTTCCCTCAGCACTGCTTTAATTTTAGGCCCTGGTGTTTGTGGCCATTCTGCAGACTACTGTACCATGTACATGTCTTGGACAGATTGTTGATATTTTATTATGATATTTTCCATGTTTTGAGGGGATATAACAGAATGCAAATTTTGTAATTACTTGAGATACATATTAACTCAGGAGATCTGGTAAGCATTCAAACATACTGTGAAAAGTGCTGCATAGAACCAACTTAAAAAAAGTGAGGCAATGTGTTGCATGGATCTTTTTACATTGGTTTAGCGTAACAGTGCCGTGTACAACATGAACATATTATATTGCTTTGTTAAATTAAACCAACAGGAAAGGATCAATACAGCATTTTGTGTTAATTTCTCTAAGCTGGTTCTATGCTAGGAGAAAAAAATCCATTACACTTTTCTATTAGGAGGCACCACTACTTGTTCTGAGTTAACAAATCAGGTAAGTGACTAAACCCTCTCTCTGGAATACCCCCTGGAAGCAGTGTTATCGATTGGCTAGTAAGTAGAGCCTATGGCTGGCTCTAAACCACATTATTACTCCCATTTACAGAGCAAAGGGAGGAAACATACACGCTGTAAAGGTTTGTTTTAAACCATTTATACAACACAGAGCTAGGGGAAGAACCTTACTGAAAACACTGTTATTGAATTGGACGAGAGAGGTTGTGGATTAGAGTAAGGGACTGTCCCTTTAAGTGATCCCCTTGCCTGATGCAGCTTTTTGGGCCAGGTCCCCTGAGGGACTGGGGTCACTGCGGTGCTCAGCGGTGGCTCTCTCTGGCTGGCTTGATGCCCCGTGCAAACACATTGTCTGCTTCACCTCTCTGAAGTGCGCTTAGTGGAGACTGGGGTGGGGTGTATGTGTGTGCGCGCATGCTTCTGTGTGTGTGTGTGAGAGTGTATGTGTGAGTGTAAGTGTGTGTGTGTGTGTGTTTATTGGGAGGTCTTTTGATGAAATGTCATATGCTAAGAAGGTTTTTGGGATCGGGGTAACAAGGTGGGTATGAGTGAGGATAATTCCACAAGGGCCCTCACAGTATTATGATCAATGTTACCACTGGTTGTTAGTAATATATTTGCTATTGTTAAAGGGTAATCTGGTATTTTACAGTTAAAGCCTTATTAAAAGGTTGCTTACAATAGAGTAGTTAAGATGTGAACTGTGATGAATGCTGCTGTTTCGAGAAATTCGCTGCTGTAGTCTCTCACCGCTTACACAATAGCAGTCCAGGGGACTCTAGAACGATCTTTCCTAAATGCCTTAAATCTTCGTTTTCAAAAATGTCAAACTCACCAAGTGGTCAGTGTTACCTGTTGATTTGATGACACAAAAACCATAAGAAATTGTGGTTTTCATTAAGTCTTATTAGTAATTTTGTCCAACCCTATTTCCTCCATTAAGACACTAACAAATATTGGCACAGGGCCTGAAATTAGCATTCAGAACCAATAAAATGCAAAAGCTTTTGTTTTAAAAGTAATGAATCATTCTAGCAGTGAACTGTGACCCTACAATGTCCTGCTAATGTTTCCACCTTATTCTCCCATGCCTGTCATGTACTGACCTCCACACAAAACACAGTATGTACATTTGGTGTCAGTGTGTGTAAGTCTCTATTTTCACTTTTAGGTAGAAATTTCCAAAAAAGTGACAGAATTAAGAAAAATGTATGAAAATGTGCAGAAGGGCAATGTGTACTCCAGGTATCATGGTGAATGGTAAGGTTTTGCCTTCACAGCCTTCAAGACAGCCAAAACAAGCTGTCACTTTAATCAAGCAGTGACTGTTGAGCCTGTCAAGTCACAAGCCCATAAAACCATTGTATTTCTCTCAAACTGAATTCTTTGTCTAGAGAACCATGCATATTTACATTCATTCAATTACCTAATGCTTTTATCTAAAGTAACTCACAAGAAAAAGAATACGGATACAGTTTTACAGTTTAAAGCATCTGAATAAGCTGTTGTGAAGCACTGTTATCGTAGATTCAAAATGGAGCTGGACCTACGCACACTCACACATAGAGTGAAGCGCAGAGGAGAAAAGAGCCGATCCATTGATTTAAATTTAGTGTTCAATACATGGATCAATAATTCATTTTCCCCTCAAGGCCATTGATCAATTGTCGTCACAGGCAACACAGCCAGTCATTCAAGGTCAGTCGGCCACAATAAACTGGCAGGATCACATTATCAAAGGCTGTAGCACTAAGCGAATGCACTTTTTATGGAGATCAGGAAATACCCTTCCTAAAAATTGGACTCTAGCTCTCCAGTCTGAGTATGATACCCGATTAATCTTACTGTCTGAGTCTGCTAACAGGACAACAACAAACAAAGTTGAGTAAATTCCTAAAATAGTGCAGTCAATCAACTAGTTGTTTCAGGAGCATGAAATGGAAGAGTGTGGTTTTATTGGCTGCTAAGCTCAGAGGTGGGTCGGGCCCTAAAGTTATTTTGTAGGCTAGAGCCAAAGCCTTGTGCTTAATTCGAACAGCTACTGGGAGCCAATGCAGGCTAACAAAAAGAGGAGTGAGGTGCGTTCTTTTGGGTCAATTGAATACCAATTACCAATAGTTTTAAAGCTACAGTATGCCAGATTTTCTATTTATTTCTAGCAAAAATTAAATATATAATACATAACTATGTGCTAGTGTATGGTTACCTTCAAAAACAAATCGATGTCTTTTCAGATGCTAATATCTAGATAGATATTTTATATCTACATAGCAGCAGTCCTTGCCGCTAGAGCATACCATGTTGCACCACGATGCAGCACTATACAGTTGATACAGCTGCCGAAAACACACACGCCAAGTGTGAAAAACCAAGTGCATGATTTTTTTTTTCAGTGAAGCCTTTATTGACTCGTTCAAAAATGATTTCAAGCAGTACCACTCTATTATTATTGTTTTTGTATGTTTTATTTTTCATTATACTTTTTTCTCAGTGCAGTTACAGGTTCCTCATATCTAAAAGCACAGAGGCATGATGGAGCACCATGTACTGTAGGAACAGCTTCCGAAAACACACGCTAGCTCTGACTTTTATACGTTAACAATTTGATCTGTTTTTTCCCCCATTAACTGTTACCTCACATTAAAGCTCTGACCTACAGTTGTACAAAGTAAATCCCTAAGTACAATTTCTAAATATCCACCTACAGTTACCTTGTCACTTGACAGAATGCTCAACATAGTAGTCACTGAGGATGATGTTTTGGTAGTAGTTTAGTTCCTGAAGGTTCACTATATGAACTACACACTTAAAATTCCTACGTTGGTTGCAATCTGTATCTCCCTTGAACCACCCCAATCAACAGATGGTTCTAAACTTAGGCACAGTAACCTTAAAAATACACATTCGAAAAAGGCACACACCTTGAAGGAATCCAGGAATCATGAAAGCAGGGCAGTATGTAGGCAGTTAGGCTATCATTCGATCTAGAGGCGTCATTCGGTCCAAACTATTGTAAGTGTTTAGACAAGGTTTTCACAGAGATGTGGCTGCCTCAGATAATGTACATTTGTCATGGTTTTGTTAAATGATTTAATGTGTTTATACGTGTCTGGATGTAAAGTCATTTTTACAAATGCAACAAAAATGCTAAACTATTTTGCTTAGGCAAGCTTTATGCTTACTCCACCTTAAAGAGTCTAAAAACACTTTAAATCTCCCAAGATACAAACAACTTAGAATTTTCTATATTTGTCCTCTTCCATGATCTTAGAATTAGACTTGTCCCCCCACTACACACACACTCCACTTCCACTTCACTGAGGTTTCCACTGGTTACATTTTCAGACCTGATGGCATTTTCATGAATAGAGTAGCT
>CM050221.1:38562500-38620000 GCA_027475355.1 Coilia nasus
GGTTTATCTGCTGGGGTCGCAGGGTCGCTGCTCTGTATGAAAAACAGAGATTTGTCGACGCACTTCCTGCCCTGACAGCCGGGTCCCATCTGCTTCCACTCTGGTGCAGCAGAACAACCCTGGGCCATGATTACAACCACCACATACAAGACTACCTGACCCAGACAACACGTTCAGTGATGGTCATAATCACCATCACATATGACACTCTCTGATACGGAAGATCAATTCAGCTAAGTGATTCTAATCACATTCTGTATGAGACTGACTGACAATCTGACAGAAGAAAAAAAAACATCCGTTATGATCATAACGTTTGGCTTTCCATATATGATGCATGTGATAGTCTCAGTAATGAATAAGACCACTGGGCTTCTTCATGCATCAGATAGATTTAAATGTGATTGTAACAAACATATAGGATGGACCAAAAATACGGGAGACATTTTACATTTTTGACACATAGGTCACTTTCTCTGGACACCACTTTAGAGACATTTTAGAGACAATTAGAGATATCTTTTATGTATGGCTACTTTTGGAAAACAGTCAAGAACCTTTCAAACTATAGGCCTGAATTAAAAAACAATATGAAGAGGTCATGAAATCTTGTCAACAGAAACATTTTAAAGTTTGTGAAACAGGAAATCTTCTATACATACACTTATATATATCATATAGTTATACATACAACTGTAAACATATATATAAATCCAACATATTTCAGCATTTTTAATTATCATGTTCACTTATAAGTCTGTGTACTTTAGGCCTGTCAACTATACCATATTTACAAAGAATGCTTACATTCTTATATTTACAGCTGTGTAGGGTCGTGTTTTCATGTAACTAAATATATGCAATACTGCATATATACGTTGCAACTAGTAATATAACATTATAACAAACAAAAAAAATACTCCAGCAGTCAAAATGCAGGAAATTCTCATAATAAAAATGTTTGGTCATTCTTTGAATGCTAAGCCAATTCTCTGGGGGGTGAAAGTGTAGTGTCGTGCATCGTAGCATACCATTGCATGCTGTCATCTGTGAGCACGCAGCCTGGTGACTCCCACAAGAGCAGAAATCCCTGCTACCTGCAGGGCTTCTAACATGACTGACAGCTTCACACAGTTCCTGTCATCACCCTTCAATACAGCCATCCATCATTTAAACACCTACACCATCTTTTCTTCTGAACACAATAGCCTGCAGTGAGCTATTTCTGCACAGCTCTCTAAATGCATATATGAATAAGGCTATGAACATACAAGTCCACAATGGCAGACCACTAACAACACTGACAATGCATGGTGGATATGTGTGCTTTCTGTCTCATGAAAGTGTAACATGCCCAGAATAAAGAAACAAACAGTTTTCTTCATTCCATTGACATATGTAGAGCAAAGAGTAGCCTGAATTGGAAAAGGAATGTTTTCTTTTTTTTAATTAAATATATGTTCTTACTACTCCATTGTGGCACCCCCCGCTCTTGCTTTCTTTTAGTTGAGTTGGCCTTGCTGTTGTTTCCAATTACTCTGCCAGTATCATGTGCCACAGGAAACAGAGCTCTGCTCTCACCCCATGATGCAGAGAGGAAGCCACCAGGACCTTTGTGACATCACAGAGCCCACTGAGAGCCTGGCCAATCAGCAGCGACATGGGGGCCTCTTGATCAGAGGAAACGCAGGGCTGATAAAAAGCACACCATCTCCTAATGAGGGGCAAAGGTCACGTGATTCGACTGAGTGCTCTTAGCTCTGCGCTCTCTTTAACGTACACTCTCCCATCCTTTCTCTTTCCTCACTTTATCCCATTATGATGTCTCACACAGATAGGACAGAGAGAGGCAACTATTCAAGCTAGCTCCGCTCCCTGGAGTTGTGCGGTGTACGGAACATGCGAAAGCAGACACTTGTCAAAAGTAAAATAGTATTACATAGCAAGAGGTATAAAACCACTGGGTAGCAATAGCTTTAGCATTAACTTTATTGTACGGACTATTACCCAATTTGCATTCATCAAATTAGGACTTCTCAGAGAACAATATTGACTAATTGGATATTGGACACATGCTAAGGGATTGATCACCTTAATCAGGGCCAACTCAGAGGAGGGTGTATAATGACTAAAGACCTGAAACACACGGAGGTCCTAAGGTGCACTACTGATGAAGTGTTCTGGAAATTTTCACAGAACCACTAAACCCTGTGAGCAAACAACCAACCCAACAATGGGACGACCGACTCAGGACTTGGGAAATAATTAAATAATAATAATAAAACCCAAAGTGCTAAGTGTTATCCCAAGGAATAATATGTTAGAATAGGGTTTACAGTCAGAAAGACTTAAGTTTCTTCTCCAAAAGGTACTCTTCCTAGGTGTACAATTATCTTGTGTTTTCTCTGTCTGTGTCTTGTGTCTGTCTGTCTGTCTCTCTGTCTATCTATCTATCTATCTATCTATCTATCTATCTATCTATCTATCTATCTATCTATCTATCTATCTATCTATCTATCTATCTATCTGTCTATCTGTCTGTCTGTCTGTCTGTCTGTCTGTCTGTCTGTCTGTCTGTCTGTCTGTTAGCATCAGCATATATGTCTATCACTTCTATTTGTCATCTCTCTCCCTTTCTCTCTGTCGCTCTCGAATGCCGACAGTCCCACTGTGCTGTTAAATACCCCGCACGGCCCGAGGACAGATGATGAATGATAACTCAATCCCTTCAGTGACAGCGAGACCAGCAGGGTGATGAGAGGCCACCACTCAGGAAGGCCAGCAGATTATGAGGGGATTAGGGGATTACTGAGAAGATGGCAAGAAGTAAGAGGAAAACACTTGGATAATCTGTGCTTTACGACTGTGGACAGAGAGACTGGAGGTAGATTGCTTATCCTTGGTCCACACACAGACAAACTGAAGGGGGTATATAACATGTACAGGATCTACTCATTCATACACTGACACCAGCTAACCAGGAAATAAAGCACTTATAAGCAGAAACTGCTGTTTTATACTTATACTACAGTGTGTGGCTCAAACTACATATTCCTATAAAATCACTGTATAAATGAATTGCACAAATTGACATACCTTTGGTGCAAGCCTTATTACACAGTTATCAACACCAAGAATAATGTTAATGAATGCATTCAATTAACAGTTTAAAATGCAGCTATCTCTTGAAACCATGCCACCAACACTAATGGCATCATAATGGAAAAGTCATGTCTCATTTCGTAGGGTATGATTTTTAGCCCAAACACTTCCTACTTCAAAGTCAAGGTGCTTCATTCTATGAAGGGCACTTCAACCCAAGTGGTGCTGTTAAAGGGCAAGAATGAGGGTTCAGCCTTACTTTAATTGTGTTTATCTTGGATTTAACATAGACAGGACAGGAAACCAGGAGGGTAATGGAATGGAACACAAAACAGGAAGTGAGAGTAGGAAATGGACACCTAGTTCCCATGGCAACAAGGCCAAACAACAACAAGGTTAGAGTGCACTGACCCAGCTCGCTCGTGCCACAGCTGCGCCTATCCTAGCCTCTTTCATCCCCTTCCACACACACTGAGCCTGAAGCCTCTCCACTCAGTTTTATGAAGTGCGGCCACACAAGACACACAATCATTTCTGACAGTTAAGGTCTACAGGTTTACAGCCAGCCCTGTTTTAATGAAGGTCACCCATAGTGAGGATAACTCAGCTGCAAGCCCCATAAAGCAACAAATAACAGCACTGTCACTTTTAACACCCCGTAACAGGGCACATCAATCAGTCTTTGCATCTCCTTGAACCCTACATGCTGTCAGTTTACCAGTGTGTGTGTGTGTGTGTGTGTGTGTGTGTGTGTGTGTGTGTGTGTGTGTGTGTGTGTGTGTGTCTTTGAATGTTTTACAGCAAGAAGAGCTATGTATTGTAGTTCAATAACAATGGACAGTTGTGAATAACAAAGAACAATATCTTCAACATTACATAGTAAGAAGCAGTTCTTGGCAGATGCTGGCATTTGAAAAAACCTTAATACTCTTCTTTGTCTTTATCATGGTCTGGCTAGTTGTAAAGCCTTAAAGCATACGAAGCTGTTTGCCAAGGAATATGTGATGAGCATGAGTGGTCAATCCAGATACTGGTTGTGTGTGTGTGTGTGTGTGTCTGTGTAGGTGTGTGTGTGCGAGATCATCCACCATAACGTTGCACCACGGGATGTGGAATGTCACATGGCTGTCAGATGAAATAATCAGATGCAGCCACAATATGGTGTGGAGACACCAGTCAGCCCCATGCCATGCAACAACCATGCCTTCAAGGCAGAACAAAGGGGCCCACACACACACACACACACACACAAACACACAAAAACACACATACACGCACGCACGCAAGCACGCAGCACAAGCACACACATGGGAGTGACAGGCCAGACATGTACAGCAAGTAGCTTTTGTAGCCAGTTGTCGCTGAAAGAGTTCAAATCCGCACCTGATGGCTGTCTTCTCTGTGACGTCGGGTCCATCTGGCAGCTCACCGGCCAAGATCTCCTCTAGTGTCTGAGGGTCGTCAGGGACGTCCCTGTGCTCACTCCCCTTGTCCCTGATCCCGATGCCCGCTGTGATGGCGTTCCACAAAGCATTCTGGGACTTGGAACCTGCACAGGGTAGAAAAGGCGTGATGTAGGCGTGACCTCAGGTTTAGTGTCACAGTGCAGGTGTGAACTGCCCTACAGGTGCTTAAAGGCACACTTCCACGAATAACTATTTCAGTGTTCTCTGATAAGGCAACCTGCACAAAACTTCAGGCCCAGTAAATAAAAAACTTTGTGGTGCTGCCATCTAATGGCTAAACCATGTTATTAAGTCATCTGAAACAATTCATGCACTCCTGCCTAGAGGTTCATTCTGTTAGGTACTTTGGATTCATAACACTGAATGTAAATTTAATGTTTTACTTCTGTAGTTTATCTAGATTATCCTTCTTCTTTTTACACTGTGATATGACTTATTGCCACAGTCATGTGAATAAAGGAAAATCAATTTGTAAGACAGAATACTACTATTAATGATACATTCTAGAATACTACTATTAATGATACATTCTAGAATACTACTATTAATGATACATTCTTTAATAGTAGCATTGTCCTTATCGCTGGTTAGAGAGGGTTGTATGCTGATGATGTTTGTTCGTCTTCAGACTTGGCAAGCTGAGCACCAGGATAGAATGAACAAATAAACTTGATGCAGCTTTCAGTGCTTTCTTGTTAAACCCTTATTTTAGACACCCGAAAAAACATTTGAGATCATATGAAAATTTAGGATAGTCATTATCATTTGCACTGACAATATGAACTGACTATAATTCAGTTATATAGCCTATTCATTAAGAAACTGAAATTATACTCACGTTGCCCTCGTTGGGAAAGCAATATGAGTGGGAGTAATAAATCACGCTTGAAACACAGGTCTTCATATGAGTAAACAGGAAATTCACATAACTGTCCTACCTGTTTAACAACCAATAGCAACCGCAACCAGTAGACAGAGCTCACTAAAACACTAAAAATCATTACGTAGGAATGCTCAACACTCACATTTAAAAACAGCAATGATCGCGTCACAAAATATTTTATGTTCAAATGTGTTTGTAATGCTTTTTCAAATTGTATCAATAATGATTTTTCAATGTTTACTGAACATTCATTCTGTGAGACCCTGGAGGTCCAACAATTCAATGTTATCACTGAGGTTTTTGTTAGACTGTTTGTTTACATAAAGCATAGCACAAATGATATGATGTTGATAGGTGCCAGGTGAAGACAGGTGCCAAACTGACTTTGTCTCTTGATCCATATTAAATGTACAAAATTCAACATTTCAATCTGCACTTGCTACATAAGCCAGTTCACACTACGCCTGACCACAATTATTACATTATGATTATAGCCCCTGTTATGTTATAAATATCAAAACTACATCAATAAACATCAGTTCTTTTTTATGTACATAAATGCCAGGTATTTTACTTACTTTACTACCTTCCAACATTCCTTTCACACCAGTGTGCCAATGCACGATCTCAACCCAAAAGCTGCACTGGAGCATTCTGAAGGATTTGCTTCTGTTCCTTCAAACAGGAAAAATCTTGGAGATATCTTTGCAAACAAGAGCTTCTCTACGTAGTGTTATTTCAGTTCAGTGTGTTCAAGACTCTTTTTCTTTCTCTTTATTTGTGAGGGTTTCTTGAGTTAGGCTATTGTCTGGTGAAAACAGCACTATGCAACTTTTTCGAGTTAATTAATCATCTTTATAAGTTGATGCTTAAATGAGTCAGTACCAGGTAAATGAAGACTTTCTTGACCTCTCCTGCTGTCTGTGACAGAATGCCACGCTTGCAATATCTGGGTGTCTGTTCCGACACCCTCAGACTCACAAAGTCTCGAATATCATGAGAAGCAGGGTCACATTAAATTCTGAAGACATTCTGACATCGGTGAACATGACTACTTTCGTATTCACCGGTTACTCTGATCAGTTGAGTTGAAAACACATGTACATGGTGAGGGGAAGAAAAAACAGTCCATTGTTAAGAGAGTGTCCATTTACTTGGAGACACTAGGGGGAGCTCTGTTAAAAAAAAAAAAAAAAACAGTAAAAGTTGTATAGTGCTGCTTTAAAGTCCCCTGCACTGAAATGATATTTACTAAAAAAGTTAGTGTTACATACTTATTAACTCCAATGCATAATTAAGAATGCCTTATTCTTCCTTATACTCTAAAGTAACACCCCTCCTCTTGTTAACTAGCTCACAAGCACAGAAAATAACTTGAGCACTGTTTAGCACCCTAGAAAGGTATAGCCATGTCATGCTATTCCCCAGACCACATGTTCCCTCAGAGTAGCATGTACAAGGCACTTTGTAGTCTTTTGTTACCATTCAGTAGCCTGGGCTTTCCCATTCTGCTTTTGAATTGAATTTTGTGTTCAAGTCGGTCTGGCCAACCCACCTATTCTCCGTTCTTCTTGGTAGGGAAAATCCAGAACCAATGACAAACGAATGCTACGCATACATCATTGGAATCAGTGGTCTGATGTTGTAGCTCTGTCCAGTAGTACACACAGGGATTTGAAAGATGCATTTTGATCCTGCCTCTGAGAACTTCCTGACTATGAGTGGTTTTTCCAGACCAAGCCATCTAAGAGCTTTGTGCAACAGCCAGGCTAACCATTCAACTAACTATTGTAGAAAACATACCTTCCTCATGGAGCAAAACATGCATATTTATTTCCCTTAATTCTTGCTCATTCTGTCACCATGGGCCGCAGTCACAGTATGCACCACTTTGCAGTATTTTGAGTTGTACATTGTATAAAATGAGCACATGCCGTTACTAGTTATGTGTAAACAGCAAAAGGTACTAGGTAGTTTATTTTAAAATATGCTATCCCAAAAGTCAATGAAATGCTGTAAGCATAAAATCATTCCCACTGCTTATTGTGCATATCTCAGAGCATCTACTAGTTTACAGCCCAGCATGTTGTCTAATGTTGCAGTTCTCATTAGGAATAACACAGCTTTCATGCTGAACCAACAAGCAGACAGACAGTCAGACGGGCAGGCTGGCTGCGCAGGTGAACTGGACCAGCTCTGGTTCAGGTGTGGACCCAACCTGGCGCAGTCCGGCTGGGAGGATGTGTACTCACGAGCAAATCGGTCCAGTGGCCGGCTGTTACCCTCACGCTCGTCCTCATTAGCCACTGTGGGAAGCAGAGACCACACAGAGATGAGATGCATGTGGGGGAGGACACAGACCAGCAGCCATCAGGAGTGTGTGTGTGTGTGTGTGTGTGTGTGTGTGTGTGTGTGTGTGTGTGTGTGTGTGTGTGTGTGTGAGAGAGAGAGCGAGAGAGAGAGAGTTTATGTATGCATTCCTGTGTTTGTGTGTGTGTGTGTGCGTGTTTTTGTATGTGTTGTGTTTTAAGCATACCTTCAGATGTATGTCTGTGTTGGTTTGTCTGTTTTGTGTGGGTCTTTGTGTTAATATAAGGGCGCTTTCAGACTTATAGTTTGATTGCTTTGGTCCGCACTAGTCAGAAAAATGTTACAATGTAGCAAACAGACGTGGGTACGGTTTGCTTTCGCATAGTTCTAAACTAACCAAAAAAGACAGCGAAGATCATCGCCACCGCAACCGGACTAAAACGCGCCACTTTCGATAATAATAATGCACTAAACTCTACTGTTCCGTCCAATTTGGTTTGGTTGCTTTCACACCAGAGGAACCGTACCAAAATAGGGCAGATAAAGCGGTCCGAGACCACCCCTTTTTAGCGGTCTCGGACCGGTTGATTTGGTGCGCACCAAAGTACCGAGATTGCATTCACACCAACGAAAACGAACTGTACTAAGAACGTTTGGTTCGAATGGGACGTTTGGTGCGCACCAAATGCTGTCAGTGTGAAAGCACCCTAAGTGTTTTTTGTTTGGGTGTGTTGTGTGTCTGTCTTTCATGTGTGTGTATTTGTGTATGTGTGTGTAAGTTGCTTGTATGTGTGTGCATCTGTGTGTTTGTGTGAGTCTGCATGTGTACTTTTGTGCAAATGTTAATTACATTACATTACACTCTTATCCAGAGCGACTTACAGATATTTACAGGGTTTCAGTTACAGTCCCTGAAGCAGTGTGGGGTTAGATGCCTTGCTCAAGGGCATCTCAACCATGGGTAGGGCGGGATTTGAACCAGCAACCTTCTGATTGCCAGACCAACTCCCTAACCACTAAGCCACAGCTGCCCTCCAATGTATCCTTAATGTATCCTTCTGTGACTTCTTTTTATGTCCTCTTTCTGTCCTCTTTCTGTTCATTGTTCCTCCCTCTCCTTTATCTGTTATGGCGTCCACGGCTTTGACTAGGACTGCTAGTCTGCCCAGAGTCACTGTCTTTTCAAATGTGTGCAAATGCAGTTTCACATTTCTTAATAAAGTGGACAAAACTGTATTCAAATGACAGTGAAACGTCCTCATCTTCACTGGCATAACAGTATTTAATTCTGACTCTTTTCCTTTTCCTAAGTGTAATATAAGTGATACATGAAGTCTCTCAGTATACCTTCAACTTTACAACTCAGCTTGAATGTGCATACACAAGTACTTCATGAATATTAAACAGACAGAAACAACTGCTCTACAAAGGAAAAGTGCAGTAAGTATGTGAACACAGAAACTGAGAAAATGCCTTCAAAGTTGTCATACTGCCCAGTCAAACATGTTGTAGGTGATGCTTTTATGTACTTTCTTAATATGAAGAAGCAAGAGATTTAGTACAGCCCATTTCCAGTGTAAACTTTGAAAAAATATGTAGTTACTGTTTTTTGGCTTTGCAGGACAGCACAGACAGACAGACAGACAGACAGACAGACAGACAGACAGACAGACAGACAGACAGACAGACAGACAGACAGACAGATAGATAGATAGATAGATAGATAGATAGATAGATAGATAGATAGATAGATAGATAGATAGATAGATAGATAGATAGAGTGGGTGGGAATAAAAGAACTATCTAGAGTGATTTAACTTGATATTCCTTTAGATATTAGACTTTTCAGTAATCAAACATAATTGTGTATATATGTGTGTGTGTGTGTGTGTGTGTGTGTGTGTGTGTGTGAGAGAGAGAGAGTGTGTGTGTGTGAGTGTGTGTGTGGGCAAGTGGGTAGGTGTTTAGCTATAATGCACCATCACACAGTCCAAGAGGCACAAATGCCAGACTAAATGTCAGTCTGTGAGGCCACAGCTGTGAAAACCTCTCACAGCAACAACTAAAAAACTGTGTAATCACAATTCACTGAAAGCAAATTCAACATCCACACCCCCTAACACACACACGCACACACCACACCCTCAAACACACACCAAACACACACACACACACACAAACACAAACAGCCTTAAATACTCACACACACACATGCACATCCTTAAACACATGCACACACATACCCAGACACACACATGCAGAAACACACACCCACACATACATACCTTTGAATACACACACACACACACACAAGAGCCCACGTGCACACACACACACACACATGCCCACACATACTGTACTTACACACAAACAAACACAAAATGATGTTTGGCTTGATACCAGGCACTAACAGCCCCTGTGCACTTGTCAATAGTTGCTCTTGGCAAGAGTGCTGATACATCCAATGCCAGAGCCACGCAAAGGTGGACAGGACCAGTGTGCTCGGCTGCGGCTGATTGACAGCCTGTCCCAGAGAATGATGGGCTGCCCACTGAGCCATTAACTGCTACGCCATGTAACCACGGCAACCAATAACCGTTCCGAAGGTATCATGGGGCACAGCGTTATCGTGGAAATAGGTGAGTAATGGGTTTCAGATGAGTGTCAGTGGAGAGTGGAGTTTTGTGCCAGTGACTGCAACTGCATGAAAAATGGATTTATGCTGATTGCACAAATCAAGACTGATAAACAAAAATGACTTGATTGTGGTTCTTTTATAATGTTAATCACCAGTTCTGCACAATCTTAAAATCTCAGCTGAGAATAATACATGATAATACATCAAGCAAAAAAACATTTATCCAGATAAAATGACAGTCTAATGCAACTTGCTTTACTTATGATCTCTTTAATAATGAATTCTTCTTTCCACTACAATTCTCTCCCTTCTCTTCTTTTGTTTTTCTTTCTTACTTTACTTTTTCTTTTTCCACAACTTTTTTACCATCATTGAAATACCATTCTATTTTTCACATGGTTTCTCTGTCATGTCTTTCGCTATGCACTCTTTCTGATTCATTTGCCGTCTTGTTCTTCTTCTTCTTGATTTCTTTACTTTCTTTTTTTCTTTCTTTTATGAGGTGTGGCTCAGCTGCTTTCCTTATTTTCCCTTCACACCTCTGCCCTTGCTCTGCTTTTCACTCACATTGCCTGTGGATCGTGCACGGAGGTGAGATGTGTCAATTAGAGCAGGAGACTGTGAGCAGATGGAGCGGTGAAGCGAAGCGAAGCAAAGCAAAGAACGGGTTTACCGTGAAACGCAGACACCGCTACCGTCGCCGCTAATACTGCTGCTAGCGACCCTGCCACGGATGGAAATAAGACCCGCGCCACGCGTTGCTCTCTGATACCCACCGCTCTGGTTGCCATGGCGCCACGGTCAGCGCGAGGAGGTAGAGGTTGACAGGCACCCTGCAACGGTACCCTTGTGCTAATTAGAGAGGTATATATGACGAGTGCAGCACACAGAGCTAACAGGAGCTGGTGAATTACTCCATGAAAGATGAGACAATTTCCTTACAGGATATTAAAAAGAGGCTTCACACAGAGAAAACAAAACTGTCTAAACTGTGATATTCAGTTGCGGACAGTGGTGTTTGTTAAATGACCACTATTGCACAGCACAGACTTTAGACACACTCTCTCAATTTCTTTCACACACACACGCATGCGCACACATACACACACACCAAAAAAAAAACATTTGTTCACAACACATCCACTTGTTTTGTCTTGTTTGCTGTCATCATATCATACTCACTATTTTCATAAGATCGGCCAGTATCTGCAAAAAGATGTTTAATTTTTAATATAAAATAAGCCAATACAGTACCCCCAAACTCTCTTTCCTCTCCCTTCCTCCCCTCCCCTCTCGGTCACTTACCAATCGTGAAACTGAAGCCGTCGATGCTGAAAGTGGCACTCCTACCCTTCTTAAACCTCAGCTTCCTGGAGCTGGCCTCTGACATTGCCCCAAACACACACACACACGAGACGACTTCTCCACGTCCTCTCCACTACGAGACTGTTTGACTGTGTGTGTACTTGTGCGTGTGCGTGTGCTGAGTTAAACTCCCTCAGGCAGTATTCTCTGTGTGGGCGTCCATCTCTCGTTTTCTCTCTCTCTCTCTCTCGTTCTCTCTCTCTCACTCGCTCAAAAAAATGCAGTGTATTTCTGGGTCTGGCACACAACTGTTGTGAGTGAAAGTGAAATGCTTTTGTGTCAATATGTGTGCACGTGTGCATGTGTTTATGTGTGTGCTTATGTATGTGTGTGTGTGAGTGTGTGTGTGGGTGTTTGAATGAGTGAGTGAATAACTGAGTGAGATACACAGAAAAAGAGAAAGAGAAAGACAGAAGAGAGAGACAGAGAGAGAGAGAAAGAGAGAGAGAGAGAGAGAGAGAGAGAGAGAGAAGGGAGAGTGGTTGCCTCTAATCTGTTCTGTCTCTTCTGTACACACATGGTTCCATCCCTCCTCTGTCTTCCTCCCTTGCTGTTGAGGTGTCAGCTCTCTGGTGACCCCCCTCCACCCCCATCCTGTTCCTTTCCATCACTGCAAAAGCACAGACCTCACCCCCTCCCTCACTGTGCAAGACTTCACAGCTGCAAAAATAGGCTTACATTTCTCACTGTTGCCACAAACACACAGACACACAAACAAACACGCTCGTACGCAAACACACACACACACACACACACACACACACACACACACACACACACACGCACAGAAAGAACAAGAGAGAAAGAGAGAGATAGATACACCCAAATCTTACTAATAGCGAAGGATTACACACAGATGTACACAACTTACGCACAACATTCTGGCGATGGAGAACATGCTATGTCACATCTGTATTACTGTGACAAAAGGAAAGAGTCAGTGTCTTGTCTCTCTTAACATACTTCTTCTTTGAGTGTTTGGAGTTCTCTTCAACACAAACACGGTGTTCTTCTCACATGGCTTTGTGCTTCACCGTGCCCCCCACACACCTGCTCTTCTCTCATCTGCTGTTTACTCTACTCCTCTTGTATAAACTCATTTTCTCTCCCTATCTTTTAAATCTGCCTCCGCTGCCTCCTTCCCCTCTACCTCATTCGCCCTCTCTTCTCTGCTTTCCCCTTCTCTCGCCTCTTGCGCAACCTCATCTTTTCTATCTGCCCTCTTTTCCTCCTTCTTCTGCTTCTCGTTATCTCTTCTCTGATCCCCCTCCTCTCCCCTCCTCTCCTCTCATATACCATCATCTTCTCACATAATCTTGTCTTATCAGTCCTCTGTCCACCTCTTCTCCCTATCCTCTCCTCCACTTCTGTCCCTTCCTCCTGTCCTCTCCTTTTGCCTTTTCTACTTTGCTCCTCTATACTGACCTCTCACTTTCCCACTCAACTCCTCTGCTTTTTCTGTCCCTACTCTCCTCTCCTTCTGCCTGCCTCCTCTTCTCCCTAAGTAACCAAGTAGGTGGCAAAGACCACAAGGGTTATTCAATTATTGTAAAAGGTTGAAGAGATCCCTCATCCCTCCCAGACCCCTCATCCCCCCCAACACCATCTCAGGTATCTGTACACCCCAAGCTGCTGCTAAACACAATGGATTTCTCTTTCTCTCTCTCTTTCTCTCTCTCTCTCTCTCTTTCTCTATCTCTCTTGGACAGTATTTCTTATGAAGGAAGTGGTTTGCAGTGCAGTAAGATACGTTATGTTTCTTTTTTTCCTTTTGTTTATTTTTAAATCCAAACAAATGATGACTCACAAAACATAATCTCTGCTTGGCAGAGGAGAGTGACTTTAGCACTTACAGCCCTAATTAATTTGCATTGTAAAGATGTCTGAGGCACGTGAACTGGTCTTCATTAAAACCATGTGCTGTAGCAAAATGTTCTGATAGCTTTACACATTATGTGATGTGTAAGAAGGCATTCTTTGAAGTGCGCGCTGAAGGCAACACTGCCCAGCCGCTCAAGGTCTGCCTTTGTGCCTGCTTGAGTGTCAAAGATGCAAGCGTCACTAGGCAACCGGGCAAGACTAATAACGAGAGCACGAGAAGGAATTAGACTTTCCTGGAAAGCCAGGTTCACATCTGGCACCGTTCTGGAGCTGACGTGGTGCCGACGCTCCAAAGCCAGCTCTGGATCTGGGCCAGTACCGCGGTTCCCCCATTTGTGAGCCCGTGAGCCCTGAGGAGCTTAGAGGTGGATAGTGGGGCTTCTACCTCTTCAGCTCTCGGTGTCTCAGCGCCTCTCATGGGATGCAGTTTCACCAGATGGGGCTTTGCCACAGTAGGAAGGAGACACTTCTGTAGGGGAGCAGCCACATGTGTGAAATGCTTGCGGATTAAACCGCCACTGCTGCCTCTACATGCTTCCCCGACATGAGTTATCTAAACCACAGCTGCCAACACTCACGTTTGTCCCGAGTTTCTCCTGTATTTCAGACCCATCTCCCGCTCTCCTCCCATTTTGCCGTTTCTCCTGGTAATCTCCCGTAATTTACATCGTCCAAATATCAATTAATAACTCTAAGGACATGAATAATAACATAATTTGGCTGGTGTTCTCCAGTTGGCAGAGATGATATACAAAACATAATGTTGTCTTACATGATACATAAATATCATGTATTTCCAACCAATTTGTCAACCATCTTAAGCGTAGTTGGGCGTAGTTGTGTTGTAGTAGTTGTCGTATCTCTGCACAGGCTGCAGACAGGTGCAGAACTAAAGAAAGGTTGGAAATAAAGAAGCGCTGCAGGAGACAAAATGGCTGAAGGCAATGGCGGCCCAGCTAAGAAGATGAAATATATCTGCCTTGTTTAAATCAAGTTGCACCAAGGAATTTCACCAATATTTTTCAAAGGAATAGATATCAGTAATGCATTTTTGCAATGCCTGTTGAGTGGACTTTCATGTAGGACACAGGGTCAAAAATAATGTCTGGCGGTATTTAAAGTCCCAAAGGCATATCCGAGTGGCTGAGGCACGGGGGGGGACCCCACTAATTACGACATTCACTGTGTTGAATTTCTGCGAAATTCTGTACTGAACTATTGCCCCCCCTCCATTTTATGTCACTCTGTATAGGGGCTTCCTGCAAGGCTTTTTGAGTAGACGTATAAAACCACACAGCGGCGTGACCGCGGCTTCAATTTGGTCAGTTCATACTTTAAAGTTCATCTGACACACGTCTCTGCACATCTCGCAAAAGAATTGTGTGTTAACCAGCACATCAAGAGAAGACTTTGAATTTTTCTTTGAACTCCAAACCTGATTACAGGATCTTGTTTAATATTTGTCCCTTTTTAGGGTTGTTTGCTCATTGAATAAAGCCCCTTAAAGGGAGGAATTTCAATTAGTGAATCTTATCATAGAATAAATCTTTTTAAAGAGAAAGTCCCTTAAAGTTACATTTCGAATTAAGGGAATATATCTTAGTAAGAATTTATAGAGGGTCTTTAGAATTTAGTTAAACTTGCTTTCTGCTCTGTACGCTTGACAGTATTTGGAAGCTTGCAAATAAAAACAACCTTGTCTGGTGACAAGGTGAAAAGACAAAATCTGCCCTGTCATTCTTAAAACCACAAGAGAAGCAATTGTACCAGATCCAAGGTAAGTTCCTCAGTTCACAGTTCAGAGTCCTTTTTTGATGTGCTAGATGCAGGTCAAAATTAGTAAGGTGGCAGATTAAAACTTTTTCATAAGAAGTTTTAGGTGATTTCCTTGTTAAAGACATATTAAGTAAAACTGGAGCACTTACTTTCTAAAACTAACCTATTTTAAGTATAACGCAGAATTGCCATAGGGTTATTTTGTTATATTTTAACCGGTAATTCAACAGTTGCCAAAGGACAGGCTGAGGCTGACCACATTTTACAAGCTGAACTCAAAATGGCAATGCTAATTGCGCAGAAAGCCGTTGCCTTTTCATTCTGTGATGAGTACCCTGCTAGTGTGGCATCTATGTTTCCAGACTCGGCTATTGGGAGGAAATATTCGTATGGAAGGACTGAGACTACACAACTTATTAAAGGTAAGTTATCTGGCCAATAGGCTAGTGATTGCCATACCTAGCTTAGAAGTGTGTTTTCAAGTGAAGTTGGCTTTAATGGTTGCCGACAGTCCCAGAGCATCAGCATAATTAAAACCAAACACATAATTTCATCAATGTAATATTAACACTGTAGTAATAGTAATAATAAAAATAGTAGTAATAATAATAAATGTTACGTATTCTTTTAGGTGTTTTTGCCCCAGAACTGGATGATGAGGTCAAAGTGACCTGAATCTGACATAAATTTGACGCCACTGGACTGCAAGAAATGTTGTCTTGTGGTGACCACGCCAAACTGTAAAGCACTTTGAGCTGCATCCTGTATGTATGAATTGTGCTATACAAGTAAAGATTATTATTATTATTATTATTATTAAATTTATTGACATGCCAATAAGCAACACAGGAACAGCAGACAGCATTTTTGAAAAGCTTGAAAGCTCGTTGACTTAAGTTAAGTTGACTTAAAATTCAAATTCAGAAGTGCCACTACACAAGTTAAAATAGTTTTGATTAAAAAAAACTGTTTGTGCTATGTATTTGTCACAGGTTGTGGCATCAAGGCAATGAAGGCCCCAGTCGAAGACTTATTGGTCGGAATATACTCTCATTTGACAAAAGTTAAGAGTGTAATTTTACATAGGGTATGATGATTACCCAGTTCACCATTTTAACTATTTTCACATAACATTTTAACATTTACTATTGTCAAATGTGTGTGTTTATGTGTGTGCAAAGAGAAGTGAGATTTATAAAGAGTTTGTGGACTTCACGGACACAGGCAAACTAAAGCTGCTCAGATAACTGCAAGGGCTCATTCACACCGACTTGAGCAAGTACAGCATGTAAGCACGTACAATGTGTTTGTATGGTGACAGAATACGCTCAGATCACACGTGCAGTGTGAATAGTCTAATAACGTGCATCCTAAAGGAATACAGACAGAAAAAGGGCATGTGCTGTGTACAGAGAATGTTTGGTGTGAATGAGCCATAATCCACTGTGGCTCAGCCTGTGCACATGCATGCAGAGTGCTGAACCAGTGGGCTTCTCTTTAAGCTTCCTTCAACAGCTACGAGTATACAGTAAGACCAGTGCTGAAGTCAGAGCTGGCAAACTACCTGAATGATCCTGAAAACATATACTATTTTCTATTGCTGTGTTGCATTTAACACTTCCTTACAGGTAGTAAGATGAATGTTGGACACCAAGCATTATACATAAGTCACATTTTTTAATCTATATTTTAAAGTGACCTATAATGTCTTCTGTAAGTGTTCTATGTATCTGTGTAAATGCTTATCCACCCATACATCCATCCATCCATCCATCTATCCATCCATACATACATACATCCATACATACATCCATCCATAGGCAGAGGGAGTAATGATCCACAAGCTCCACAGTGAGATGACAAGGCTGGAGAGGACATATATTCTTCTAGCCAGATTGGTTGTGGATATTCCTGTGGGAGAGGTGTCATTCAGGCAGGAACACCAGCTGGCAAATGCAGATCTCCTCACTGGAGCTGAGGTTAAAGCAGTGCTTAAAAACAAAGAGCTGCCTGCTGTGTTAATGTCCAAAATATACCAGTAAGTTAAGTAAGCGTCAGTTGTAATTACACTTGAATGTTTTATTCATTGCTGTGATTCCTGGTTAATATTGTTATTCTGTAATAATTGTGCTTTTAGGACAGTCAGGACCTTCTACTTTGAAGCCATTAGGAAGATGCTGAAGGCTTTCCCTCTAGATTCACCCCTGCTTAAAGAGCTAAACGTGCTGGACCCTGCCTCTTACCTTGACCTCTCACCAGTAATGGGTTAATTTAGTTTTGTTGTTTTGTCATTTACCTACCCATCAGGTCATCATGTAAGAGTTTAGAACTTACCACCCGACACCTATCTGACATATTAACATACATAACTGTAACATAACTAAAAAAAATGTATGTCGTGTTCACATTATATAGTGACAAGAATAGCTGGCATGTTTCCTCAACTGTCGATTGTTGCTGATAGGCTGAGAGGGGAACTGACTGACTACCAGGTTAAAGACAGCACGGAGTTACCCCAGGAACAGAGAGTGGACAGATTCTCGGGCCTTGTAGAAAAAGACAAGTGCTTTAGTCAGTTTGCATTCCACAAATTAATGCCTCATCAGAGAGGACATTCACTATGGTCAAGAAAATTGTATCAGAGGACAGATCAAGCTTGAACAACAGCACTTTGTGCTGTCTATTGTCTTGCAAAATTCACTTCACTCACCCTGCTTACAAGTACACACCATCTAAGAAAGCACTAAGGGGCCGATTCTGCCCTGGGCGTAAGGACGCGTACGTGAAAAAAAGTGTGCAACAGCGCCCCCGTTGATTCTACTGTTGACTTAATTATGCTTATGCTTCTACATTTACTTTATCTTTTATGCCTGTATATATTGTCCTTTGCTTTTATTTTTGTGAAGCACATTGAACTGCCGTTGTGTATGAAATGCGCTATACAAATAAACTTGCCTTGCCTTAAGTCTGTCATTTGCGTGGGAATCAGTCAGTTACGCGCTTCGGGAGGAGCAACCCCAATATTAGGGAGTGTCGCATGTAAATGAACCCTACGCGCATTCTACCCTGCACTTAAAGGAGAACTTCGGTGTAAAATGAAAATTGGCATGTTAAAACATCATATCGAGTTACATACCGAGTACACTTACAAAGTTCTCAGTGCCTCGTTTTTAATGTCAGGGCCTTTGTTGTACTACCGATGGAGTGTGGAGTTTCTTCGAGCTGTTTTAATGGTTTAAAAATAGCGTAGCCGTCATGCTTTGTCTAAGGGCACCTACCACTTCCATTGTTAGCCTTCTGGGACAAACGATAAAAAATAGTTAAACTCTGAATGCAACAGGCTAAATCAATTTTGCTCCTTCGTACACATACCAACTCGGTATGATGTTTTAACATGCCAATTTTCATTTTACACCGAAGTTCTCCTTTAAGCGGTTTTCTCTTTACGCGCCTCAATGGGCTGTAGTAAGGTCCAGCACCACTAAAAGGCGAAATGAAGTACTGCATTTGATGTCGGCTAGGCCTATAATGTCAACATTTGTTTTGCCATATTTAACATACAAGTGCAGAGTCAGTAATGTTTGGTTGTTGATCCTTATTCTTTAAACTTCAGGACAACGTTTATCATAGCCATGACATGGAGTGCATTCAGCGTTTTCGCCTGGACCGTTTTGCAACACCTTTGCACATTTGCAACACCTACAATACATTACACAACCTTAAGTGAATGTGACAGCCAAATCAAAGTGGATGAAAGAGGCCTCAGCGATGGATATTGTAATGATCCGAGGCTTGCTTGACACTTTCAGGAAGCTTTATTAGAAACCCTTTCTAGAGTTGCTGTTTAGCCACAACTCACGCTTATTCCACACAAACACTATGGTGCCACAGTGCAGCAACTTATATCTGAGAATCTGTGCAAGACAAAAGTGCTTAAAAGGTGTGTGCGTAAGAGAGACTTGCACGCCTATGGGAGAATCGGTCCCTAAGAGCAGCCAAGTCAGCCACCTACATTTACAATAAATCTACAAAACAATATATTCCATATCCAAAAATTACTCAAACACACTGTATAATACACACAACACCAACAAAATCACATATTTTTCTTTCTGTGATGTTCTTGTTGTTTTATTGTAACAAATAAATGTATATTTTTTGAGAACAGTCTTAGAGTATTCGCTGATGTACTGGAAACTAATAATATATATTTTTCATAAATGTAAAAGAGGTGCAATGGGGATTTTATTAGTGGGGAGTACGCAATATAAAGGTATAACTGAACGCCTAATATTACTAAGAACTTTGCTACATATCTGTTCAAAGAAGTGGGGGGGACTCCGTACCCCAACGTCTAAAGCCCACTACACTCCCGCTTTCATACACTAACACTATATTACCATCATTCAACAGTTTCCCACTTCCGTCCCCCAAAACTCCACACCCACCACCGCCACAGAAAATCTCCCGGATTTTGCTGCTCAAACATCGGAAGGTATGATCTAAGCAGAGATAGTGTGCTGGGACTACTACACATTCAACCACCTCTCAAATCACAGCTGAAAGTCATCTAAAGCCACATATTACTAAGCAGCCATTTTCTTCAGGGCAAGGGTCAGCGAGCTAATCATATCCATGTTCATGGAAAAAAATTATAAGCAGCAGTGGAAAGACAATGGCAAAAGTGTAGTGGCAAAAGAAAATGGTAAACTATACATGTGTTATGTAAATTACACAATACACATACACACACCACACATACGTAATAAAATACTATTAAGTGACAACATTTAACTATACTCAACTACACATTACTGTTGGCATTAGATACCTACATAAACACATGAAAGATGAAGAGGCCGACGTGAATACTGCCTCTAGCAGTCGTGTCTGTAGATAGCATGCTGGCCCTGTAGCCTTAGGGCTGAAATTTATTTGGTTGTATCCTGCATATAAACATCACTCAATGTTATAAATTACAACAGACAGATGTGTAAAAAGGAAATGTCTTGTATTACTGCTTTGTGTTTCACACTTGCCCTTCACCTTGAGTGCAGGTTGCAGGAGAGGAGACACTGCAGATTTGAAGTGATAAGACTGATGGAGTTATTTGGTCACTGTTACTATAACAACAAAGAAAAAAAAAAAACCTTATTAAGCCTTATTGTCACATCCGTCACTGTCTTTGCTGTTGGTAGAAGCATGTGTGTTTGCATGTGGTTTTGTGTGTGTGTGTGTGTGTGTGTGCGCGTTTGTGCATGTGTGCGTGTGTGTGTGGGTGTGTGTGTATGCGTGTGTGTGCTTGTGTGCGTATGCGTGTGTGTGTGTATGTGTGTCTTTGTTGTGATTGTGTATTTGTGTATGTCTGTGCATTTGTGTGTGTGTGTGTGGTTGTGTGTGTGTTCATGTGGCTGTGTGTGTGTTAAAGGGTGTATTGTTTGTTTTGCAGCCATCTCTTTTTGAGCTAGCATAATGAAACTGTATAAAAGTCTTTGATTTTGTCTTTTAATCTATATCCACCTCCACAATTATCTTGTTTTTAAAATCAAGGACGCTCTATTTCGAATATCAATATTTGATTCATTTTATTCTCTTTCTCTCTGTCTGTCTCTTTCTCTCTTTCTTTCTCTGTCTATTTATCTACCTCGCGCGCCACATCTATTCACACACCAGCCTAGTCAAACCACCAGTAATTACCCCATCGCTCATTATCACCTCAAATAAACGCTGGCGTGCAGCACACACTGGCGGACTAGGAGGAAGGGCAGGGGGAAAAACAGGCTCGCGTCAGGCCGTGGAAGGGGATCGCCACAGCAACGGCGTGGAGACGCACACACAGGCGCGGTCATGATGAGAGAGGCTGCGAGCGGCCGGGGAACCTGCCTAATCCCCCCGTGCAGCCTCATTAGTGGTGTATTTAGGGTAATGTTGGCTTTCCATCCTCTCCTGTGGGGAAATGTTTTGACATTCAGACAGGGCAGAGACAGATACACAATGTACTGGGAGAAAGTGAAATGTTTTTTTCTTATTTTATATAAGCTATTATAATAGCTTTCGTCTCTTATATTTTCTTTTTCTTTTTCATTTTTTATTTCTTTTTATGTGTTTTCAATTTTGTCTTAAAATACGTTTGCTTGCTAACAGTGCTTTGGAAAAGTTGTGTCAATAAAGTTCATTTGAAACTAGATTTGTGGGGGGGGGGCATGTATGTCTCTGTGCATGCATTTTGTGTGTGTGTCTACCTCGACTTTCATCAGACTGTCTTAATTAAGTCCTCTTATCTAATGATAGGCCACACACCTTGCAAGCAAAATCTTGTGTAATGTTTACACCTCTCCTTCTCCTGCTTCTCCTTCTTTCTTTCCCTTCACAGACTCTGTGGAAACTCAATCAGGCACTCCATTAAGTGTTCCTC
Organism: Coilia nasus; assembly: GCA_027475355.1. Lineage (NCBI taxonomy): Eukaryota > Metazoa > Chordata > Actinopteri > Clupeiformes > Engraulidae > Coilia > Coilia nasus. The sequence continues at coordinate 38,584,337 of CM050221.1, forward strand.
ATTTACCACCAAGTGTCAGTTTCCACCTATTTTTGTGACCAGGAGCTATCTCCTCAGGGAGATGCCACCATGTCATTCACTGGACTCGCTACCCTCTATCGTGCCCTCGGCTCTCCTCACCTCTCCCTCACCACCTCCCCATGTCCTCCCATCATCTCCTCCTGCTTCACCTCCATTCCCACTCTCCCTTTTTCCTTTCCTCCTCACCTTCCACCCCCTTTTTGATTCTTCCTACACATCCTCCTGTCCCTCCTCTACTCCTACCTCTACCTCTCTTTCCCTTTTCCCCCTCTCCTCTCCTCTCCTCTCCTCTCCTCACCTAACCTTTCTCTCTTCAATCTTCTCATCCTGTCTCTCTCATGTCTTTTTCTTGTCTTCCCTGCCCCCCATCCCCCCCCCTTCCTCTCCTCTCCCCCCCTCTCCTCTCCTCCCCTCTCCTCTCCTCTCCTCCCCCCCTTCCTCTCCTCTCCTCTCCTCTTCTCTCACTTTCTCTCCACTCCACTCCTCTCTGCCTTGCCCAGGCCCATATCCACCCCCAGTTGTAATTAGCGGGGTTCTCCAGCAGAGTTATAATGGCCTCTCCTGAGTGTGGTAATGGCTCAGCTGCGAGAGAGAGTCCTCCACTGCGCTTCCGCCCGGGCTCACGCATCACATCTCCTTTCCTCGCGTCATCACACGTCACTCTTGGCACTGGCACCATGTGCAGGCCACGCACAGGCACACGCACACGCGCACACATGCACACACAAACACACACACACATGCGCGCACACACACACACACCCACACACACATAGACACACACACGTGCACACATGCACACACGCACACACATAGACACACACAAACACACACACGCACACATGCACATGCATACACGGGCACACACACGTATGCACACACATAGACACACACACACGCACACACACACATAACATGCACACACACACACACACACACACATGCACACACACAGCTAGTAGTACCCCTACAAGAGAAAATTAAAAATTCCTAGCCAAATGGATTCTCAAGGAGTTTCAGACTGAAGCCTGCAGTGAACAGAACTTATGACGAGTCCTAAAGGTCAAGTGGGATGACCCCACTATCGTAGTAGCTAGTAGCTTGTTCCACCATTAAGGAACAACAATGGAGAACAGTTTAGACTGAGGTCACCTTGTGTGAGGAGAGGGCAAGGTCATACGATTTGTACTTGAGGATCGCAATGCCCTGGAAGGAACATAAGCTTTTATTATAGCCTTCAAATGATCAGGGGAGGACCCTGAAGTTATTTTGTAGGCTAGAGCCAAAGCCTTGTGCTTAATTTGAGCAGCCCCTGGGAGCCAATGCAGGCTAATGAAAAGATGAGTGACGTGTGCCCTTTTGGGTTGATTGAACCCTTAACCGGAGGTAGCAAGTTCTGACTGGACGGGTCACAGAACCGTCTGCTGATGGCAGATGCCTTTGTTATTGTAGTAAGCTGTTTAAGTCATGATGGAGGAGGAAAATGAGGCTAAATGAGGTAGGATTGCTGCTCTTATGCCATTTTGTTTCTGCAGCTCTGAGAGTGGTATGCAATGAATGGATGGTATCAGTCAGCCACGGGCGGGGCTGGATACAGCGTGCAGGTTTACAGGATAGACGACATGAGCTGAGTGACTCTCTAGTAACATCAAGCTATGCAGGCCAGAGCTCAGTGTGGAGCTGACTCTGTAGCAACATCAACCACTAGCGAGGACAATGTGCTGAGAGGAGGTAAGGCGGAGGCAACCACTGAGGTGAAATGGGTAGCAGACAAGTTACAGAGATTGCAACAGTACATGACCACAGGTGGAGGAATGAATGGTAGTTCTGGAAGGCATGTAATGCTGTGACCATTAAGCCATCAGCAAACAAATATATATATATATATATATATATATATATATATAGCCATCAGCAAACAAATATATATATATATATATATATATATATATATATATATATATATATATAGCCATCAGCAAACAAATATATATATATATATATATATATATATATATATATATATATATATATATATATATATATATATATATATATATATATATATATATATATATGAGTCAGTGTCTGATGAAGCTAAATTGCAAGTTTTTGTGATGACTTCCTGTTGATCTATAGCTTGCATAGCCTCTTTTCACCAAAGCCCAACCTGTAAAAGTATCTTTTTTTCTTGGTTCATGCGAATCAAATTAATCCACTGTTATTCCTTGCATTTTAAATTATTATTACTATAGTGACTAATTCTTGTGTCTTAATGGCTTAACATAAAAATTTAATTTAAATGCACTTTCAAAAGGATACGTCAACTGTGACATTTCAGATGTGTGCTATTTATACTTTTGTAACATCTGTTATAAACTATAGAGAGCTGCCAATGAACATGAATGGTACAAACATCAACATTCTATACCTGCCAGCCATTTAATGCAAACAATAACCTGTCATTGCTGAGGTAAACGAAATTTTATTGTTGATGAAAGACAATATTTCAAACTATTCTAACAGTTAAATAAAAAGGTGTGGTATTGTACTGACCACTACTGAAGTAGTTACCAGCTCTTTTGTACAATAAAAAGGGGTAGGCAAGACAATTATAACTACATCTCATTATCACATAATATTAGCTGTCAGAGTTGAGACTTGTAATTAGGGAGGGCATTGTTTTATTTTTAAACACACACTCATTAGCAGAGCTATTTTTTTTCATAGGCTATTACTGCATATGGCTTCTACCCGAAGTTCCGCTCACAATCAATTCCTGAGTAACCACCCCAAGTGCTTCCAGCTATTTAACCAGTCTGTCTGTCTGTCTGTCTGTCTGTCTATCTATCTATCTATCTATCTATCTATCTATCTATCTATCTATCTATCTATCTATCTATCTATCTATCTATCTATCTATCTATCTATGTAGCTATGAATTTTCGAAATAATACTTTCGGTTTCCTGCTTTCTTACTGGCCTTGCATTCACATTGTGAGCTGGAAGTCTTGTTTTATAATGGTGTTAGCAGGCTTTGTTTAAGATGAGATGATAAAGTAAAAAAAAAACTGGAGCAACTGGCCTCTTTTAGGTATGTTATTCATGGAGAAGTTGATCTTGCAGATCAAATGAATATTAATCACACAAGGTGGTCTCAAGGACAGAAAAACAAGCCTGTCATTACCACAACCAGGATATATGCATTTATGTACTACTATGTTTCAAGACAGTACACATAAAGAAAATGCACAGTAAGAATAGCTTTTGCACCACCACAATTACCACACTACACCACCAGAGGCATGTGACACATCATATATTAGTTTCAAGGGCTGTTAGTGATGTCTGCAGGGTTTTCAGACAGTAATCCCATGCCAAAACTTTTTTTTTTACTCTTGCTTTCAATATTGTGGTGTGTCTTGCACCTCAGTTGTCAGTTAGGACTGAATGCTGTAGTTCTCATGAGCTAATGTTTGTTAGAGATTCTACCACACTGAATGTAAACGTTACCATTAGGTGAAAAGTAAAATGGTTATTTCTGTGACTCAAGTGATCGGTGACTGCTGCAAATTGCCAATACTGCCTCACTTTTTTAAGAAATCGCCTTATTCGCAGAATGACTCCCCCTCTGCTCTATTAATTCACCTTTGGGCGTAGGAGCAAGTGACTCAATTCCACCCCGTGTTCCACACCTGAAATCCTCGGAGGACAAAAGGGAGATCAAACAGAACCGTACATTACAGTCCTGCAGGATCAAATTAAGACAACAGACAACAGCGCGGAAGAGTGTTTTTTTGGCGAGTGGCTTGGCTGGCTCTCTCCGCCTGTTCAGTTCACCCAGAGCACACATCCACCAAGTGTAGCCAGCCAGGCTGCCGGCGTCTCCCCACAGCCAGGGAATCTGGGGAGTTCCCGGAGGTGAGGTGAGACCTGCCTGTGGCGGCACAGGAAAACACACCAGGAGGCGTCAGTGCCGTGTGCTCATGGCAACCGGCGAGCATGGGGTTTCTTGGAGGTATTTTAAGAGCCACCAAGGGACAGGCTCTTCCTTCAGGAGGAAGAGGTGGCAAAAAGATGTGGCGAATGAGAGAGGAGAGAGGTACTGATGGATAGGAAGAGGGAGAATGAGAGGGAGGCAGGAACTGGTTTATCCAGATGAATTGTAAGATCATTGTCAAGACAAATAAATGTGTTATTGTACATATCAGCAGATCTGGTGCATGATAAACTGAAATTAGTGAAAGGAGGGCTGTGAATCTGTTCATCCCAACCAATCCCCTCATTGTTTATTTCAGTGTTCAATATGCATTAAATTTACAGTGTGCCATGTCAGTGTCAAAGTTTCACTGCAGCAGAGGAAAGTTACAGATTTACATTTGATTCCCTGTTTATACGACGAGTCTGGCTATATAAATAGTAGGCTAAAGGGTGTACTTACAAATTACTTGTTACAATCAACTTTATAATCAATAAAAAATAAAACCCTTCGCTAAAATAACATGGAACACATGAATCAATGTACAATGTGTCTGTCTCAGTGCAGTGCACAAAACACGTCCCTCTTTGATACACGCATGTTTTAGATAGGCGCTTGAGCCTGGTTTAACATCAATAGACGCTGCAATTCTAACATCAAAGAGTTCGGCTGAAAGTTGGGGAGCGCTCGCAGGTTACATGCGCCGCTGGTCTTCAAAGGATTGCTACCCCCTATTCATGTTTGAGCAGACTGTAGCGTTTATCTATTGTACCGGCTTGTCCATTCTCGTGTGAAGTGTTTTTTCCCAGTATAATTGCCGACATTGCCCCTATTATCCGAACAGCACTGGGTTGCTTTACGGTTAATCCCCAAGAAATTACAGCAATGCATATTTGGCTATGACATTACTGAAGCTTAGCCTTTGCACTTCACTAATTGTTGTTGTTGTTATTATTATTATTATTCGTATTATTATTATTGTTATTATTATGTGTTGTTGTCAGAGTAATTGTTGAGATTGCTACCGCTGCAACTTGTCTTACAGTGTTACACTGACTGATATGCTGTAAAAGTCGACAAAGTGTTTAGTCTGCTCTTTAAAATTAGAAACTTAAAATAGCATCCCATATTTGAGTGCAGCTATTGAAATTTAAGAGCAGTTGGAAAACTTAGGAGACCTTTAAACTTACCCTCTGAAAACCCGTCACTTTGTGTCTGGACACCTTTGGAACTTAGCAGTCTTCCACTGTCTTGCTGTGCGTTCAGAACCTCGGACAGCGACTGTTTCGTGCTCTGTCTGCCACGCTGGCTCGAAAACACAGCGGGGCGTGCAGTTTTCTTTCTGCCGTGGTCCGACTTGGGTCCGGAATAGCTTCTTTCCGTTTCTTCCTGCGGTTCCGAGCCCACTTTGATGAGAGCGTTGCGTGTTCGCGTGAGAGCAGATGTGACCGAGCCCATGCCTTACTCCGTGGCGCTGGTTATAATGTCCAACCTAAAGTTTAAGTTGTATTTTAAACGGAGCAATTTCTGTTAGAACGCTTAAAAAGAGACATAGCCTAATATTGCTTGTCTGTAAAACAATAGGAAAACCTTAAGTTACTAAATAAACTAAACAGCAAGTTAACCAATCAAATTCGTTAAGCCAGGCCAGTTAAGAAATGATCAGTCATCGAGTGATTATCGGAAATGAGTCTGTCCTGCATTTTTACAAGTCCGAAAGCTAAAACCGGTGGCTTGAAATTGCATTTGTACCATCGCTCCTTCCATGACAGGTGTCGTCACTCGAACAAAGTTGCAGCGGCACACACTGCGGCTCGGGGCCACCGGCAACGTGAGCAAGCGTCTCCTCAAAGTTTGACAACTGCTCCCTGTTTAGCCTATAACACTGCCCTGAAACACATTTACATTCACGTTGCTTGTCCTCTGTTCAACAATGTTCTTCTGGTTCCTTGCTTTGTAACTCTACGAAAGTAAAGAGTATTTTAAAAACACGTTCTTACACCATAACGTCACGATAGACTGAGTCCTGTTTCACGTTACGTGCTCCAAAGGAAACACCGCCTTGTTCTGTCAAGGGAGCACGTGGCGACCTGTTCTTTCGAGTCTGGGGAAAAGAAGGAAGTCTTAAAGGTAACAACACAAACACATTGGCCAAGCACCCCCTAGCGCCCATCGCTGGTATTTCACAGGTCCTTTCTGCTAAAACCACGCAAGTGCCTCGAGTGACTCGCGAATTTCAGACAGATTTACAGTTTACATAGCGCTTCTCCTAAAGTATTTAGCAGTGAAGAGTGAAGTGTAGTATTGCAAAAGTCACCTGGCTTTGGACAGCAAAAGTATGTAGTACCATGTATTTGTTTTGACCATTCATGAAACCGCCTGGTTTTAATTGGCCCCGCTCTTTAGCCAGATTAATATTGTAATTTGTGCTATTACATGGCAGGTAAGGCAAGGGCTGAATTATTCTCCTCCGGTCAGCTTTACCATCTTGCTCTAACCACCAATGGCCATCGGGAGGCAGTGTCACACACGTCTCCCTGTCTCCTCATCCCTCCCATCCAGATCGGATTGGCACAAGAATAATTTCGATTTCTTTCGTTCTGATGAAATAGGATATATTGCGTTTTGTCATTTTGTGACATTCGTAAAATATCTCACCTGCGTTTTTACTTATAACATTTTTTTGATCTGCTGTACACTAAAACATGTACAATCTTTACATACCTACCTATTGATACTAAGCCTATTAAATGTGTTTAGTATGGTGAGTAGTTCAATGATGTTCAGCAATGTGGTGCTATGTGATGATTGCTAATTACTTTCATGCAGAGGGGAATTCTCAGTGGCATTTATTTCTACCCCACGTACACCAAATGGCAGCAATACATAGTGCAGACAACCGGGCAATAAGAGAGACCTTAGGAAGAGGGAAATTGCCATTTTATTTTCATAGTTTGGTAATTCAGAAAAGAATCCTTTATATTTGTGCCAACTAAGACTCATAGCATAAGCATTGTGTCAGTGTAACTGTGCTGGTCCCAAAAGCATAGATCTCTCTCTCTCTCTCTCTCTCTCTCTCTCTCTCTCTCTCTTTGTCTTTCTCCCTCCTTTCTGTCTCTCTCTGCCTCTCTTTCTCACACAACCTATCCATAGGCAGTTATACATGTTATACATCACACTCTGGCTTGGCTTGCTTCACTCTTCACCAGCCGAAAGGCACTTTTTTAAAAACAGATTTTTCTATTGCTCAGGTTTCTGATTTGGTCACGTTGCTATATATGCACTGTTTGTGTTTTATGTGCAGAGCATAAACGGAGTGGAGCTTAGCTTCTACAGCTCAAAAAAAGGAAATCCATTTCTCTCTCTGTCATTCTTTCACTAGCGTGTATCTCCGGCATGCCATCCATCAGAAAGCCCTCAGTCCATGTCACTGTGGTTATGGGTTGACTCATTAATCACCTGCAGACCAAAGCACACAATTCAAAACAATATGGGCTGTGCTGTTCTTATCAGACATGGATGGATAAAAAGATAAATAAAACTGGAAATTGTCTAATCAAACCATTAATTATATACAAGGCCACTTTGATTTTATTCTTGGTGTTATGTTGGCTGTATGTGCGCAGGTGAGCGTCCCATACCCTACCTGTCCATCTCTGGTCTCTATGGTCTTGATGAGCACCTTTTTGGGGGCGCCTGTCAAAGAGCTTTCGGGTGGTCTGGACTCCAGCATGGATTCTGTGGAGACAGGGTTAAATGACACCCCTTGATTAGAGGGAACAGACGTTAAGTTAACATGTGAAATAGCCCTTGTGTAAGACATCTCACTGGCATTCAGTGGACTGACCTCTTATATTAATGGAAGAGAAGTTTGGCATTGAAGGAGTAGCAATTCTGTGAGGAATGAACAGGACAGAAATTTAACAAGAATATCACTCATCAATAAAGCTCTTCTCTAATCAGTAGAGCATTTGTATGATTGTGTGGTCATATGTGCATGTTTATATGTCAATTGTGCATGTGTTTATATGTGTGTGTGTTCATGGTGTACACAAACTTGTGTGTGCATCACAGTGTCTGATTAGCTTGTGTGTGTGCGTGTGTGTGTGTGTAACATGAGTGGGGGTGGGGGTGGGGGGGGGGGGGTGTTACACCTGTGTGTATATATATGTATGTGTCTGTCTTTAGGTATACACCTGCTCTCCTCCCCCTCCAGAAGCTTCCTGTAGGTGGCGATCTCGATGTCCAGCGCCATCTTGACGTTGAGGAGGTCCTGGTACTCGCGCAGGTGGCGGGCCATCTCGTCCTTCATGCTGCGGATGTCATCCTCCAGGCGGGCGATGGTGTCCTGGTTACTGCCCACCTCCATGGAGAAGTTGTCCTCCATCTCTCTCATCTGTCGGTCCAGGGACTCGTTCTGCAAGGGACACACAGAGGGAGGACGGGGGAGGCAGTCAGCGCTATGGCTATATACGATATTATCTGCAGCGTGCAATTAAAAAATAAATTCTGCATATGCACAAACATAGACTTTACTGTTTTGCTTTTGAATTCTTCATGCTGGTAAAACAGACATAAGATTACATAACTTCTCTGTTCATCCTTAAACTTATGTTGAAAAGACGGTGTAAGGTAAGAGAATGCTAATGAGAAGAGACCAATACCTTTCTGACAATACTGTTTATGATTCAGTAGAAAACTACAGAACTCCTACATTGGGATCTTAATCACCTCTCCTATCCATATTAAACAAATCCCTTGACTTATTTAAGAACACTGTGTAAAGGTAACATGGGTGTATCCAAAGCAACATTTTATTTAAATTCAGTTACAAACATTACAGTCAGCAGTCAGTCAGGATTTGCATTCTTGCTAGAACCCATGCACCTACACTAATAATAAGGGTTTGAATTCTTGCCAGTCACGCTCTGAGCAATGACATTGACTGCATCACTACACCACTATATGAGTTATCCACTAAGCACTTCATTGTAGCACCAAAAAGAACCTGTGCACCTACACTAACAATAACTGCCTGCTGGCATTATTACTCCAAAGGGAGATATGAAGTCACATTTATGGGAAAATAGCTTTCCATTGGACTTAAACACATGGCACACACTTGTGTCAGGTTGAGTTTTTATGAGGTGAGGAATAAAACTGAAATTGCCTGCTTTGAGTTGTCTGCATTGTTTTCAGTTAATTGTGAAATCGAGTCTGAATGTATGCATATTGCTTATTGCAGCTGGATATTTAATATCCACACATAGTGAGATGTTATAGTACTGTACACTGGGACACAAATGAAGAGCACAGGGGGAAAACGGGCATAGTCACTCCAGCATTGAAACCCCGGCTTTTTTTAAAAACAATTCTGTGAATAAATGAGCATAATCTTGAGCTAGAAGCATTCATTTTAAAATAGCATTTACTTATAATATCAAATCAAAAGTCAAACTTAACATCACATACACTGCAAACGTTACATTACGCGCGTGCATTTACATACATAAAATTGTCTCAGTTTCTATATTTTGTGACCATGTCCGTTTTTTTTTTCCCTGTGTACTCCAATACTATGACACTACTGCACTGTGATATCGTACTACCGTGTGCAGTACTGGGCGGGACATTCGGGCATGGATTAACCCCAGTGGTTAAGGGTTACAGCAGTAACCTCAGTGGCAGTCCAAACCACTTACTGTGCCCTTGAGAGACTCCACCTCACAGGTGAGGGCCTGCACCTGGCGGCGGTACTCGTTAGCCTCCTGCTTAGCCAAACGCAGGGCCTCATTATTCCTGGCCGCAGCCTCAGTCAGGTCAGCAAACTGCTCAAACCAGAGACAGGGGAGAGAGTGAAAGAGGAAGAGAGAGAGAGAGAGAGAGAGAGAGAGAGAGAGAGAGAGAGAGAGAGAGAGAGAGAGAGAGAGCGAAAGGAACAGGGTTTTCATTTATTCCCTGCTCAATATTGTGCCTTATTAAATGTGTTTTATTACTTCACAATGCAAATGTAAATATGTAAACACTCACACACACACAATAAGAGAGAGAGTCAGACTAAGCATTTGACAGAGACATATAAAGCAGATGGGTAGGCTTAAGGAGATAGACAACATGACTAAGGAGATGAGACTGACACCCACAGAGAACCAGAAGCCTGTGGGCGGCAGGGTGCGTGCGTGTGTGCGTGCGTGGGTGCATGCTTGTGTGTGTGTGTGTGTGTTTGTGTGTGTGTGTGTGTGTTTGGGGGGTGATGGTTGCAAAGACAGACAAACAGACAGACAGGCTGACATCTGTCAGGGTCCTTGGGGATCAGAGACAGTAATGAGATCAAAGATTTTGCTTCAAGCTTTCATTCTCAGTTCATTCTCCCTGCCAGGACTTAATGAGGAGCCTGTTACAGTTTAGTCAGAGAATGAAGGCAGAGGCTGAATGAGAGGCAGTCTGATCAAACCAGGACCGCTTTGTAAAACACACAAACACACAAGTTCTGAGCATGCAACAGTTGCAGCACGTTTACACTTTAGCCAGTTCAGGTGCGACTGAGCATATCAAGTATTTACTGCTAGTGCAATCATGATTGTACTAAAAGAAGTAGAAGTAGAAGTCTTTATTGTCACTATACAAAGTATAGTGAGATGTTGTTCAGAACAGCCCACAGATGCACAAGAAGAAGCGTTATAAAAGAATAAGAATAGAAATAGACCAGAATAGCTAAGTAGAATAAAAATATAGGTTGAGATTTACAGAGCATACAAGAGTACTACTTGTACTAAGTACTACCTTGGACTTGTACCACTCCTCAGACTCCTGGATGTTCTTGGTGGCCAGGTTCTCGTACTGCAGGCGCACGTCTCGAAGGGCAGCAGTGAGGTCAGGCTTGGCCACATCCATGTCCACCTGGACATTCTGCTCCTGGACCTGAGTCTGCAGCTCTGCCATCTCCTGCAGAGACATACACACACAGACACACCACACACACACACACACACATGCACACGCACACACACACACACACACACACACACACACACACACACACACACACACACACACACACACACACACACACACACACACACACACACACACACACACACACACACACACACACACACACAGAAACGTGGGATCAGTCTGTGCTGGACTGTTTTATTTTTTGAGTGTGTGTGTGTGTGTGTGTGTGTTATGCTGAGTCCACCACTGATCCGATCAACATAACATCAAAGCTAGAGCGGGTGTGGAAGATTGAGCCCTATCCAAGAGCTGCAACTGTTAGGCCTCATTCACACTCTGCGTGTTCAGCGCGTGCCCGTATTCTGTCCGTATTCATTTAGAATGCACGTTAGCAGATGAGACCATTCCCACTGCAAGCGTGCTCTGAGCGTTTTCTGTCCCTATACAAACCTATTGTACACGGATACGTGCTGAACACGGCTAAGTCGGTGTGAATGAGCCCTTAGACAACATAAGATTATAAAGAAAAAAAATCGACTATGGAAACCTAAAGGATACATCATGAAAAGACTTGAGCAGTGCCTACCTCATTGTGGAGCTTCTTGAGGAAGGAAATCTCCTCCTGCAGGGAATCCACCTTACGCTCCAGGTCCAGCCGGCACAGAGCTGCATTATCCACATCCTGTGAACAAAAATTACGACTACAGTCAGTTATTTCCACTGATATACTTGTAATAAACATATTGACATTTGTTAATTAAAAAAGGTTTGTGAAATAGATAGATAGATAGATAGATAGATAGATAGATAGATAGATAGATAGATAGATAGATAGATAGATAGATAGATAGATAGATAGATAGATAGATAGATAGATAGATAGATAGATAGATAGATAGATAGATAGATAGAGACAAACAGACAGACAGACAGACAGACAGACAGACAGACAGACAGACAGAAAGACAGACAGACAGACAGATAAGGTCTGTAGTTGGCACGTCCACTCTGTACAGTATGCAGCCACCTCTGAACTACCCTACTGATACAGCAGCAAAGTAAGCCTGCCAAGGTTGTTGGCGACTTTGCAGAACAGCAAGGCAGTGCTCAGCATCAGGGACAAATACACAAGCATGCAAGAGCATACAAACACAGTGGGAATGGTATGGCCAGACACACACACACAAATACACACACACTTTCTTAGATTTGGATATATATATACACACACACACACACACACACACACACACACAGATGTACACACACATGCAGATGTACACAATTCACTTATTCAGATATAAATGCTCAGACAACACTCATCACATCAAACACATACACATAGGGAAAGAGACGGAGAGAGAGAGAGAGAGAGAGAGAGAGAGAGAGAGAGAGAGAGAGAGAGAGAGAGAAAGAGAAAGAGATAAAGAGGTAGATAGAGAGAGAGAGAGAGAGAGATGTTTACACAAACACTATACAGCCAAAGCACACTTGCCTTTGGCTACACACACAGATATATTCAGACACACACACACACACACAGGCGCGCGCCTGCCTGCACCCACGCACACACAAACACATACATATATACAAACAAACATCCCCACACAAACACACCTCAGCTCTTGGCAACAGCCTGTGCCACAAACAGAACAGTCTGCTTAGTCAGGCCATGGCAGGAGGGCCGCGGGCAGTGAAGCAGCTTTGCTCAGCGCTAATTCTCCACACAAAGCCAGTCATTCAGCAGATGCTGGCCTGCTGTGTGCAGCCTGTCCTGCCCCGCATATCCAACACCCAGGCAGGGACCAACGGCCAATCACATCCAACTCATCACCCACACACCCACAATGCGCAAAAGTGTTATTTACAATTAACTTTGTGTGTGTGTGTGTGAGTGTGCCTGTGTGTGTGTGTGTCTGTGTGTGTAAAAATAGTGAATATATGATTACAGCAAACAAGACAGTGAATGTGTTGTTGTAAACACATGCTTGTGTGTGTGTGTGTGTGTGTGTGTGTGTGTGTGTGTGTGTGTGTGTGTGTGTGTGTGTGTGTGTGTGTGTGTGTGTGTGTGTGTGTGGCATGGATGGTCACACAAGTGTATTGTGATGAGTGCAACCCAGTAACTGTGAAATACACAATCATTCACAGCCAGTGCTGTGAAGGTGCTGGTGCAAGTATGTGGCCTCTTCCAAGCCTTAGCAGCCGCACGCACACACACACACACACACACACACACACACACACACACACACACACACACACACACACAGAGGTGGCCTCTTCCAAGCCTTAGCTGCCGCATACACACACACACACACACACACACACACAGAGGTGGCCTCTTCCAAGCCTTAGCTGCCGCATACACACACACACACACACACACACACACACACACACACACACACACACACATGAGGTGATGTGTACAGAGTTTAAATTGGGCCGGAGCCCTCTGGAGCTCAGCACCCCCTTCTCACCTTGGCAATACAGCCAGCCGGAGCTGAGCTCCCTCTGCTACAGTATTTATAGTAATACAATAAAGTTAGAAATTGACCACTGTGAGTAAATAAGTGCTCCCCCTTCTTACAAAAGCTAACTTAACCACTCGTTGAAATACATGCACACAGACACTGTGCTTGAGCAGAGCATGAAGTGTTGATCCCAGATGGACCAAAACAGAGTGAGTGTGCTGAGCAAAGTAGAGGGCTGTTTGCCAACTGTTTTATCCACTGCTGTGGCAGGCTGAGAGCTGAGGGAGACAAGGGGTGGGCATTTTGACTAACACAGCACAAAAAAAGTATTATTGTTGGCGCTATATATTAAAAAAAATATGTCTCATGGACATGGACATGACTGAATCATACAATACATGTACTGAACTCTCCTCTCTCACCACATCAAAACTAGAAAAGTTGGTCAGGCTGGTCAAAGGAGACTCTAGTAACTTTGGGACAGATTCAATACAGCTATGCCAGCTTTTTAGTTAGGGTGCACACAGCCCAGGGCAGTTTCTCAAGAAATCAAGTTGTTCCCCTCAAACTGCCTCATCACACACCTAGGAACACATCCTTTATCCTACCTGTCCAAATCACCTGTGCAAGCTGCCAAGAGCCCTCTCACACCACAACAAAACATATCCACACAGCTGCAGGAGTGGTTTCTCCACTGAGGTTGTGCAATGCAACCGCTATGTGATTGTAATTAGAACTGCGAAACTGTCTAGCCTCTATTGAGTTCACTTGTTACTTCCTACTACGATATAAAATAAAAAAAGCAACAATAAAAATGAAAATTGAAAGAAAACCAAACAGAAATGTTTTTGAAGATGCATAGGCTATATGAGTTGCATTCCACACAATTGGTTGAATTTTTAAGTAAGGGATCAATGCAAGCAATGCTGTGGAAGGTGGAATAGTATACCTGTCTGAAACTCTGCATGTTATTCTCTGCCTCCTCGCGCTGGAGAATCTCATCCTGGAGCCTGGGAAAGACAGAGACTGAATGGGCACAAGTGACACTCCCCCACCTTCAACCAGACACAGGGACCATGCCACAATCATAAAGTTATAGATGTGTGCTATTTAACATCTGTTTAAAGGGGCTTTATTAGGCATACAATTTAATAAGCATAGCCGATTTAAATAAAATACATTTCAGTATGACAGTATATCATGCATACTGACTTGTGGTAGTACTGAATCTGATGTTATCATATTATACATTTTTCTACATTATCCTTACAATTATAGTTAACACACAAAAACATACTTTGCTTTGAGTCTTTCGATGTCTTCTGCCATGTTGTCACGGCTGACTTCCACACGGGCTTTTTCCGTAGTCAGCTGGTCAACTTGTCGTCGCAGTTCGCGCATCTCCTCTTCATACAGGTCGCCTATGCGAGAGGTGCCTTTCCCACGCAGCTGTTCCAGTTCCCCGTTCAGAATCTTGTTTTGTTGCTCGAGTAAGCGCACTTTCTCTATGTAATTTGCAAAGCGGTCGTTCAGATGCTGCATCTGCGCCTTCTCATTGGTGCGGTTGGTTTTGAACTCGGTGTTGATGGCATCGGACAGTGAAAAATCCAAACTTTCGGAGGCTAGTCGGGGCATAGGTACGCTGGTGCGAACCCGCGAAGTTTTGGTGGCATAGATAGTGGGGGCAGAAGAGACGCCAAACGATACCCGGCTGCTGCGTATCGGGGCTGAGAATTGACGGCTTGAGTAGCTGGTCCTGGCGATAGGTCTATCCCCTCCGAACATTTTTCTGTAGGATGACTGGGAAGACATGCTGACTGATACTCCCAACACTTACGGTAACGGTAACCCTCGTGTCCCCTGTCCTGGATGAAAAACACACTTGCTCAGGCAGACCTTCCCTGCAAGATTCATCCGACGAGGACCAAGCAAGGTGAGAGAAATCTATTTATAGGCTACCCCCACTTCTTATGCAAATGAAATAGCGGCTCACAGGGCTTGACTGACATTGTCCGGGTCCTATGAAACTTAGGGAACCAAGGAAGCTTTGCTATTTTAACCGCCCTATAATGTTATGGCTTAAGAGTAGTCTGCAAAGAACACGGCCCTAACTAACCAACAAAATATTATGTGAAATAAGACATAGCCACACTGTGTTGGCATTAATAGGAAACCATCAACAACATAGGAAGAGTAATGAAAACTCTTTTTCAGTATAGTCCAGCATAGTACCATAGTATTTTGCATAGTATCATCCTAGTGTTTTTGTACAAACTGGACAAGCAAAGACAAAAACAATAGTGTATCAGCATTCATGAGAGGACATTATGTGAATTCATGATGTGAATCCATTGAATCCATTGTGTGAATTCAAGAGACATTTTACAACAGAAATGCACTGCACTGTCACTCACAGTCTTCTTGAAGGTTATCAGTTATCTAAGTCATCTGTAATCATTTCCCCAGAGCAAAAAACATTTGCTGCATGTCCAAAATGCCATGATCTCCAACAGTTTGCACAGTGCAGGATGTTTCACTGCTGTTATGACACCAATAAAACTTCCCAGTCACAGGCTTGATGCATGCACATGTTAAGTCAGCATTTCAGGGAAAAATGCAAGTTGGAAAAATGCTGAAAAAGATGATTACTAAATAGTCTGTCAAACACATTGTGATAGATTCCAATGGAGGGCTGCATTCTTACAGCTTGTATAACCATTTGTGTGTGTGTTTTTGTTTTTATTTGCAATTTATTTGCTGCTATGGGTTTTCAGGGGTCACACATACGACCCTCATATGTAAGCTGACCCTCATATCTCCGACTGATTGACATTTTTCTATGATTGATTTCCTAAAAAGATGTTTAATAGGTATGTCCAGCTGTTAACAATCCAGACAGCAGTCTACAAAAAACTGACATCTAATCCATAATGTTTCATATTTTCATCATCACTGTCACAGGCAGATGCTCACTGAGGCGAAAGTGTGGTGAAGTAGACTACACGGAAAGTGATTGGGCATGAAAGATTTTAGTTATTTTAAATTTATTTTGGAATTGGGTAATTGATTTGATTGGCTATTGAGATAACATATTAATAACAAATTAAAAGCAAATTAAAACAAATCATGAACTACATCTTCAACCCATATTGCCCAAGTGCATATCTACAAATGTAAATTTGCACCAGTGGCTGCATATCGTGCAGTTTTGCACCACAGTTACTTAAGTGTGCAGGATAGTAGTGGCTCCTCTTCTCACTCACACAAGGCAGGTGGGTTTGCTGAGGTGGAAAATGGCCACTATAATGTACTTAGGGCACAGGATCAGCAGCACAATGTCAGACCAGGGACAAGATGCACTTTTTGGATGGAGGTGTAGAATTGCAGTGTCTTAGTTCTCTCTTTCTCTTTCTCTCTCTTGCTCTTTCTCTCTCTTGCTCTCTCTCTCTCTCTTTCTTTCTCTCTCTCTCTTTCTCTCTCTTTCTCTCTCTACTCCCCTGTCTCACACACCCTCTTCTGTCACTTTACTATTTTCTCTTGAGAATCAATACTCTTGTGAGGTATAAACTGTCATTCCATTGGAGTTGTAATGAAAAACCCCACATCAGTATGCCAATCCAGTCATGAGCACTACACTGTGAGACATGGTGAGATGTTTGGTTCAGGAGGGTATTTGGGGATGCTCCTGATACAGCTAGGCAGACAAGGCCAGGGAGGTTAAAAGCCTGTTATTGGAGATCACAGTGAAAATGTATCACATGGACAACTTAGTTCAGTGTGTGATTTTCACCTTGTGTGTGTGTGTGTGTGTGTGTGTGTGTGTGTGTGTGTGTGTGTGTGTGTGTGTGTGTGTGTGTGTGTGTGTGTGCAGTAACTGTTCAAGTGACACTATCATGGACGTTTGGAAATTGGATGTGTGGCTTAAGGAACACTAACAATCTTGGAAATAAGTTTTTTTAAAGAGTACGTTGAATCCCTATTTCCGCTGTTTATGATATTTATTTTTTGGCCATACTAAAATAGAAGAACAGGCTCAACAATCCAAAACACATGGGCTTTCTCACACTCAGAAGCATATTTTCATTGGCCAGTCTAACTCTGTTCTTATTCCTCTTCACATCAAGAAAGAAATAGTCATACTGCTACAAGCTTGGGAAGATTGATTAGACAGAGTATGCATTACTCTAGGCAAAAATCTTCAGTGTTGTTGCTTTAACTGTAAAAATAAACACTCTCTTTAAGGACTGTAGTACAAGTGGACTCCACTGGTTCCAGATGAAAAATGAGTAAAATGGAACAAGGCATTTCTAGGCAAGTCAAATCAATAATTTCTCTCGAATAAAACAAGGTTGCATACTGACTACATTTGCCAAAAGCTACATAGCACACAAAAGTTCAGAAAAGTATCTAAGGTCCCCTCTAAAACACCTAGGTAATGTTTCTGTCCTCTGAGTGTCTAATTAAAAACTAAAAATAACTAATCCATTATTTAATTAAACGCTATTTTCAGGTATATTAAAATTTTATCAAATGTTGCATTTAAGCATGGAAAATACTATCAATTGGACAGCAGATTCAAGTAGTACAGCTGTCTAGATGCTTTACTGTAAATATTTATTGTGTGCATTACTAACACTAATTATAAGACTTTCTACATATTTTTGTTCTTAAATAACCCAATGTGTATTAATGTGTTATTGCACCTGACTTTATCCAACATCCACGGTAACAACTAAGACAGTTTATAATCACAGTGACATAACAATTGCTTACATCTGACCATACATAGATGCCAGTTCCATGGGTACCATGGGTAGTGAACACACCGCTGCCCTTGCTCTGTGTCTTTGCCCTGGACAACAAGCCCTCTGCTGCTGGAGGCATTCGCCTTTTCACATGAGCACCAGTATTCAATTTGGCTGATGCCATGAAAGCCTCAGTGAATTCCAGCCCAATATAACACAGGCACCTCTTAACCACATTCTCTTAACCTGAGGTGAGACAAGAAATCTTTCTGGAAAAGCCCTCAGCTCTGGTGACAACCCCAGTCCCTTAGACTTTCTGATCAATCGCATATAATAATATAATAATAATTAGAGTGATTTGACATTTTAGTCTTTTGTCACTGATAACGTGCTGTTATTAGTGGCTGTGCATATTTTACAAGAGACAATGAGGAACCATACTGCAGGTATGCATGAGTGAATCCTTGAGAGATTTGTGTAACCTCTTCCAGCAGATTACTGCACTGTATTCCCAGCAGAAAAGAATAACCCAGGGAGCCTAATGAGGTCCTTTGGCACCTGCTGAATTTTAAAATCAACATCTTGAAACCCTTTTGTAATATACATATTGCTGTGGTAGCCATCACTTCACAATCCCATACATTAGGTCTGAGGGTGGGTTGTAACAGAGAATCTTAATTATCCCTTTGGCAACTGAAACAAATACTTTGGTGCTAAAAACAGAACACTGTGTTGAGCTGTGACGGCCCCTGTGTATTCAGTACAGAGTCATTATAAATCCTCCTTCACAGCACACTGTCGACTAATTGTGTTTGCCAATTACGGGAGAAGAGAGTGCCCTGTGTCCAAGCACCACAAAGACTTTTCTTGAAGTTATTTTGGACGCCTTCTCTGTGCAGCCATCACTGCAGTAGTGTGATTCAGGCTAGGCTAATCTAATAGCAGAGAATCAGAGCTGGACATGGACCTGAAGAGAAATATTCGGCTAAAGCCCTCCTCAGAAGGTGAGGCTTATTATTATTATTATAGGACAGACAATGTAGTGCTGTTTTTAAGGCTCTCTCACACACAGGGTGGAGAGGCTAGTGCATACAGCACTAGTTTGAAGTGAAGAAGAGTACGGCTGTTTCACTACATTACACTTAGCTGACGCTCTTATCCAGAGCAACGTACAGATATTTATAGTTTCAGTTACAGTCCCTGGAGCAGTGTGGGTTTAAATGCCTTGCTCAAGGGCATCTCAACCATGGGTAGGGCAGGATTCGAACCACCAACCTTCCGATTGCAAGACCAACTCCCTAACCACTAGGTCACAGTTGCCACTATTTCTTCTTTCATTTCAGAGGTCTGGGCTTTGATTTACTTAGAAGCATTTGCCTGAATGAATGAGGTGAGCTAATGAGCTAATGGCTGTATTCACAATGACAGTTGTTGTCATTGGTCTCCATCAAAATCTTAGTGTTCTATGGGAGATGTAAGTAATGCGAGTAATGAAAGAAAGTGCAATGGGCATCTGCACCAAGAGCTACTGAAGCTGTCAAATCGCAGGAAATACATTTCATTCTGAAAACTAAAGTGACAAGAGCAACAACCTACAAAGTTTGGGCGACTAGAGAAACTAGGAAAAGTTGAAGGTAGCTACACTTTATGCAAATTAGCTATGAGGCTTTTGGCTGTAAACAACTGCCAACCAATTGGAATGTACAGTAGCAATTGCCAATTGCCATCTTTCTGTGTTGATACAACTTTATCCTAATGACCCAACTCATGCATAGTGCATCCAATTTCACATCCATTCTTCTCATGACCAGTCACTGTAGCATTACATTGTTTATCATAGGAAGCTGCAGAACTTAATCTGTCCAGCTATACTACTTGCTTATTTATGCAATGTACCATTGGTGAAAAAAGAACTGTGAATTTTAGTACATTTTTAACTTAACCTCATCTTAAAACAGGCCAACCCAAAATAGAAAGACACATGCTTATGTCTTGTATTGTATTTAATTGCTAATATTTTTTTCATTATGGTTTGTGGTTTGATTCAGGTTCACCTCCAAGCATCACTATTATATTATTTTATAACACTTTACTTGATCAAACTATTTTCAAATATGTTCATGTCTGTATGCCCCAGTGTTGTATTTTTTTCATCAGGGCAGATATATAAAGTTAGCTTGCTACTCCCAGACTGTAGCCAAAGCCTGTGTGGTCATCTGCTGTAAGCTAAAGAAACTTGACTTTAGGACGACATTTATGCCTGTATCACGGCCCCAGACCTGGGGCTCAGGCAGCAAGAGAAAAGCTCTTTTGTCTTCACCTCTCGTGATTTTGAATCACCGGCCAGCTTGTTCAGTAGCCATGGTGATTGGACCAAAATACTTCCCCGAGCAGAGCAATGTGTGACAACATAGTTACCGTTTGCTGTGGAATTGGAAACCCCCCCACCACACACGCACATGCACACACACACACACACACACACACACACATACATGTACATAGACAAACCAACACCAGACTCCCCAAAGTGCCTTCCACCAATTCCCACTTGCCTGTTAGAGATTTCTGATTTTATATTCATGATCATTAAAGCGGTTTCATTAATCCTTATCACAGTGCTTTACCACAGAGTGCCAGGGATGCAAGACGAATTGTCTGATAATAATAAACTGGAGAAACGAGATAAAATGGTGGATTGGCTATGGCAGTGTCTGTCAACAGGAAGGCTTATTCCGTAATGTATGCACAAACAGCTTTTCAGACTTTGAATGCATGACTCAAGCCCTGGTTGTGGGGACTGATGTGTGTGTGTGTTCTTGCCTGAGCTGAATGTACGAAGGAGACATTCAGAAGACACAGGAGACTTGTCAGGCAGTAAATCTGTATGCCCTTTGTGAAGGACACCAATGGGGTGGTGATGAAAAGAGTTTAAGGGGAGTTGACAAAAGAACATGAGACCCATGTGTGAGATCAGGCTTTAACCCCTTTAAGACGCACACCGTATTATAACTTTGTTGGTACTAGACTGGCAATGACCAAGTTGTAATGCGTTACTAAAGACTTTATTTAATGTCGTAGTAATGTTGGGGGGGGTGTTCCTCCCTATAGTTTATAAGTACGTAGCATGACTAGCTTAGCCCCACCTGCCTATGGTTTTCACTTAACTTTACTTAGCAAGTTCAATTTGTATGTTGACAGATTAA
Source organism: Coilia nasus (assembly GCA_027475355.1). NCBI lineage: Eukaryota > Metazoa > Chordata > Actinopteri > Clupeiformes > Engraulidae > Coilia > Coilia nasus. The sequence goes on from CM050221.1 coordinate 38,605,719, forward strand.
CTAATTGGGTAAATATCCACCATTGCAGCCCATGATCCATAGGATGTGTTAAGCTATGCACACTCAGTAGAGTCCTTCTCTGCTTCACAATCTAATGCAGGTGTGTCTGTGGGAAGCTATAGGCTAGTTTTGAGTGCATTAAAAAACGAGATAGCAGATGGCTTTCAATGCATTTTGTAGCTTTTCTTGTGTTGTTACATAAGTAGAGCATACTAGGTCTTCAAAAATATCTCAAGATATGGTCACAGCCTTCAGTGAGCTTCTGTTCAGTTCTTGATAAATGTGTGATTTGTTCACAGTTTTGAAGCCATCATTAGAGTTCTTGTGTTACATTGATGTACACCAGTGCTTCTCAAATAGTGGATCGGGTCGTAACAGAAAGTAATTGAGAAGCACTGATGTATTGAATTTCTGTCATTTCTATGATATAGAAATTCTCATGAATCTTTATGCAAAACGATGCTCAGCTAGCCAGCAGATGCAGTACAGCAGAGTGCCACTTAGAGACACTGAGAGACAGGGGTGGGCTTCACACCCAGATATCTCACACAGAATCCAAAGGTCACGGTACTAACAAAAAAGTAAACCCTTTTATTTTAAGTCCCCCACTGAGTATCCAAGGGATGTGGGGATGTGAAAAGGACAGAGATAGAGTTCAAGTTCAGTTCAACCTGCATAGTATGGAAATTAACAGAGGACATGCCATTTATCAACACACATAAGCTGCATCCACCTGGTGTCCACTTGGGGCTGTATAACATCTACAGAGATTAGTTAGTGTTAATAATAATGGGTACATTCACCCCATGTTTGAAAAGTGTCAGTCTTACTGTGTGCCATAAACCAAGTTTGTGGAATGATGGGGGTGTGTCATGTGGGCTAAAGCTGGGGGGTGTGGGGCGTGCCTCTGGTGTGGTCAGCACTGTTTTGTTGGGGGAGGATTTTTTGGCAGGGCATTGGTGTGGTGGTGGGGGCCCCTCTTCCCATTGCCATGACAACTGGAAAAGGTTATGGAGAGAGTCCAACTGGGGCTTCTAGGGGGAAACTGCCAGAGGGTGTTTTTGGTGGGTATGTGGTAATGTAGGCCCAGCGTGTGTGTGTGTGTGTGTGTGAGAGAGAGAGAGAGAGAGAGAGAGAGAGAGATTGTGTTTGTCTATGTGTGTGTGTGTGTGTGGGTGTGTGTGTTTGTGTTTAAGTGTGTCCAAGTGTATCTGAAAGGATTGAGAAATGAAGATGGGCAAAGGTGCTTTGAATGCATAGTTAATTAATTAATTAAGCATATTGTGCAGAAATCTGTCATTAAGTTGTATTTATCCATGATGTCTTTGTTTGGTCACAGCATAAAGAATTCTACCAAGTTATTAATTAAACATCTGCCCGATGGCAATATGTAAAAAAGTCTGTTTTGCAGAATATGTAAACATGGGCCTTAGTCAATCAAAATGTGTTCAGAAAAAAAATTCATTGTTTTGTACTAAAGGTCAACATTGATGCTTTCATGTTGATTGTGTTGTTACACTATTAAAGGCTGTTAAAGGTTGTGTTGTTTTGTACTGAATGTACCCAGTTCTCTGCTGCTTAGCTGTCAGCGACAGGTGGACTTCTGCCACCATGACACCTGTCTCTGTCTGACAGACGTACCTGACGGACACTCGCCTTGTCAGGCTGGGGCTGCAGTCCTTGTAGGGCTTCCACAGATGCCCATCAACTGAACTGCATCTAAATCATTGTTTTGTAGCAAAACTTTTATGCTGTTGTAAGGCCGCTATTATGTCGACTGTAAGGCCACTGTTGAAGAATATTCTATTTTTTGGCATCTTTCAGGACACAGAAGTCAGTTTTTCATCTTCATTTTAATCAAGTCATTTTAATCTAAAATGTATGGGGAAAGGCTGATGTGTTGGTTAAACACGCAAGTAGTTCACCCAGGCTGTAAGATTTCTTTGTATTTTGTAATTATTTATACGTCAGACACCCAAACATATTTACTGTCTATGGAAGATGTCTTTTGTTAAAAAAATGATGATAATGTCACCCTTCCGAGAAGTAAGAAGGGTTTGTATTAAATGCTAAATAGCGTATGTATTTCTCCTGATGACTGTGTAATGTTTTGTGTTTGGGCGAAAAGCTGAGTAAGGTTTCAATTTGACTAAATTAAACTTAATTTCATTGAAAAAGAATGCTTCCAACTTCAACCATTTCAACAGCATTATTCAGATGTGGTTTTTAATTATACAGAGAACTAAGTCAATTAAATTAGCAGCAAGTAATGATTAGGTTTCTTATCTATTTGTATGTGTTATTAAGCTCTCAGTAAGGTACTTATTTGATCCTTCCCCTCACTGCTGTTGTGTGTGAGTTTATGGGACTGCACTCACAGCAAGTTTTATGTGACTTTCTGATTTAGTGACCCCAAACTGTTCCTTGTTTAGTCATTATTTGGTGTTGAGCACAGTAACACATGTGACTGCATTCCTCAAGGCTTGGTCCCTTAAGACCTTTGATCGAATGAATAAAAACATAGTCGTTGTGTCAGTTTAGCTGTTACACTGGGGCACCATTGCTTGAAACCACCAAATATGTCTTCCCTCTGGAAAACTTAATATAATCTTCAATTTCTTTTTTTCTGTCAGCATACAACTAAACAATATTTATCTTTTCAATTTAATAACATGATTTTGAATGTAATATATGTGCTTCTTAGACTCAATTCACAACATGATACAGCTGTGATGATGTAGCTTCGCTCTTGGGTGCGTAAAAAGTGGTTATGTATTTCAGTCTAATGCTTTTCCAGCAGTAAACTAAGAAACTTGACCTGGAGGGGTTGTTCGGTAGTTAAAAATGAATCCCCAGAGGCTGGTGATATTTTCCATATATTTAGTTCATCATGGGCATTCCCCTGAGTTAACAGGGGTACTGAAGATGAGATTAATTGCTGCCTGGAGTCTGTGTGCTGAAAGCAACATTTGTTGTGCTCTCACAGCAAAGATTACGTTGACTATGAGTCAGAATGGCATGATATGCTGTTTTAAATGGTAGTGTGGAGAGCCACGCACCATGAGTGCCTATGTCCCAGATGCCATGAATAAATTCTGTGTGGTCTGAATAGACTCTCTGGATTTACCAATAACACTGTGCAAATGCTAGTAGCCTATATGTGTTTAGTATGCTGAGTTATGCTTGCTAGTTCACATTTAGAGTGAGGGCAAAGAGAACAGCTGAAAGCAAAGCTACTGATCCTCAGCAGCTCTTAAAGAAGGACAAACTGTCCAATAAGAACAGGGACAGAGAGATGAACAGGAATCCACTGAGAGACAAGATGACTTTTGCAGGAAACCTGGCTAGATAGTCAAAGAAGGCCACAGCTGTGTATAAGGTTACCACATTACTCTGTGGCGATCATACCAGACAAAACAACCTAATTATGGATAAGAGGGGCAACATCTGTCCACCAGAGCACGAACAAACAGCCAGATGGGTACAACACCTCCAGGAAGTGCTCAGCCACCCTGAGCCAGAACAACCTGCCAACATCATAGCAACAGATGTCAAACATCCTGGGTACCAACACCACCCCTCTTGATGCTGCCGAGGTAAGAACCAACATCTTATTTCTAAAGGGTGTGGCAAAGCATGTAGCCTGGATGCTATTCATGGTGAGATGCTGAAGGGCAACATCTTAACATCAACTAAAATCCTCACTGACCTTTTTCATAACATCTGGGACCATGACCACAATTGAAAAGTATTGCTTATATTAACTGAATTATGTAAGAGAAGTCAAAATGACTTTATAGCGATTATGGCAGAGCATGGCTGTATAGTGAATGGTATAATAATACATTTTCTCTCTAAAGAATATTTCTCCTCCAAATTTCTTGCTGTCTTTCTTTCTTGTACTTTCTCTCTTTCTTTTTTCTTTCTTTCTTTCTTTCTTTCTTTCTTTCTTTCTACAACGTCTTTTTATAACACCTTATAATTAGAACTATTTGATGCATTCCAGCCCCTTCACCCAGCCTGTGTTACCCCGCACTGCACAGGCACGTATTACTGGGCTGGCACAGTGGCCCTGGCTCCTAAAATGCTGACATCCTCTGAGGTGCTGAATGGAGTCAGCCGGGCAGAAGTGAGCTGGAAATCGCAGCTTAGCAGCCCGGCTTTGCGGCACCGGCAGGAGCAAGGTCCAGAGAGGATCCAGAGAGACAGACGGCCCGGCAGCTGGCTGGGTTCAAGTGGGCTTTGTTGTTGTTGATGAGGTACCAATCATGGAAAGGGGCTCATGAAAAACATGACTCATGCGTGCTATGTTACGTGCCAGGCTACTCTCTGCAGTCACACATGCCAAAATGTGCACTGAAAGTAGGGCAGAAAATGGAATGTGTGTGTGTGTGTGTGTGTGTGTCTGTGTGCAACAAAACACAAGTCAAATGTTCTGACACCTGACAGACCTCCTCCTTTCCCACCAAAGGACAGCCTTCTCCAGCATCACCACCCTGATTGCAGAGGGCTTGTGAGTTTTATTCAAATTTTGTTGTATTTTTTTCCTAGTCGTTTTTGTGTGTTGACTTTTCCCCTTACATTGTGGTTGGTGTTTCCTACGCCTGATAGGCCTGTGTGGTTTCCGTCGATGCAGCATTGTGTTACTCATCTGTCCTGCCTGCTGTAGCCACAGGTGGCTTCATACAAAAGACAAAAATGAATAAAATAAAAGACCTCTTGCCAAGTAGGCAACAACATATTGCCCTCTGAGCAGACCAGACTGAGGTGTCTTTCTGAAGAACCCCAAAACCAACTGTTCACTGATTTGTCCATAATTAACAAACAACATGCACCATTGTTATTGCTAGCCCAGGGCCCTTATCTACACTACAATCAAAGTGATAATCTCCCCTCTTGCAAGGGACCACCAGCTGCACATGCAAAAATGCAGCCGTGCCATTAATTTCTAAACTAAAAAAGTAACTTGTGTCTGTACGTATGTGCATGTTTGTGAATGCAAGAATTTGAACTCAATTATTATTCTATAGCCTATTTTCGAATCAATCAATAAACTGTGCAATGATACAAATATATTTGGAGAAGAAATTTGCGTCCGATTTGTAAGGGCTATAACAGCGTACACATCCTGTTTTCACTTTTCATCCAACTCAATTAACACAACACTTGGACACGGGACAAACCTGACTCAAGAGTCAGATGCGTCAATAGCAAGGCGAGTAAGAGCTTTGGCAGGCCAAGGTGCCCTCACTCTATGGTGAGATGTCTCCATCTACAGGCAAAGTGTAAAATTGAGTTTTTAAACACATGGCTGTTATTTACAAAACCATAACCAATACATCCTCAGCTGACGTTTCATTAGGCTACGTATAACAGTTTTTCACTCACGGGTTTCAAATAGGCTTACATAGTCTTTAAAAACATTTTCTATATTGAACGTATCGTGGCTTCTTTAGCCCAAACGTCGTCTATGTTGAAGAAACAAGAAATTATTGAACTGCATTAATTGTGTATGGCCCAGTAACAATGAGCTCAATAGCTCTGCAATTACATCTTTACTGTTACTAAATGTCAGGGGTCTGCCATGAAAATCAAGGCTAGATCAGGAATTGCCTCTTGGGTCGGTTGGTAGAAAGTAAAAATCTGAGATTCAAACATAGCCCAGCTAGTTTGCCTGATATAGTACAAAACAATGTATTTTGTATAGCAGAGACTTTAACACGAATCTTTCATGAGATTGTTAAACACCCCGTGCAAATTATCATGTTTTTCGGGTGTGAGCGTGTTGTATTGTTTGCTGAGAAGAGAGTAAGAGAATGCCCATTAATTTGCTCGTATTTTTTAGACATACATTTCTATTAACTGTTCATTAACTTGATTCTTTCTGATCTTGGCAATCATGTTCGTCTTTATAACAACAACCGTGGAGCAGCATGAAACAACGCATTGTACGTGCACTGAAAAGCAAGACAATGAGATTTTGTTGCGATGGTGGATATCCTCCCTGTATGTATACGTCGGATGCCTCACTTGGTCGAATCCACCTTAAACCACTTAAGAACCCCTCCTCGTTTTCTTTTCTTTGACTCGTGTCCCCCATGTGTGTTTGGTGGACCATACCAATTCACTCGCAAACGGGGGACAACGCAACGTTAACTTCAGCACCTGGACAGCGACCCTTCAGGAGGCCGTGTTTGAAATTGGCTATATGCACGCCAACAATGCAAATAGAAGAAACGGACCAATACATTTGGAAACAATGTAATGTAGATGCCTGGAATGATAAACAACGCCGCTCTCTTCGTCAAGGAAGGTTTGTTGTTGGTGGGTGATACACGGAAAGTGGCTGAATTGCGCACCAGCTCGAAGAACATTTGCTTGGTAGCAGCCCCCGTATTGCTGTTCATATAACCGTAACTGTGCTACCGTCTTGTGGGTTCCCTCCACGAAGGGAGGGGTGCGATATTCAACCAGCCGCACAGTGGAACTGAAAATATTCGCGATCGCTTGTGTTGGAGGCGATTTGGAAGGAAAGATGCGGCGGTTCCTCAGACCCGGGATAACATTATTGCTGCGGATGCTTGGTGTCCTCGTCAGCCCGAGCTCGGTGCGCTCAGCATCCCGTAAGTACACGTTGTCGCGAAGAGGAAATAACTGCTGGTGCTTTGTTGCCTGCCACGGAGACAGGGCATTGCGGGATGTTGTTGTGCGATAACGTACATCAACCCGTTGTGTCTGCGCGCGTGTCTGTATATATTTCATGATTCTGTTTTAAAACATCAGAAATTAACCCCGTGATTTAGCAAACAGGACAATCCAATGTTTTATCTGCATTGCCAATTATTTTAATCGCTTTACCTGTAAATCAAAATTAGAAAATATCACGTGGAATCCATTGCTCTGACCAGGAGCTTTTTGCGGTTGTAGATGGTTGTGATTGCGATGTGTGAGTTTAATTGTGTTTGTATGTGTAACTGTAAGCTCACTTTTTTTCTTACTATGTGGTGTTTACCACCGATATTTGTGTTATGCCATGGTAATTAATCATTGCTCGTGTTGTGTATTGTTGACTCCACAGGGTTTAGATGCTGAATGTGCAACTCAGTTCAGTTAAGTCCCTGGAAGTCCTGAAATAGATTTTCTAAACAGGAAATATGCTTCTTATAGATGCAAATATTCTCTAAAAAGAAAGCTGATATGCAGCAGAGTTGCATGTTTTCACAGTCCCTACTCTACATGAAGGGAACCTAGACATTACAGCTGGGTCAAATTTAAGTCATTTTAACATGGAATACCTATCATAAAGGCTTTACTGCTAAACATGCTGAAGGGTTGCGGAAGTTTGTTCAGTTGAGAATATAAGGCTATGTTGTTATGCTGCCAGTCCATAAGAATGAAAGAATCTCTGTTTGTAAATATTCCTGCATAAGTCACATACATCTTATCAACACTGGAATAAGGCAGTCTAGGCCACACTTCAACAGCAAGCCCGAGCTGTTTTGGGCTATAGATGCTTACATGCCATGTTGGTGACCCCAGCTGTAGCCTAATTTGGAAATTAATTCCTGGTGCCTAATTGAGTCAGTGCCTCTGATTCACTGTGCTTTCGTCTGCTGAGCTGGCTTTACATGTCTCACTGAGTCACCTTCATATGGAAGTGAGCTGAGCGAGCACTTCGAAACCACTTTTCTTTGCGTTAACTTTAATTTTGAGTAGCCCAAGCGTCTTCCTCTCTCTTTCTTTATGTGCTTCTATCCATTAACACTTTCCCTCTCTCTCTCTCTCTCTCTCTCTCTCTCTCTCTCTCATGAATGTGTACTTATAGGATACTAACATCAGCATGATTCTTGCATTATGGCATCACATCTCCATTACCTCCACTTTTATCTATACCATCACTGCCACCTTGTAAACAAAACGCTACACTCATTTCCAAGTAAAACACTAATATAGAGCAAGATCATAACACTATGCAATCAGAAATGTCAGGTCAGACTGAAGGGTTTTCAGGGTTTCAGATCTGGTTCAGATTTGAGTAAAATCTGGTCCAATGTTAGCACTGCGTTTGCACTGCAAATCCTTTTATTAAAACGTGATGATTTGGCCTGTGGGACTTATATGTTTTCCTAACAAAACCTCATTGTCATGTCAATAGTCATTTTGATTGGGTGAAGGTGAAGATGTACAGTTTGAATTTAGAATGTTGAGTTAGGACTAACTTAGCTTAAGACCAGGCGTACGCCCTGTTAGTATAATTGGCCGCAGAAAACAAACAAGTTTAACATGATCATGTGGCGCGTGGAAATTACACCGACGGTCATTTTGATCAACAGTAGCTGAACTAGAGTCGAACCAGTGCCTCACTAAGGTGTATAAGTCATTGGCCTTTTGTTTGGGTGCTTTTATTCCCTCTGACAGAGGACAATTACTTGACTTTTTATAATAACCTGAAACTTTCCAATTAACAGTGCGGGCTTGACAAATGAGGGGCGATATCCTGAGAGTTTAATAACCCAATTCCTTCTCAGCAACTGCAGCTCTCAAAAAAATCCACTTCATTAATTCAACTGATTTGCTTCCACAGAACTCCCATACAACAATTCTTTAGGGAAATTTTATCAGGAGCACCAAATATAAGGTTTAAATTTCCTTACACAAACGCACAACAAAACAGGTCTGCTAACTTCTGTTGAAAAGAGGGTTGGACTACCTCAGAGAGTCCAGACCTCTCTCCTCTCTTTCCTTTCCTTTCCAACCTGGTCTCACAGGTTTTTGTGAAGTCATCATGAAAAATGCATTCAAATGTGCTGAGATTATGATTCAAGACTTCTGTTTGTGCTAGGAGGACACTTCCCTACTTATGTATTTTAATGGCCATTTTTGTACAGTGTCCACTGAGTGAAAGCAGAGGTTGAAATTATCTGTGTGAACCATGAAATATGCCCAAGGTTGTCCTTTCCTTCCTTCCTTTCTTCCTTCCTTCTGTATTCTTTTTCTTCCTTTCTTTTTTAAAAAATTAGCATCTTATTTACATATTTTCTAACTATACTCTGTGTAGGAGCTAAGGTTGCCAAGCTGATGTTTTTGACTGGCTTGCTGCAATGAATCTCCATGTTCTCTTTCGTTCCACCTCCAGTGTACTCCGCGTTATGTAACTCTCTTATACATTACAGGAATCCCAGCCTCCCACTCTGATTAGGTATCAATGTGAGCTCAAGTCTAACCAGCTCCCTGGGCAGACTCACCCAGTGCTGTGCTCTGGCTCCAGCACTGAGCCCGCCTCTTTTTATTTCCCTTCTTCAGGCTTTCTGCTTTTTGTTATGCTAATGAAGCCCCCAGCTCATTTGGATTCTGGGCACCTGCCAGTGAACGTTTGTCAACCAATATGATGCTGGGGGTTGTTGTAAGTGAAGCCCCTCCCCCCCGGCCACCCCCCCCCCCCCCCGATTCACACACACACAAACACACACACACACACACACACACACACACACACACACACACACCCTAGGCTGGTGGGCCCCTCCCTTTGTCCGTCTGCTGTTGATGGACACCTCTGAACAAAGACCAACAACGGGCTGCACGCAGAGCTGATGAGAAGCACACCATGGATTACCACAGCACGCATCTGAGGTGATATTAATCCAAATCACCTTTCTTCATTTGTGGAGATCCCTCAGTGGTAAACCCAAATATCTAGAAGTCACTGCTGTTAATAAGTAGATATTACACCTCTATATTGACATAAGTTAAATGTGCAGATTGTCAGATGACAGTAAAAAAAACATAGAAAGAATTGAAAGAGAAAAAAGGAGATGAACTGAAAAGAGGGAAAATAAGACACAGAGGGATTTTCATGTGGAGCAGCAAGGAATGCTTTATTTGGTGACCTGGGACTAAGACAGCAAATAGCAGGTTCTAGATTACTCGCCCCTCTTAGCTCTGCACACAGACCCTCAGCAGGTTCTAGATTGCACACAGACCCTCAGCAGGTTCTAGATTACTCGCTCCTTTCAGCTCTGCACACAGACCCTCAGCAGGTTCTAGATTACTCGCCCCTCTTAGCTCTGCACACAGACCCTCAGCAGGTTCTAGATTACTCGCCCCTCTCAGCTCTGCACACAGACCCTCAGCAGGTTCTAGATTACTCGCCCCTCTTAGCTCTGCACACAGACCCTCAGTAGGTTCTAGATTACTCGCCCCTCTTAGCTCTGCACACAGACCCTCAGCAGGTTCTAGATTACTCGCCCCTCTTAGCTCTGCACACAGACCCTCAGCAGGTTCTAGATTACTCGCCCCTCTTAGCTCTGCACACAGACCCTCAGCAGGTTCTAGATTACTCGCTCCTTTCAGCTCTGCACACAGACCCTCAGCAGGTTCTAGATTACTCGCCCCTCTTAGCTCTGCACACAGACCCTCAGCAGGTTCTAGATTACTCGCCCCTCTTAGCTCTGCACACAGACCCTCAGCAGGTTCTAGATTACTCGCTCCTTTCAGCTCTGCACACAGACCCTCAGCAGGTTCTAGATTACTCGCTCCTTTCAGCTCTGCACACAGACCCTCAGCAGGTTCTAGATTACTCGCTCCTTTCAGCTCTGCACACAGACCCTCAGCAGGTTCTAGATTACTCGCCCCTCTTAGCTCTGCACACAGACCCTCAGCAGGTTCTAGATTACTCGCCCCTCTTAGCTCTGCACACAGACCCTCAGCAGGGCCGCTGATTCACCAGCAGCTCTCACATTCGCACACAACATGGCAATGGGCCCCCCACAGCCTACACTTTGGCTGCCTCTATGACTTCCTCTTCGTGCCTCGGTCTCCCTCTTTCTTTCTCTCTCTCTCTCTCTCCTTATCTTGTTTTTTCTCTTTTTCTTCCTTTTCCTCTCTCTCTCTACCTTTCTCTCTCTCTCTCTCTGTTTTTGTCTTTTGGTTTCCCTGCCATTGTCTTGGTCTCTGTGTCACTGTCTGTTGTACTTTGCTTCCTCCCTCTGCCCACCTTTTCTGTGACTTGCTTTCTTTTTTCCCTATGTTCTCTCTCTCTCTCTCTCTCTCTCTCTCTCTCTCATTCTATCATTCTACTTCTCTATCTGCCAGTGCCTAATCAGGGCCCTCTCCTACAGTCTTCGACTGACCGTGACATATGTAAATCACCCTTCATTTATGGGAGGCACACTTCACACACAAAGGCATGCACACTTCACATACCCCCCACTCACACACACACACACACACACACACACACACATTCCCACTCAAACGCTCACCATGCAGTCAGTTGTCGACCTCGTTCTCGGTGTGAACAAAAGAGGTTGAGGTTGGGGGGGTTGGGGGGTGAGGGGGCTACCCATAGAGCAGCGCTGGTCACACAGTGCTGTCTACTCATTAACACAAGACGAGGACCGGGCTGGTTTCGGGCCTCTAATTGACAGCTTACACAACAAAGGTAATCACCCATGTCGACAGGCAGCAGCTGCTCGGCCAGGGCGCGCTGGATGGAGCCATAAATCTCTCGTTAGAACTCTTATTGCCCCTTAACACCTACATTATCACGTTAGCCCCGAGAGTGACAGAGGCAAGTCTCCACATAAGTGACTTGTGGTCAGGGGCCCTGCTAGGAACTGTGGGCCATCTGAAAGAAAATCATTTTGGGCCCCCATCCCAACCACATCATAGTCCTCTGTGGGACCCTGTGAACCTCTGGGCCCCCTGAATCGTCCTGATCTACCCCTTCTTAGCAGCGCCCCTTAGTGTGGTAGTACACATGATAGCTGAATCTGTCCATGACTGATTGCTGAAACACACATGCGTGCTCGGTAGCACTTGTACATCCACTGTAGGTGCAACCTGTGCCATATGCTGACTGTGCAGTTCAGGCCCACACTGGTCTGGACTTGAACCATGATCTTGGCAGTACCTCAGACTGGGAGGCGGACATGCTAACACAGAAGCCAAAACCCAAGGGTACTAGCATCTGTCGCTAGTGCATCTTGCAAGGTGTCAGGAGTGAGGTCCACTGACCACACAACAGTTGTCACTGTCCACTATTACATAGAGAGCTAATACTTACCACAGACACAACTTTTGAACAGCAACTGTATACCGTGGAAGCACACTAACACACTTTAGGGCTCATTTCCACTGAACACTGTCCGTAAACAGCACATAGACATCAAGTGCCCATTTTCTGTCCGTATTCATTTAAAATGCACGTTAACAGATTAGACCATTTCCACCGCACGCGTGATCTGAGCGTATTGTGTCACACATACACATATATTGCACACGGTTAGATGCTGTACACGCTCAAGTCGTTGGAAATAAGGCCTTACTTGTGTTACCTGGAACTCAGGTGCGTTACGGCTGTCCATGAACTATCAGTCATGCAATGTGCAGATGGAAGTGCAGTTCCTTATAGCATGACACTGCTGCAACTGAATGGGCCTTGGAGGCTTCACTCACAGTGCCATTCTGCTTTGAGGCACTAGTGATTGGTGTATTTCTGGTGATAGTTAAGGCTGACAGGAGAGTGACTGCTTTTCTGAGGGTGGGAGAGTGCAAATGAATCAAGTGTCACCCCCCCTTGCTGATGTTCATTATCAGACGTGTAGCCTACTGTGTGCCAAGTGAGTGAACAGGTCTCGTTCAGGTGGACTCAAAGCTCTGCCTTCCTGTACTTGTACAGTGGATTGGGATTACATTAGTTGATCAGTCAGTGAAAGCCAATGCTTTGTCCCAACTGATGCACTGCTTAAAGAAAGGTCCTAAAATCCCTAGATGAAACTGATCTGATCAGGGCTGTGATGGTGGTGGAATGAGCTCCTAGTTGCTGCCACAACTAGAGGGTCCCTTTTTCTTTATTTATTTCAAGACTCTCTCAAGGACACATCTCTTCCAGAACTCCTCCAATCTTAACAGTGTTAACACCTCAGCATCCTGAGCTGCACATATAATTGTATGTATCTCACTTACTTGGTATTTGTAAGAGCTCAGAACCAAGCAGTGCCTGCTACATGCCCTATGATTCTAAAGCCTGAGTGCTGCACTTCACCTGCGAGCCGCTTTGGATAAAAGCCTGCGCTGAATGCAGTGTAATGTAAAAAGCAGTTGGTTTTGGCAGGGCAGCACAAACATACTAATTTACACCCACACACTCACTGACCTCAGCACTTACCTGAGACATCCGCAGAAAAACTACTGGAGTTAAGACAGCCCCCGGTATACTTTTTTTCCAGTTTGAGGGAGGAAGGTATTAAAAACATCACGGTAATGGCAGAGGGTAGGATAGCTGCATGGTGCTATTGATTAGGCTGGGCCCAGACAGATGGGTTTGGTTGCAGAGAACAGAGAGAGAGAGAGAGAGAGAGAGAGAGAGAGACCGAGAGAAAGAGAAAGAGAGAGAGAAAGACAGAAAAAGAGTGAGAGAGCAAGAGAGAGAGAGAGTCAGAGAGAAAGACAGCAAGAGAGTGAAAGAGAAAGGTGCGGATGTTGTTAATGAGATTTCAGCATAGCTTTTACAGTGTAAAAGGCCTGAGCTGTGCTATCTTTTAGTGTCTTCAAGGAGAGAGATCAGTGGGTGGGCGCTGAGGATGAGTTTCATTGTAGGTTGATGCACAGAAGCAAATGAGTTTTAAAAATGTTGTATGCAAGATCCTGAGAGTGTTAAGTTCATTTGTCAATTAGCATCAGAGGTTGCCATGGCTGATAGCCCAATAAAGCATTTGAGAAAATGCAGCCCAGACCTTTTGCAAAGTCAACTGATCATCATAGCAGTGCTTCTTTTCTGTTCTCAACATAAATATGCTGGGGTCTGGTGGGGTTTATGAAAAACATTGCACTCCCAGGAAGTACAGTAATATGCTACAATAGTGTTTTTAATGAAGGTGATTATTTTACTCTCTCTCTTTCTCTCTCTCTCTCTCTTTTTTCTCTTTCTTTCTTTCTCTCTCTCTTTCTCTCGTTCTTTCTCTTTCTCTCTCTCTGTCTCTCTCTCACTCTCTCACTCCATTTGTTTGTGTACTTGTGCATGTGTTTGGGTGTGAAGGAGACAGGTAAAGTGAATAAGAGAGAGAGAGAAGGAGAGAGCGAGTGTGCGTTGTCCTTGTGAAAGACTACGCGTGTGTCTGACGTAACACTCGTGTGCGCTCCTCTGCTGCAGCCTGACCCTAATACTGCTTTTAGTGTAACCACTGTAGACAGCCGCATTGATGCCCCCGATGCCTAGGACGGGAGGCCCTGAGGGACGCTACCGTGACACAGATACCCAGGCCCAGAGCAGCCGCTGC
>CM050221.1:38625000-38640000 GCA_027475355.1 Coilia nasus
AACACACAGAGATAGACACACATAATTTTAATCAATTTTCTGCCTTCAAAAGTTGCCTACTTAATTCAGCCAAACATAATTACATTAAAAAAAACATAAAATACCAAATGTTCATGAATATTTTGGGATATTTTGGAGAACATTTTAGGTGATAGATCAAGGTCTAACTTTACTGCGGCTGTTCCCTGAGTGCTGACTAGGCATTATAATCAAAGTATGTCTCCGTCAAATGCTGGTGAAAGCAGAAGAAGATAGAGCAGGAAGACATGCAGCCAAATTGTATGAGTACATTGATTGTAATATGTTTTGGTTGTTGTTGCACTACAGTAGAAGTTGAGGAAAAGTTTTTTTTTTTCTTTTTCTTTTGTACCTGGATATGCTCACTAATTAAACACAAACACCTTCCTTGTTTGGAAACAGAAAGTCTCTGAAACTGACAGCCAAACCTTTCATTAATATTCCTCACAGCTCCTACACCCTGACACCAAAGATCTTAGATTCTACTTTTCCTCAACACTCTCTGCTGACACCATGGTCCTGGCCTCAAAGAATTGTGGGTAATTAATGAATGGAATCCACATGCTCCCCCATGTGTTATGGATGCTATTATTTTTTCGCAGCTGTATTTTCAAAGTTACACTGTTCCAAATGAATTAAAATGGTACTGAAAAAAAGAGAAACCAATCAAACTCACAGAAGCAAGCAAAGATGGGCGCTCATTCTGACCAAGAGCATTTGCATATTGATCTCTACTTTAGTAGGGGGCCGACTGTGTGATCCTCATGCCTTGGAAGGGCAGACTGATTTATGAGTCTGACCTTTGCAGGCTGAACGGCAGAAACGTTCGGTGCAATCCACTTAGTGTGTATGAGAAAGTTCATGATGGAAAAAGATGGTTAATCAGATTTTGCACCCCAAGCCACAAGAGTGTGTGAGAGGAGGCTGTATAGGGAGTTTGTATATGTGTTTGTGTGAATGTGTGTGTGTGTGTATGTGTGCATACGTGTGTGTGTGTGTGTGTGTGTGTGTGTGTGTGTGTGTGTGTGTGTGTGTGTGCAATATTTGGCATTACTTGCCTCCATTATAAATTCTGAACTTGATGATGCTAGCTGAGAGCAGCTTGAGAGCACACTGACAGCTTCAGCAGAGCTGCGTGTGTCTCTTATCTCTGCTATTTACCCAGTCTTTGCTCTCTGTGTTTACGTCTGACAGTGGGGGTGGTGATGCAGATCCACAAAGTTACCAGCCACCACTAAAGGCTGGATCAGAACCAGACTCTGAGCGAAGTCTGCGGGAAGTCTTCATGCGGTGGACAGAGTCACACTGTGACTCATACCTCATGCTGCTTCCTCTCCTCAGCTATAGCTAATCCCCTGCTACAGTTTGACAATAAGTGTCTGATGTTGGGCAGAGCTGAGAGCTCACTGTCTCAAAGTTGAGTCGTGATTCTGGTCAGATTCATGGATTTATTGAATGACTGATTTATTGATTGATTCACTGGGTGTGCCTTATGATCAGTCATTGAATTATTTATTTAACAAATGTGGTCATTAATCATTCATTAATTATTTATTTTCTTTAAATTAACTTGTTTTCTTTTTGTATGTGAAATTATTTATAGAGCACTCTTCCACTATTGCAATATAGGCTACAGTGTAACACTTTTGCTAATCTTCATTTCCAAAACCCTTTTAACTCATATGTTCATAATTTAACTGAAACCTAAACTGCATATAAACCAAAAGTGCATAACATGACGCTAATGTTCTTTGTAAAGGGAAAATCTTTACAAGTTTGTAACTTAAATTTTTACAGTGACCAAAACCCTATTTTTCGCTGTTGTACAATACATGGACGTCTTGAAAATGGTTAGATATCAAACTGTGTTAAACATGCAACCCAGTTCACCAGACAAGACGGATGGCTTTTAACTCCTTCATAATAGGCTACTCAACAGAAGCCACATCTCAGAAGCGTTGACACATAGAGGTTCCCAAAATACCACCGAAGTTCACATCTCTTTATGTGTCTCATGGCCTGGTAGCAGAGGTGGACATGCTGGCTTTCAGAGAGAGAGTGCTTCCTCCTACTCCCTTTGGTCTGTGCGCATAGTGCCAAGCGCGCACTTGCTGACTTTCAGTTTGGTCGGATTGCTGTGCAGTTCAAGTCAAGTCAAGTAGCCCTATATTGTCACTGATTTAAGCCAGCGAAATTCAGCCTACGCAACTTGCTGGCCTGTAACTCGCAACTCTTGAAACTGTTGCTGGTTCACGTTATTATTCAGCATCAAGGCATCACACACTGCATGATCTGTCACTGGGTGAAATCTATGACTGTCTAATCTCCTCAGGGTGTACAAGTGCACACACGACAACCAATCAATGACAGGTGAATGATACCAAGAAGTACAAAATCTTGTGCTAATTACAAGCCAACATTACATCCAAAATGCTCTACAAATCACTTTTAGGTTGAAACAGATGAAATAGGCTACCATCCCAAACAAGACCCTCTTTTTTATTTTTGTGTCAGCTTTGAGTTAGCAGGTTTGTGGTGGAGCATATTCTGAATGTAAAAGGAGTTCACACTATAGATCATTAGAATTCTGTACTCATAAAAAAATAGTCAATGACTAGCACATTGAAATGAAAATCATGTACTGTGTCGGCCTAACACAAGTAGGTGTTAGGTAGGGTCACTAATTAGCTGATGTCTTGATGTGTACTAATTAGTATCAGCTGCTCCAGTGAAGGGTGCAAACAAGTATGGGGCAGGACTTTTGGTTTTGGAGGCCACATGGTGTCTACCCCTACCTGGTAGCAAATTAAAACAGCTCCGCTCAGAAAAATAAAACAACAAAACAAACACCTAGGTAAGAACAAGCACAAGCATACTCAGACAGAATCACAAATGAGGACCTAGAGCAGATCCTTAGCTGTCCTTGTGCAACCTTCCTGGCCTTGGGAGAATGCGTGGGCGTAAGGCCTGAGCTTTTTCGTATGATCAGTAGGCATAGCTAATGGGGGCGCTGCTAATGTACCGTAAACATTGGTGTTGCGGCCAGGTTTGCAACTGTAACTGGACTGACTTGAGTACCACTTGTAAACAATTATACATGACTGCAGAGACATAAATACGGAAAGCAGTTTTAGCCGAAGGGTCAGATAAGCACTGCTCTCCAATATCTGCTGTGTTGTGATTTGTTTTTTTTCCACTGTGGAAATCAAAACCAAAACTTTGTTGACTGTTTCTGACTCGCATGGAAGACCTCCAGAGTGGTGTTCCTCATTCATTCTTTAAGACCCCTTGTGTGATGTGGGTTTTGTGCACTGCACGGAGGGAACCCCTTGTGTGGGGTCATCCTGAGAAAGATCCTCATTAAATTTGCACTCGATCCTCCACCCTGCCATCCCACCCCACTACACAACACAACACAACACAGCACTAACTTGGCATTCCACAGCCTGCTTTGGACGTCTCCTCTCGGTCTGTAGAAAGGGTTTGTCAGTACAGGCCAAATGCAGTTGCACCGGTTCCGTGGCGTCTTTGCTGTGTTCTTACTCTCTTGGTTTGCACCTCAGTGCAGTGGATAAATGTCAGCTTACACAACCACTTCAAGAGGCTACAGTATCTGTCTGCTGCAGAAGCTAATAGAGAGAGAGAGAGAGAGAGAGAGGGAGAGAGAGGGAGAGAAAGAGAGAGAGGAAGAGAGAGAGGGAGAGAGAGAAAGGGAGAGAGAGAGAGAGAAAGAGAGAGAGAGAAAGAGAGAGAGAGAGAGAGGGAAAGAGAGGGAGAGAGAGGGGGGGGGGGGTGAGAGAGAGAGCGAAAGAGGCTTTAGCTCAATTACATTTACAGAGCTCTATGCTTTTCACTATCAGACAAACAAGAAAAGCCCAAGAAGATGAAGACTATCAGGGTCATGCTGTGTGTTGTGTTTGTGTGTGTGTGTGTGTTTGTGTGTGCTTATCTTTGTTTTTCTGCCTGTTTGGGTGCATGTGTCTGACGGTAAAGGTGTGTGTCTGTTCGTCTGCTCATGATTGTGAGTCTGTGTTAGAGCAGTTGTGTGTGTCTGCTGCAGCTGCTGTGCAGTCTGGTTGAAGCTGTATTGAAAGATTCTGTCGTTTGGCTTGCTGATTTGATTCTGAGACTCGGTAAACTTTAGTGAATGGAAAGTCTCAGTGGAGTGCTGGGAGAGAGAGAAAATCTGGTGCCGCTTTCTCCGAGCCTGACATCCCTTCCCCGCTCCCAGTCTATTATCTCTGGTAGACAGGCATATGCACCCGGTCGTCACACACAAAGACAGTGCCTGTGTGCGCCTTCCAGCTTTGTCACCAGACTTGAAAACTCCCCCTGGGCTGGAACACTTTTGATTGACCCATTTTAATCTCTGTGCGCAATGAGCTGCTGACTCACTTTGACTATTTTTTTCCAATTATTATTATTTTGTTTTTATAATGTTTTTTTGGGGTATGCACAGCAGTCAGAAAAGATGAAAAATAACTTTGGTGTCAGGTCCTTTTGTGAGCGTCTGCTAAGTGTAATGTAATGTAATGTCAGGTTTGACAGGTTGGATATGCAGAAATACCTTGGCACATGCACAACTGTATTTGCATCTTGAACCTTATTGTTGTTATTGTTGTTGTTTTTGCTGCAGCTGTTGTTCTTCCTCTTGCTGTTGATTTATTTTAAACTCTTAAATGTTTCTAAACAAGCCATGCATGTGTAACTCTAAGTGAATGTTAAAAACACAATATTTTATAATAATGTCCTCGCAGGCAAAGCTGTGAAAATGATCCTGATATTTTTCAGAGGAATTGCACAGTTATTGATCAATATACAGAGGCATGATATTGTCTCATGTGAACCGCTGTGAAACGATGAAAGGATGTTCTGTTCCAAGAATCTAAGATTCTAAACTCTCTTATTCTGTAATGAAGTTAAGCTGGCCATGTCCCCATCAGAAAGGCACATCACCTTCCTGTCACACCACAAAGCATACAAGCATACTTAAACATTATGCAATAGCTTTTTTTTCAGCTTCAATTTAATCATTACCATGTCCCTCCACAATAATTGGTCTGTACTGCATCCTGTCTGGTGTATTGAGTCATTTGGTAATGAAAAAACCCAACCCTGAAAAGGCCCAAATGACTGGCAATGCCACCTCAAGTGTGAAATGAGATAGCAAGTAGCAAACGAGCCAAGGCCAGAGTAATAGTTCATTTTTCCCAAACGAGCCTTGAAGGCTAGCGATACAAGTGCAAGTGCAAGTGCAAGCTTCTCAGACAGTTGCGTCATCCCATTCCCAATGTCTACAGCCAGTCGTGACCTCCGCTGGGTCTTCTGCTCAGCGCGAGCATGCGGGCTATACAGCTGGAGATGAGTCCCTGTAGACTGAACGCCGTCTGCCCACAAGGACGTATGTCTCCTCCTCACAGGCTGAGGGGCTGCTGCAAGACTGTGTCAATGCTACCCTGCTCAAGCCAGCTATGGAGCTATGGGAAGGAGTTTTATTTATTTAGTAGGGACACATCCCAAGCCAGTGCACTTGTAGCCTATTGCAGAGCTCAGCAGACTGCTGCACCATGACAAGTCTAGGTATATGCAGTTTTTAGAATGATTCGGTCTCGTGGTTCTTGGCATATCTTCTCAACTTCCCTGTGTGTGTGTGTGTGTGAGATGTAATTTTAAAAACTGGCTGCTGCTTTTGATACCCACATGGATTTGTGCTTCTTGGAGAGAATCCATTGCAATATCTGCCATTGATGAAAGCGCTCTCACAGTGTGTTTGGAACACCAAAATAAAATGGCCTGATTTTAGGGAGTCTGGGACACCTTTGTAATCTCTGTGTTAAAGGTCTGGTTAGGGGGCTGGACTAAAAAAGTAGGTAATATGCTAGTGTGCTGTGCTAGCTGTAATTGTAATTGGCCCCTATGTCTGGAAAAGACACACATGTCCTTCATATGCACTCACATAACGACTGCACAATGACAGCATTGCCTTGAGCAGACTCTAAAGGCTCTTTACTGACTTAAGTGTATTGTGTATTGGTGTTTAATCTGCATTTGCCAGCCAAATCAGAAGAATCAAATATCCCTGATCACTGTCTGTGGTTTTATTTGTTTACAGAAAAATGCGATGAGGTGTTGGCCACCCCACTTCCATACAGTGCTTTCTCAGCGTCCTCAGTGCTAGCTGGTGGGGACTATGGCGCCGGCTATGCCAAACTCAACAGGAGAGGAGGTGAGCGTGTCTATCATCATAGCCCAGCCCAGCATCACGTGGTAAACCTGTACTCAGCTTCAAAGGACTAACATAACCATGGCATAAAACATAAATAGGGCAGGGGTCATACACAATTAGATAGGTAAATGCCCTGTGGTGGCTCCTGCTTTGTTAACATTTCCTGTCATTTTCATGAGAGCACTCAGGCTTCAGTTGAACCCAAACGTCATTACACAAATTCTAAATTACTATCTATCATATTATAGTAATCACTCCAGTGAATTCCTTTGAGTTTAAATAGGTGCCACACATGATTCAAGACAAAACACCATTACCTTAAGAACAGTTGAATAATTAGTTATTAGTATATAACAATTGTGAATTTAACACCAAGTTATCAATATGCATAAGTATTGTGAATTAAATGATCAGTTGTCATTATGACGGAGTGTTGTGGCACTCACAGATGTCTGACTGAGAGCATTCAGAAGTTTTCAGGATGAGGTGTCCTTTCGCTCTGCACATATGACAGGCAATGACTTATGCCCATAGTGATTTGGTGAATATTTGTTGGAAACTGGGTCATTTTTCAATCGGCAGACACGATGGTGCTGAGAGGGACTTGAGGAAAAACAACTCTAAAAATATTTCAGGATACACAGGATAGGGCATGGAGGAGCTCAGGGAAATAATGTTTGTGTTAATTATGCCAATCTTTTGTTACAGTGTCCTTATTAGTGCACTGCAGCAGAGTGCGATATTTTGAGTTATGATAAATAACTGCACAGAGTTTATTCCTACGGGCTTACAGTACCTAGAACATACACTGCTATAAAATATCAACGTTAACAAATTTAGCTACATTTACATGTGCAGAATTAGCAATGAACCTATGAGCTATGCTAGCGTGACTCAGATATCTTTGCAAGATAATTGCAGATGATTGAAAAGATTTCGTCATTTCACTCTCCCCTCCTGCTCCTGTTCCCCCTTTGCCATCCACCAGGAGCCGGGGGATGGTCACCCCTAAACTCAGACCGGTCACAGTGGCTCCAGGTGGACCTTCGGGGCAGGAAGCAGATCACTGCCATAGCAACGCAGGGCCGCTACAGCAGCTCTGATTGGACGAAGCAGTACCGGTTCCTGTACAGTGACACGGGGAGCAACTGGAGAGCCTATCGGCAGGATGGCACCATATGGGTGAGACAGCTCATCATCGCACAGCCTGCTGCGAGGGGCTGATGATTGGCAGCAGGGGTGGTGTGTGTGTGGGAGTGTGTGTGTGGGTGTGTGGGAGTGTGTGTGTGGGTGTGTGTGTGAGTGTGTGTGAGTGTGTGTGTGTGTGTGGGTGCGTGCGTGTGTGTGTGTGTGTGTGTATGCGCGTGTGTGTGTGTGTGCGTGTGTGTGTGCGAATGTGTGTGTATGTGCACGTGTATGTGTCTGTGTGTGTGGGTGGGGTTCACTGATTGCTCATGGATCTGGCATGGATGTGCCTGTGCAGAGTGAGACACAGTGCTGGCCCTAAACTTGCCCATTCTGATATTAAGCGCCATCACATCTAGCCCTGGCCAAGTCTGCTGTTCACTCACTTAGCGGCTAGACAGCCAGATACTCTCAAAACAAATATAGGTAGAATTACAGGGAGCAGAAATCTAGGACAGGCATTTTTATTCTTTTTCCATTCACACAAAACATTGTTCTTATGCCAAAACGAAGAAGCAGAAAGAGATTTTAATGGTGGTGTGGAGTGCACATATTATGAGTAATATTTGTAATGAGTGAAAGTGATAACATGCCATCATTATCATTAATATACATGTAATCATTGTATCTGGCAGAGATGATTATGTTTTGCACTGTTTTGCCTATGCAGCCTGGGCATAGCCCTGGCACAGGCACTGGCACTGGCCCTGATGCTTGCAGTACCTCTCCCTCCCTGACTGAAAGCACCCCTGCTTTTTATGGATTTTATTAATGTTATTAATGTCAAAGTGCAGCTCCCGAAAACCATATCCTCCCCATCTACTCTAATCTACCTTATGATATAAAATACATCAGGCTAGCCAAAATGGTTAATCGTTTCCTAGCAAGAAATGTATGCACCCCATTAGGGGAGATCATGTTACAACTTCACATTAGTAAGTACAGCTGTTTTATTTGGATGCTTCACACACACTAACTTTGTGCCGCCCTGTAATGGAATGACTAATGCATTATTGTTATCAAAATGTCTCCTGGTCTATTCAATCATGTCATCACATAGAGTGCATTCAATTAACGCCTTTGGTACAGAAAGATGGCTAAAAAATGTGGTTGCTGCTCACACGTGTAATTGTTTTCTGATAATAAATTGCAGCGGCTGAGAGTTTAAATGAATTAATCGGAGACAAATTCAGAGCGCAGTCAAATGCTGCTCTCAGTGAATATTACTGGGGAAACAATGAGAGCGAATGAGAGCGCTGGGCAAACAAAGAGACCTAGGTGGGTGCTGATGCCTCTGATGATCTGTGAGTGCTTCCTGCACCACTGAAGCCCTTTCCTGGTCTCTGCAGACCTTTTCTGGAAACTGGAACTCGGAGAAGGTGGTGAGGCATGACCTACAGTACTCCATTGTGGCGCGGTACCTGCGCTTCATCCCGCTGGACTGGAGCGAGGAGGGGCGAATCGGTCTGCGTGTGGAGGTGTATGGCTGCGCTTACTGTGAGTCTGAAGTCTGAAGTTTGTTGATTTAAAGCAGAAACACAGCATATAGTAATAAACATTAAAACCAATATATATGTAGAGTACAAAGTACAAGCTATAGAGGCTAATTTCCATTTTTTTTGCTCTTGGCAGGTCGCTAAATATATTAAATATATTTATATACAAAGTAGCGTAAAACCAATTATAAACTACCACTAGAGCTAACATTAGTGTCTTATCTGAATGTAGGCCCTCATACACATGTATGAGGAATCTCTAGTGTTCTGTTAAAATAATCTGTTCCTACTGCTATCTTTTAAGGTCTAATTTGTATTGTGCTATACCTGGGAGTTTGACCATGCATGTCCTAAATTTAAACCTTTTATGGCACAATCTATTACTCTAAAGTCACCACTGGAAACAGGACAAATGGACCAACAGCTGATTGAATAGGTCATCTCATGTTCAGGCCAGCTACTGTCACGGTAGGACAACCAACCATGTACCAGCACCCTGACAACAAAAACCTCATTCTCTCCTCTCCCGACGCAGGGTCTGACGTGATCAGCTTCGACGGTCAGGGCGTTATGTCGTACCGCTTCCGGGCGAAGAAGATGCGCATCCTGAAGGACCTGATCTCACTAAAGTTCAGGACGACCAAAGGGGACGGGGTCCTGCTGCATGGGGAAGGCCAGCAGGGGGACTACATCACCCTGGAGCTCAAGAGGGCCAAGCTGTGGCTCCAGATCAACCTGGGTGAGGGGTCACAGCCGCACATCCACACTCTCCAAGTGCTCCTTCTGTTTGTTGTTTACATCAAGAGTTGAGATGCAAAACCGTACTGTACTCCTAAATCATATTTTTATATAATATTCATTCCTGTCATTTAAGCTGTGATGTTTTTTTTTTATTATGAAACCATTAAATCATTCGTCAAATTAACTCTTTATATCTCATATTTATCTTTTAATGGTATTTATCTTTTTTGTACAGTGCATGCATGCAGAAAAGTATGTAAAATATGTATCCCTTTAATTTTTTGAACTTGTGCTACTGAGATATTTTCCTGTTAGTGTTTCTGTGGGAATCCTCTCACATCCTACTTTTGTAGCATCTTTGAAGTAAAGAAATATAATCCTTAACTAATACTTATAATCTTCTAAGGGAACATGTAGATAGCTGATGTTATTCCTCTTTTCCTTTTTAAACTCACATTTTTGAGAAAACATACTCTTTTCTTATCTCTGACTGTCTCTCTGACTCTGAAGTCCTCAGATTATTGGTCTGTTATGACATCCCTTCTGGCAACAGCATCGGTTTATTTCAGGAACCAGATGTCCAAAAACATGATCACAATGATCTGCTTGGTTGGACAACAGCAACACAACCACTGCAATTCCCTACAGCCTCTTGCACTCTTGCCTGAATTCCCAGCATCCCAACCCCCCTTTAAACCATAGTGGTATAGTCCATACACAGCCCTATGGTTGAGCAAAGACCAGCCCCTCTAGAGTCGGAGGGAGAGTGACCGAGACACAAACACACACACACACACACACACACACACACACACACACACACACACACACACCCCAAACACAGGCCATCCAATTACCCGGTCCCAACCCTGTCTCCTCTCCAATACCCAACAAAATCAACACAACATATTCACAATTTCATGTTATCTTAAATGAGTAACGGGTGAGGTGTATTTTGGCTATGATAAATAGTAAGTATTGTTTCAATCAATTAGTTGAAGTCAAATCAGTTTTATTTCGATATACCACTTTATATAGACTTTTGTGTGTGTTTTTCTGTGACTCCAGGAAGCAACCAGTACGGTTCCATCCTGGGCCACACAGCGGTGTCCAGTGGCAGTCTCCTTGACGACGACCACTGGCACAGCGTGGTGATAGAGCGGTATCGGCGCAGCGTCAACTTCACCCTCGACCAGCACACACACAACTTCCGCACCAACGGAGAGTTCGATCATCTCGACCTCGACTATGAGGTGAGTAAAGGAACCCAGGTAACACTAGCCTGCGCACAGAGACTTTACAGACTTTACAGTCTTTACAGTTTCAAAAATTTCTTAGAAATAGAATTTAGACACATGGAGCTTTAAAAGATGGTTTATTAACATCCTCAGCATCTCTACATAGTCTAATAGCACCTTCCAGAGAAAGAGTGACCAAAGCCATAGTGTTATGGCAATGCCCAGTTATCTAAATCCACTGATGTGTTTTCGCTGAATAATAAATGGTGATCCATTAAATTTTCAGGTTTTAACATGGACTTCTAACAGTTCCATGCATTTACTCTGGTCTGGAGACATTCAATTCAATTGCTGCAGGTGAACTTTACTATGAACACAGAATGGAGGAAAATGGATGAATCCACCTTATAAGAACTGCAGCATAATTCATCATACATTCAGTGCAGAAACATGAACTGATTCAGAATCAGTAATTAGAAGTACCACTGAACTGCAGTATGTTCTCCCGCAAGAAAGGTTTAAGTGGCTTTCTCTCCACAATTTTTTACACTTATTTCACCCAATGTCAGATAACATTCAGTCTTGTCAGCTCACCTCAACAGCAGATGTATTTTCATGTTCAAATTTTAAATGAAACCGCTTCATCATTCTCAGATATTTATGCAGGCTTTGTCTATTGATGGTTCACTTTCATAATATGCTCCTCTCAACTGCATGTATTAATCCCATTGTCACCCACACACATGCGCAGGCACAGTCACAGACACAGTGACAGATCTGAAATACAAATTGACACTAGCAGACTATGTAGCAGGAAGTGTTCACTGTAAGGAAAAATACTGTTTAACGGGACTCTTAAAATTAGCCTGAAGCTGCTAACATGTCATCAGAAGGCCACAGGCAGTAATACATAAAGATGAGCTTCTTTGGATACGACTATCAGGCACTTACAAATAAGTCTTACTGTCTTTCACATATTCTCCCTTTTTTAGGCTTGTCTGTCTGTGCTTTTTTGGTTTTTCACATATTCTCTTACTGTCTTGCTTACTTTCTGTGTGACCATCATGATCTCTCTCTCTCTCTCTCTCTCTCTCTCTGTCTCTCTCTCTCTCTCTGTTTATCTCTCTTCCCCACCCACTTACACAGATCAGCTTTGGGGGCATGGCAGTCTCCACTAAGCCAGTCTCTGGAGCCAGAGAGAACTTTGTGGGCTGCATGGAGGGCATTGTGTACAACAGTGACAACATCACCAACCTGGTCCGCAGGAAGAAACTGGATACATCAAGCTTTGTATGAATCTCTGTTTAATCAGCTGTTACCTTAAAATTGTTTACTTTTCATCCTCCTCCCTCTCTCGTCCTCTCTCTCTCTTTTTCTCTCTCTGTCTATCTATCTATCTATCTATCTATCTATCTATCTATCTATCTATCTATCTATCTATCTATCTATCTATCTATCTATCTATCTATCTATCTATCTATCTATCTATCTATCTATCTATCTATCTGTCTGTCTGTCTGTCTGTCTGTCTGTCTGTCTGTCTGTCTGTCTGTCTGTCTGCCTCTTGATCTCTGTGTCTTTGAGTAGAGATACCTGAACAATCGTTTTCTTCCTGGTAGACCCTCCATGCAGGAATAACTGCACTACAGTTGTATACCGCAGTGCACCCATTTCAATCTATTGAATTATTACATAAATCCTGATAGTAAACTTGTACAAAATTGCAGTATATGTTCTGCCGAGTGTGCAGGATGTATTGGGTGTATGGAAAGATAACATGCAGCTTAATTATGAATGTGGATAGGAGCACAAGAGATGCAAACTGAGCAGAGTGATATATTTAGACCAGGGTATGTGAATGGCATTTAGACCAGGGTATGTAAATGGCATTTAGAGAAAGCAAATAGGAAGCATCAGCACACAAATTTTGGAGGGCAAGGAGCAGTTTTGTTTGTTTATTTATTTATTTATTTATTTATTTTAAAGGAGGGAGCATTGCCCTTGGTTCCCCCTCCAAGACTGCTTACATCACGAGATCGAATCATCATTTTTTTCATGTAACAATAAATGCCCATTGCAAACAAAATCCCTGCTTGCCCACGCTGCTGTTCTTCTGATAGTCATCACTGTTTATTGCCTGTTATGAAATATAGGCTACTTCACTGATAAACATCTCAGTTTAGCATCAGTGTTGAATCCCTGTTTCAAGATGAGTCAGCATAAACTCGGGAAGAGCCTGGACATAGGTGTGCACACTGTGCAAAGACATGTTGGTTTGATTTAAATTATAGTTTTGGCTTAATAGGATGTATAGCTTGCTTTTTCTTTAGTTAATTTCAGTAATGGATTTACCTCACTTGTGTTGTATTTCAAATCAAATTTTAAAATCTTTATGGTTAGAAAATCTAGTCGTTGCTCTGTTCTTCAGAGTGTCTAAGGCTTTGGTTTAAGCTAAAGGTTATGACATGTATTAATGTTAGATTATGCATATTAAGTGGAAAGGTTTTTTCTGTGTGTTTTACACTTTTACAGAAAAAAAACTATTAATAAAGAAGCTTCACCTGTGTCCTTTGTTCGTCTTATACAGGTGTTATGGGGATAGCTAGGTCGTAGCGAGGCCAGTACCATAAACACACAAAATGTTCTCTTGTTCCCCTGCAGCGCAATTTGACATTTTCTTGTGCGGAGTCACGCACATTCCCCGTGTTCTTCAACGCCTCAAGTTTCCTGCTGCTGCCGGGGCGAACCGATGCGGACACGATGTCAGTGAGCCTGATGTTCCGCACGTGGAACCCCAGCGGCCTGCTGCTGTTCTCGCCGCTGGTGTACGGAGGTGTGGAGGTCAGTCTCATGGACGGGAGGGTCACCGTGCACATCTACGTCTCGCAGAAGCAGAGCACACGCGTGGACATATCATCAGGTGAGGACACACACACATAGACACACACATACATACACACACACACACACGCACACTAACAGAAGGGGACACACACATACACACACACACACACATGCACACACCGATACATACATACATACACACACATTGCCCATAAATCACCCCTTGTCTGGTTTTCCTATCTTAGTGGGGAAATTTGCTTTACCAAGGGCACACACATGCACACACACACACACTAACAGAAGAGGTACACCGATAAAGAGACACACACTAACAGAAGAGGACACACATATACACACACACACACACACACACGCACATAAACAAATACACCTAAACTTACCTATACTCACACACAGATACAGACGCACAGACACACACGCACACACACACACATACACCTCCAGACAGCCAGGCAAAACCTACAGTGCTATATCTGCAATGCTGTAATACTGTAAGCATCAGATGCAACCCAGAGACAGACCAAAAAGGAAAAAAGAGTAGACTACCACACATCTCCAGCAAAACCATCCTAATTTGTTAATTTAACCACCCCTTTAAAATCTCACACACCCACACAGCATGCGGTGCAGTGCATGGGATACTCACTCCAGTGTGCAGTAGTGCTTTTACTAATGTATCTAAATGCTGTCAGACTAGAAGTGTGAGAGTTTTCAGTGTTAGTTGCACAGTCTCTGAGGAAACGTGGTTTTGCAGATGGAAGCATTACCCGTGCAAGCAGAGGATCTCTGAGACTGTATGTATGAAAGTAAATGTCAGCATAATCAAATCAGCGGACAGTTCCAGTAGATATGGTATATACATAAAAGCTGTTACTCTCATGTGGTACCAGGTGTAAATAACCCTGTCAGTCTAGCGAGTAAATAAAATATACTTTGCATGAGCTCTTAAGCACTTTGACAAAGCCATCTGTTTAATGTTAATGTAAGTAAAGTCACTCTCACTTCTTAATCACAAATTGCATCTCTGTGATTGATTCGCCAGGCTCTGGTCTCAACGATGGGCAATGGCACACCGTGCACTTCCTGGCCCTGGAGAGCATTGCCATTCTGACCATCAACGGTGACGAAACGTCCTCGGTGAGGACCACGCTGCCTGTGATGGTGAGGACCGGAGGCTCCTACTACTTCGGCGGTGAGTTCGGGAAGGGGGAGGGGGGATATTAATGTATTC